>JAOTOM010004568.1:177500-341704 GCA_034440615.1 Ashinkailepas kermadecensis | reverse complement strand
TGTCACATCACACCCCAAAGCCCACAACCCCTGCTCGCTAAATGACCAGCCGGGCGCGCTCACGGGCGTATGTGATGTGGATACGAGCCTGACCTCGCTAATATAAATTCGTGTAGTGGTGGCGACGGGCCACAGCAGGATTGGAAGGACGTCGGAGCGGTTGAAGTGATGGGCGAGAGTGCAAAAAACAGCAGCAACCCTCCAGCCGGCCCGGCGGCGGCCGGCAGCAGTCGCCGCACAGCGACCCACCCACCCGGCTGTGCCGCCAATTCCCAGAGCCCGCTCCGACCCCACCCAGCCCGACGTGGCCCGGACCCCCTTACAGTTCCAGGAAATCACGAAGGCGACTCTTGGACTGTGGACAAATGTGCCGCAAAACTGATAAAATATTGAGCAACACGCCATCAAATAAATGAATTAGAGTTGCGGAGGTTGTGATGGGTGCCTGTAGCCTAGCCAAGTGGTGGGAATCGCAATTATCTTTTCTTGGAAGTATAATTTTCCTCTTTCCTATTTGCACCTAAGTTGTCCGGCTTGCCCCCACTGACTACGCGGACTGTCTGGCTTGTCCCCACTGACCACGCGGACTGTCTGGCTTGTCCCCACTGACCACGCGGACTGTCCGGCTAGTCCCCACTGACCACGCGGACTGTCCGGCTTATCCCCACTGACCACGCGGACTGTCCGGCTTGTCCCCACTGACTACGCGGACTGTCTGGCTTGTCCCCACTGACCACGCGGACTGTCTGGCTTGTCCCCACTGACCACGCGGACTGTCTGGCTTGTCCCCACTGACCACGCGGACTGTCTGGCTTGTCCCCACTGACCACGCGGACTGTCTGGCTTGTCCCCACTGACCACGCGGACTGTCCGGCTTGTCCCCACTGACCACGCGGACTGTCCGGCTAGTCCCCACTGACCACGCTGACTGCTCCCCAGCTACCAATCAGCGTGTCGACGGCGACGCAAGCCAGCTGAGCGAGTCGTAAAAGAACCCAAAGCTCACTCACCTCTTCTTAGTCTTTCCTCCTCCCCCATCATTGCCTTTTCACTCTCCTAGAAACCACCCAGCAGCACGTCTAATGCTTGTATCGTGAAATGGATCCTTTGTGATACCGGGCTGATGACCGGACATTTTGGATATTCAACTACGATATGACACCGCAGCTTTTCGCGTTTGACGTACATAAGAGTGATGACCTTAGGTAACCTCGATCATTGCGCCTTCCTCGATCATTGCGAGCGAGGCCAAAACCCGAGCGAGTGTCGTGTATATATGACACGAGTTCATCTGAGCGAGGCCAAAACCGGAGCGAGTCTCGTGTATATACGACACGAGTTCATCTGAGCGAGGCCAAAACGGAGCGAGTGTCGTGTATATACGACACGAGTTCATCTGAGCGACCCGGCCAAATCTCGCCCGACCCGGCCGTCACGCTATTTAAGCCCATAGCTTGTGTTTGTTAGTGTTTCAAGCCCTAATTCCTTCACTAAGGATCAAGGATTATACCTGGCGCCAGTTTCAGCAAAACCAATTTGTCTTACTGAAGGCAAAAATGTATTCACGCTGCAGGCAGTATACGGCAGCAAAAGACTTGATTCGCTAGTTCATATATTTATATTTTACATCTCATTTCACGGTATGTCGGGTGGTTCTAAACACTTACCTGACAAACGGAAAGTGTCACATGTGATGCCTACATGTAAGCATGATGAAGCATAAGCAAAGGCGACAGTCTGCCAGACCGTACATCGAGTGTGCGATGCGCTCATCGCCACGAGTATGGGACGCCATAAAATGGACAGCCATAACAAAGAACTTCCACCGTCAAGCAGCGGTCTCCTTTCCCATGGATGGCATCCCAGACGTCTTCTGTGTTGTGGTTTCCCGACAGAACCCATCCTTACGTACATCTAAGTTGTTAATTTTATCAAAATGAGCAGCGGTAACTTCAAAGTTCAAATCACTCGCACAGTAAAGACGAAATAAACCCGCACTGACAGAGTACGGAAAGCACTTCACGTACAACTGACGCCAAGCACAAATATCAGCTAACGCCTGTGTTTTCAAACTGGGAAACTAAATTGATGTAATTTCCCACCAGGTGGAAGATGAGGAGTTTGAGAAAATGAAACGCCCATAAGGAACTTGAGGTTCGACAAGCCATGCACGTATGACATTAGTTAGGTGCTGTTTAACTGCGCATGATTCCATATCACGGGCGGCGTCGCGGCGGGAGACAGGGAGACGCATCCCCTCCAGAGACGGATGATTCCATATCACGGGCGGCGTCGCGGCGGGAGACAGGGAGGCGCATCCCTCCAAAGACGGATGCAGAGGGGGACTGGGCATGCCCCCTCATGACAAGTTGCCCCCATCTGGCCGGAAAAAAGCGCTCCAACAAGAATTATCGAATGCACCGCCACCCGCCCAACAAATTTTGCAGCCAACGGCTTGACGGATAAGTCGAGGGACCTCGGATCTTTGAATAGCCTTTCCGTTGAGATCTAAAATAAGAGGGGCCGCTTGCACTATGCTGTGTGCAGTATGCTTAGGTGCCTCCTTCCTACTCAACGAATTTTCCGCTGAAGGCGCAGCTCCAGAGACATTCAAGTGGCGCCCCTCCACACAAGTGCTGCATCTGCCTGGATCCGCCACTGCACCCTTCTGTACCTTTTTGCCAGTATCCCTGATACGAAATGCCGACTTAAAATGTGCCCCTGCCGCGTTTTCCTCTTCTGCAGGTGATGACGAGTGCGTCCTCAGCACCTGTTCTGGAGTACATTCCCCAAACGATTTTTTTCCACAAAAGGTGCCCCTCCGAGGAAATGTCCTCCCCCGATGAAAATTCCTGGGTTCCCCCTGTACTCACAACACCTCTCATGTTCACGTTCACACATTCATTGAATCCGTAATAAGCATGCCAGCTGGCCTCGTCTTGCACCATCATACTCACTATTGTCCGCGTCGTTTGGCGTGCCGTGAGTGAAGACAAACTAGTGGTGAAGGAACCTATCGATCACGATGTGACCTTGCGTCATACTCGGACATTGCATGTCGAATGTTGTGTTGTAATGCATTACTAAACATGACATTTAGTTGTGTATTATTTACGTAAGCCATGTTAATCAGAAATGCTTTTACTCCAATAATTGTATTAATACGCGCAATGACTGTGGGCAAGTTGTAAGTACTTTCGCAAAAGTAAGACATTTGAAACTAAGAAGTCTTGAGTTTCGTGAGACAGCATATTTAAGGTTTTTGGTTTCACATGTCTTAGATTTGAAATGTCTTGGGTGTTCATGAAGCTGGGTTCTGGCCTTTGAGTTCTGATCTTTTGAAATTACCACCACCGTACTATCTTTAAAGTGCGCGAAGTTTTTGTTGAAAGAAAATATTTGGTGGTGAAACATAACCGGACCAAGTCCAGACTACACCGACTGAGAGCCAGCCAGCCAGCCGACGGTCACGTGGTCATGACGTCGTGCCACACAACTTACGTGTGTCGAGGCCGTGCGACTACGTAGCGGCCGTGCGACAGTGTCGCACTGACAGTGTCAGTGCGATGGAAGGTGCCGCACGGAGCGGTTGTACACGACATAAACTGAGCCGGAGGGCTGTGAGACAAAATGGACCGTCACACAGCGTGGCACCTATGATATTTCGACAACTCGGCAGAGTGCATTTATATTTGAGATAAACACACCATATTCATTCGGCGGAAGAGCCCGATATCGGCAAGACTGCAGCCATTTTCGGCTGAAGCAGATTGCTTTTTGTTTTTAATGCATAGGTTTGTTAAAAGTATTGGAGGGCACAATGCATGAAGGAAATGAGCGAAACAAAATGTGCATTTGAGAGTCAGTGGGGGATGCAACATAGGGTCTCACGTTAAAGGTTGAATTCATTGGGAGGGCACAGCCAATATGGGGGGGGGGGTGGAGCAAGTGCCCTCCCAAAAGCATACAAAGCTACACCTCTGTTTAAATGCACGCACATTTGTCTAAATTTAATGCACTATTTCCGCAATCAGGCTCCTCTGCCAAGCATCGAGCACGCATCGCATACTCGAATGGCCTGTGCTGAATTGTCGAAATAGGTTTTTACTGAATTCTGATATTCTTGCACTCCCGCAAAATCAGACGCAACGATGCTTATGGTCTGCCAAGAGAGCGCAGTTGCGGCCAGTGTACAACTTCTTCGGCCCGGGACGGTGCCCAATTCTGTGCCTGCAGAAGTGGAGTCATACCACCTCTTTTCTCATGAGAAAGACGGGGCTTTTGAGGCGAATTTTGCGTCGCCCATGCAATATGGCCACTCTGCTTCTAGATTCATTCCACTCGGCTTCTAGATTGTGTAAGGAAGCTTACATTTTTTTCGGCATGCACTTTTCAATATTTTCATACCCGACCAGGCTGCAAGACGCCCGGTCAGATCCCAGCCACCAGCTGTCCCTTCTCACTGCGTGTTTTTTTTTAATCCGCGCGACTGGACCCGTCCAGCGCGCACCTGTGCGGATTAACGGCGGGAGCGAAAACTCTGGAGCAATTAAGCGCCGAACCCGGGCTAGTCACCTCGTTCTGGCCCGCTACCCCGTCCCAACCAGTCAACAACAAGAATGTTCTCATGACAAGCCGATCCCGATCGACATAAGGAGAAAGGCCGGCCAGCCGTGACCTCGGTGAAGATTCTAGACCCCGGCAGACCGTCCTGACAGTCCCAGGCGGCTTCGCCACACATACGGCCTAAGGGGAAGAAAAAGAAATGCACTCCCACCAATCAAGAGAAAGAATACAATCCGGAGCCCTGGGAGTGGCCAAGAGTGAAGGAGGCGGGGCCATCAGCCCATCGAAGAAAAACTGGAAGGCAGAGAGAAAACGGAGCTCACTCTCTCGGGGACGCTATCGCGCTAGAGCTCACTCTCTCGGGGACGCTCTCGCGCTGGAGCTCACTCTCTCGGGGACGCTCTCGCGCTTGAGCTCACTCTCGCTCTGGGACAAACTCTCTTGATCTCGCTCTCGCTCGGAGACTCTCGCACTCGGGCAGTCTCTCACTCACGGAGTTCAGGCAGCGTGGAGACGACCGAAGAGGCCAGCCCAGCAACTAACATGTGAGTGCGATCGGTCTGCCATGCCTTCTTCCTTCTTCCAAACCGGCCTATTTTCTATCAGCTATTTCCCCCGAAACCCAATTCATTGTTGAAAGGAGCGACCCATCTTGGAGAGGGGGGGCAATTAGACTATGTGATGTGTGCGGTAGGTGTGACCCGGTCGGAGGCGCCGACGTCGCACGCCTTGTATAAAAGGGCAGGGTATGTAGGTATGGGGAGGAAGCATGTCGCGTGCAAGAATGGAGAGGTGGGAGATGGCGAATAGTGTGTGTGTAAGCAGTGCGTGGACGTAATGTGATGCGGTGTATATAAATGTAAATATATTAGATTATGCATAGAAATTCTGTGGTGGCATCAGCGGAGACACGGAGCAGTTGCCCAGCCTTTGACGTGCAGGATTAGCGGTGACAGGAATACTTGGGATAAACAAGGGGGCATAGTTTGCAATACCAAACGGGGGTACTATGCACACATCAGATCCTCGCATCTTCTCCGTAGGACCTCGGGCTGCAGAGGGTCGTGGAAATGACCATCGCTCAGTCTGATATGCCGTACGTTGAAAACTGTACGAGCAATATCCACCTTCAAGCCCCTGGGCTGGGTGGGTCGTGAAAATGACCATCGCTCAGCCCAATATGCCGTACGTTGAAAACTGTACGAGCAATATCCACCTTCGGGCCCCTGGGCTGGGTGGGTCGTGAAAATGGCCATCGCTCAGCCCAACATGCCGTACGTTGAAAACTGTATGTGCAATATCCGCCTTGCCACCGCCACCGGGCCGGAATGGATCGTGCAAATGATTATCGTTCGGTCTGACAGCAAGCACGTTGAAAACTGTGCTTGCAATATCCATGTTTTCCCTCCTCGTCCAAAGCGTTCGACCTTCATATTCACCGGAGCTAAAGAGGTAATGTTATAGCCTGACTACCCACCGTTATCCACAAACCCTGGGGGCGCCTCCAGACGTGCATTGAGTGGCGTAACTTTCGGGGTAAATCAGATGGCATTTGGGTTAGAAGCCGAAGGCCAAGTCACCGACCCTCCTTGGGGGGGAAACTAACGTCAATGGATGACGTAAGGAATACGACCCTCCCGAAGCGACGCGGGCGTAGTAGATGCATCAGCTACCAGGTGGACGGAGGGGAGGATATTTACGTCTAAACTGAATGATGATCCGCGTGATGGGGTTGAAAAGCACGTGCCGCTGCGTTCCTCATGAGTTGGTTCCCTGTTGTACTATCTTCACCCCGACCCATCTTCCGACAGGCGGTAGCGCCGACGTGGTGATAGGAAAACGTAGTATCTGAGAAATGGTTTTGTTTTTATTTGTTTTCAAAACTCGCCCGGAAGCGGCTTTGCAACCTTGTCACACTTCGGCGTACACGATACGGGAACGATCCCAAGTCAACCTCGCAAAATGCATTCACTAGCCGGTGCAGTTGCACCAACCGTTGGGCGGTCTCCACCCCCGGGGGGATGGAGCCGCCGACGCTCGGCTGGCCGGTGATGGCCGCCATCGCAGGTGTTGCGACGGCGACCAACGAGGCGGACTGCCCCTCCTGAGCCGCGCTCCGGCCAGCCACCAGATCCCTCAAAAGGGCCGCGAGGGCACCTTCACATAAAAAGGGGGCCAGGCGCGACGCCCGGTCCTCCGGCGCCAGCCATGTGGTCCGCGCCGCCGCTCGAACGAGGGCGCTGTCGGGCAGGGGTGGCAGCGGCGACACGTCGGGGGCGTAACCTCGCCAGATGGCATACGCCCCCAAACTCGTCCAAGAAGGACGCAGCCCGGTTGACGTCCCTGTAACAGGACCAAGTGGTTAGCAAGAGTAGGAGGGCCGACGCGACCAACTCCTTCCCCGATAAAGCCGTAGTGAAATTCAACATTGCGACATCAGAACGAGCCCCAGGATAAATGACGCCTTCTTGGTTTAAGAAAAACCACAAATGTTGGGTGAATGGAAAGACATTATTCCGTTTCTCTCCAAAGGAGAGAGGGCTGGGCGGTTTCGGAATTCGGATAAATCTATGAAAACATTCTGAAAGGGGGGGGGGGGGTCGACACTAACGACACTATGACACTCCTGGAGGGGGAGGGGGACTTACCGCAAGGCCACCTCGTGACGATCCCCGTGCCGGTCTGGGTGAATGGCTTTCCCCAGCCGTCTTCGCCTCCGGGCCACAATCTCCCGGAGGTGGGGAAGGCCCCGAAAGTCGTCGGGCCCAAGGTCCAGAACGACCTCGGGCAGACATCGGGGGATGTCGTCGGGGTCCTGGTCGACCAGCCGGGCGAACATCAGCTCGGCCTCGGCGCTCTCCTCTTCACTGAAACAGCGTTCCTCTTCGGACGACATAGTGAGCGCAAGTGATAGGGAGAGCGAACGGCGGAGACGAGGCAGACTCCCAGGCCATCCGGGGGCGGGGCTATCCGATCCTGCCCTCAGGGTCACCCCGCCTACTTAGGATCCCCCTCGAGGGGGAGCCCCACGCTCGCTGGGATGTGGCGAAACCGAAGCGAGGCAGACGACCTGCTAGCCGTTCTCTTATGGACTAAACGTTCCCGGGTAAGGGTAATGAGTGTGAAAGCCAGTTTTTTTTTAACTTGACTAAAATAGTAATGTTTTTATATATATATATATGATCTGCGTTTGGATGATGTCCAATTGCGAGAAGGGGTGCGGTGACCGTATACTGTGGGGGCATTAAGCACATGCTCTGGTTCTTTGACTGCAAAAGCCCGCTGGCCTCTGTGATCCAGGAGTACAGCTGGGGGCGGGCACAGTATGCAAGGTCGGATGGGCTGTCGAGCCCCACCTTGCGTCCGTCGAGTTTGGCGCCAAACACTAGGTTAAGGCAAAACACTGCAAGGTCGTGAGTCCGCCCCCCCCCCCGTTCGCTATACGTTTCGGCACGTAACCGTGTAGCCTTTCGGGGCGGGGGGGGGGGGAAACGTTCGGACGGGTTTGGCGTGCCATAAGCCCCGAGGCTGAAAGGGTAGGGCAGGCTAGGTTATAAAGACGGCCAGGGGACGTGCCTAACGTGGTAGGGATCCGTGCCCGCTCGTGAGCACGTTCACCTGGTCGCACATGGCCCGGTGCGGCACCGACCTTTCTTTTAAAAGCTAGGGTATGTCAGTCAAAGATACCAGAGCACTTGTATAAGCCCTCGGAGCCAGTTCGATGAGCCCCCTCTTGGCAGTTAAGCCTTCATCCAGGCGAGGAACACTGTCAATAATGGCGAGACCAGCTATGATGGCAGTGGAAGATTTACATATTCGGCCAATCTACCACAAAAAGAGCAATGGTCCGTCGATATATGTGTTTGTGTACCGCTGAAAGGGGGGGGGGGGGGAGGGAGTCAAATTTGGGGACCAAGCATTTCATTAATTAATAAGGAAAGAATGAATGGGACGAACGAATGTGAAGTGAATGAGGAGAATGAATGTGTGTTAGGTAGCTTTAAGGACCAGCGGAAGCCGCTTGGGGCTCAATCACAGGCACCTATTTCGTGCGGTACATTGTACAAAATTATACTACTATTAGCATCCAAAAGTCCCATCTCGGAACATTTCATTGTAACTAAGGGCAAATTTCCTGATCATTACTTTTCTAAATACAACGTAATCTTTCTAATTTGGCTAGACGCACTCATTTACCTATATGGTGTTCCCAAAACTTTGACCTAGCACACATATAAATTCGTGTTAGGGACGGTAGCTCAAACAACATCAAGCCGGCTGGGGTTTGGGGAATGTGTGGTGGAGGTGGCGGAGAAACACAGCACAACACATCCCTGACACATGTATAATCAGCAAAGGAGTGATTTAGCTCAGCTTTATTCAGCCCTACCTAAGTCTAGAGTCAGCTCATGTTCAGCCGTGTTGAAGTGCAGTATCAGTTAAAAATAAAGCCCCACAGTTCAATCATCAATCAGAACAGTTTCAGTTAAGGCTCGGTTGGCCTAACTTTCACACACCTAACTTACTTTTCACACACCCCTAATACACTGCACCCAGCCACACACCCACACCCAAACACCCGCCACACCCGCCAAACCACCGAAGCCACCACCCCCACACCCCACCGACGGCAGAGCCGCCACCCCTACAATTGCGATAACGTAATCGCGATGTTCATGCTCGTCATAGTTAATTTTCTAGTTATTGGTGTGATCAAGAGTGAACCCAGGGGGGTGGGATTATCGAACCCGAACTTCAGGCAGTATATGCGCTTGAAATTTCGTCTATTAGTCATTTTCGCCCCGATCACATTTTAGAAACTTAAAAAAGAAGATTTATTTTTGTACAGGTGACCAAATTGTGTGATACCCGCAATAAGGGCTTCCGTAAGTACAATAACCCATTCGTTGCTCACTGAGCGCTTTCTCAGCCGACGTCAGAGCTGTTACACGACATCAAAGATGGGTGATGCAACGATTGTAGTTGCTCCAAATGTACGTACACAAATAAGCCGAACAGGCAAGTGTTGTGACGGATGGTTTTATGGCGAGGCAGGTGCTGTGATGGATGGTTTCATTGCGTTTTCAGGGCACCATCTGGCATTCCTTGCTGGTGGGATGATGCTCAGCAATACAGGAATCCGCCACAAAGGGTGTGAAGGCTTTTATCTGAAGTTTCCAAGTCTCATTTGCATGTGTGTAGAAGTTAGCCAATTATTGGTACACCAATAATAGAAAATAAATGAGGTCCAATGCATGTAGGAAATAGCGCTCACAATTTTGTTGGTTGGGCGTACCCCATAGGGTTCCATGTTAACCCGCGCCATCTTTCCGGTCAGATCCTCACACTTCGTCTCGGGGGGGGGGGGAGGAGGCATTTTATACCCCCTTTAATCTCCAAACTATGCGTTGCACGGAAACGAAAGTGGTGTCATCGGAAAGCGCTCGACGAGTAGGGACCGAATCTACCACAACATATTCCTCTTCACCCAAACGTAACGTCACTAGGGGGTCTCTGCGATCACGACTAACAGCATGTTTTTTGGCTCTGGGAAGTTCATTGTGGGGAGATTTTAAAAACAAAAATTATTTGGAAATAGAAAAGGAAGGCGAAATCGACCATGGTACCAACATATTTGCGCACCCGAAAACCAACCTTTTAGTATTAACAAATTTACAAAATTTTCAATTTTCACTTTTGGTGACTTTTTCTTTTTGTATTAGGTAGAGCCAACCGAGAAACATTGTTGTAAGTCGACTTGCACTCATAAAATGTGTTGTTCTGCTCATAAAATGTGTGATTTTAGCCCTAATGGGCAAATATGCAAAACCAATAAATCATCAAAAAACCGACAACATTCAAAGATTCCTCTGGTGCGTTTCGTTGCATCCTAGAGATGAGCAAACGCCGAAAGTTTGATTAAAATACATTTAACCATTAAAGCGTGACAATTGGTGGAACATTTTTTTCGAGGCTACCTCACTTTGACCTTGACTAACTCGTGGACCGTAGATGACCCGACCTCGAAATTTTCCCACATGTCAAATGGATGCGGAAAATGGTTTGCCAAATCTCGGCTCGCAGCCGCGCGCCGTTTTTCACTATCTACGGAAAACCTTAGGTGTGGTGTAAAATAACGCCCCCCCCCCAGAGGGTCAAGAGAGCAAGAAGTTTACGGGGGCAATGCAAAGATGGTGGTGCCTAGGCCCCACCAAAAGTGTAGGAAACTCCACCCCAGTTCAGTGATGATAAAACATGCAGACGCCGGCAGGGAGTACCAAACAGCTGGCGAAGTGGTTGTTTCGCAGGCTCATTTAGGATGTACCGCAATGCTCATGAGCAAAGCGGGACAGTCTAAACTAGAGCTGCGGATATTCATGCCATTGCGTACTCCGTTGGGTACTCCCATTGCGTACTCCGTTGGGTAGTCCCATTGCGTACTCCGTTGGGTACTCCCATTGCGTACTCCGTTGGGTAGTCCCATTGCGTACTCCTTGGGACCCATTGCGTACTCCGTTGGGTACTCCCATTGCGTACTCCGTTGGGTACTCCCTTTGCGTACTCCGTTGGGTACTCCCATTGCGTACTCCGTTGGGTACTCCCATTGCGTACTCCGTTGGGTACTCCCATTGCGTACTCCGTTGGGTACTCCCTTTGCGTACTCCGTTGGGTACTCCCTTTGCGTACTCCGTTGGGTACTCCCATTGCGTACTCCGTTGGGTACTCCCTTTGCGTACTCCGTTGGGTACTCCCGTACCGTTGCGTACTCCCTTTGCGTACTCCGTTGGGTACTCCCATTGCGTACTCCGTTGGGTACTCCCATTGCGTACTCCGTTGGGTACTCCCATTGCGTACTCCGTTGGGTACTCCCATTGCGTACTCCGTTGGGTACTCCCTTTGCGTACTCCGTTGGGTACTCCCATTGCGTACTCCGTTGGGTACTCCCATTGCGTACTCCGTTGGGTACTCCCTTTGCAGTCAGGAGCCACACGCAATGGAATTTGGAAGTACAATCATGGTGTGATTTTAGCGATGTTTTATATCGATATATTTATGTTTTACATGTTATATTTATATATGTTTATATATATAGTGATAGGACCGACATTCAGCTAATATGAATCACTTCAAGGAATAAATCAGATTTGTTTTACTTAAGTAAGATGAAAAAGAAGTAGGTATGAAAGAGACACGTGCACTAGCCTTTACAAGCTGGATATCAAATGTCTCCGATTTTATATTAAAATCGCACAAGCTTCATTGGAGGATTTGACGATTTGAAGAGGAATGCGTGGATGAAAAATGGAATAAGAGTTGAGACTTTCCGAGGAAAAAAGCCTGCTACTTGGCCACGAGCGTTGGCGACAAATATTACGAAAATACCTGCAGATATGGTGAAAACTTACTGTAAGTAGCGGATCCAAGGAGGAGCAACGGGGCTCTGCCCGGTTCCCCAAGAGGCCAATTTTCCCAGAAACTGTGCACTAACACGTCATTTTCTCGAAATATGAGAATATTTTATGAGATGAATATTTTCTTAAACAGACCGGACAAATGTTAACTTTTCAAATCTGATGAGTTTTTAAAGATCAGATTTTTTATATTCGTCGCCACGAAAGCCAGGCTTCTGGATCCGCCCCTTCTTACGGTATTTCTGTTATCATTGAGTACGAATTATCATCAGGTCGTTTTGCTTTCATAACATATCCAATCAATTTGTTCATCCTAACCATCCAAACATTATACATACTCTTCATTATATTTCAGCACAACATGCATGCGAAGCGTACCGAGGAAATTTGGTGGTTACGACCGAGGTGACAAGGGGGTGGGGTGGGGTACTAAAAAAAACGCTACCGCGCGAGGCAAAGTCCATATACTTTAGCATGTCTGTGGTAATCCTGCCACCTACGAACTACCACAATCAAGAGACTGAACCCGACGCAACAGTTCCGTTTTACGGCGCAGATAGTTTTCAAGGCTAGTTTTAGTGTGTACCTACATAGGTACCTAAGTAGGTACACATATAATGCACCTACCTATTCCCGCAAATAAATATTAATCTCCAAAATAAATGATAACATAATCCAAATAAAGCCTAGATAAAGTCTACAATGACGATGGATTGAACACAGGAATCTTGTCCTGTCCAGCTATTTTGTTCTAGTTAAAGCACTGAGTGAAAGGCCCAGTTATTTACCAAGGTGAGAAGATATACTTAGTGTTTATGGTGTAGTTTCGATATATAGTGTAATCTTACAGATCTATATATAGATACTATATATCTATATATATATAGATCTTATAGATATAGTGATGTAAATCTTATAGATATAGTGTAATTTAAACTCACCACCTTAATTTAGAACACAAAGAAAACTTAAGGTTATTCCTCCTTGCCCTTAGCAGAAACATAAGACACGTGGCCGCGTGCGCCACACGCCTACAAAGCGTCGACGTGGCTACGGCACTAGCGATAATTATACAAGCTCAGAATACCTAAGAGAAGTAGTATATATCCACATTAAGCTAACTAACCACCATTTCTTAACCTACACCTACAATGGAACAAATTCTCCCTCCACTAACAATCTGTGCCCATCCTTTTCCTCACCGGTCTTCCCTCGTCACAGGAGCGCACAAAACACGTCCGGCCACGAGGAGAGGAGAGCAGCGAGTGGTAGTTTGTTCTATGTTTTGTGTGAGTGTTACAAGATTAAGTGCCTAAGCACATTAAGGTAGATGGCTCGTACACTGATCGGCTGCGTTAGTCTTTAGTTAGCTTTATGTCTTGGTCAGATAAGAACTAGACTTAGTAATACGAATAGCAAAAAAAATCAAAAACGAAAACAAAACAAAATTTGACGAAAAACAACACAAAACATGAAGGTGACTGTGGAAAGTGTGAGTGTAGGGAGGTCATTGGGGACTTGAGTAGGAAAGCAGAGATGCTAAGAAGGGAGGGGGAGCGCCTGGGATGTTTAGTGGTTGGGTCATCATAGGTAATGACAGTCGAGCAAGCCAGGTGCAGGATTCGAGGAGAGAGAGAGAGAGAGAGAGAGAGAGAGAGAGAGAGAGAGAGAGAGAGAGAGAGAGAGAGAAGAGAAGAAAGAGAAGAAAGAAAGAGAGAGAGAAGAGAGAGAAGAAGAGACAGAGACAGAGACAGAGACAGAGACAGAGACAGAGACAGAGACAGAGACAGAGACAGAGACAGATACAGAGACAGAGACAGAGACAGAGACAGAGACATAGACAGAGACAGAGACAGAGACAGAGACAGAGACAGAGACAGAGACAGAGACAGAGACAGAGACAGAGACATAGACAGAGACAGAGACAGAGAAACAGAGACAGAGACAGAGACAGAGACAGAGACAGATACAGAGACAGAGACAGAGACAGAGACAGAGACAGAGACAGAGACAGAGACAGAGACAGAGACAGAGACAGAGACAGAGACAGAGACAGAGACAGAGACAGAGACAGAGACAGAGACAGAGACAGAGAAAGAGAAAGAGAAAGAGACAGAGACAGAGACAGAGACAGAGACAGAGACAGAGACAGAGACAGAGACAGAGACAGAGACAGAGACAGAGACAGAGACAGAGACAGAGACAGAGACAGAGACAGAGACAGAGACAGAGACAGAGACAGAGACAGAGACAGAGACAGAGACAGAGACAGAGACAGAGACAGAAACAGAGACAGAGACAGAGACAGAGACAGAGACAGAGACAGAGACAGAGACAGAGACAGAGACAGAGACAGAGACAGAGACAGAGACAGAGACAGAGACAGAGACAGAGACAGAGACAGAGACAGAGACAGAGACAGAGACAGAGACAGAGACAGAGACAGAGACAGAGACAGAGACAGAGACAGAGACAGAGACAGAGACAGAGACAGAGACAGAGACAGAGACAGAGACAGAGACAGAGACAGAGACAGATACAGATACAGATACAGATACAGATACAGATACAGATACAGATACAGATACAGATACAGATACAGATACAGATACAGATACAGATACAGATACAGATACAGATACAGATACAGATACAGATACAGATACAGATACAGATACAGATACAGATACAGAGACAGATACAGATACAGATACAGATACAGATACAGATACAGATACAGATACAGATACAGATACAGATACAGATACAGATACAGATACAGATACAGATACAGATACAGATACAGATACAGATACAGATACAGATACAGATACAGATACAGATACAGATACAGATACAGATACAGATACAGATACAGATACAGATACAGATACAGATACAGATACAGATACAGATACAGATACAGATACAGATACAGATACAGATACAGATACAGATACAGATACAGATACAGATACAGATACAGATACAGATACAGATACAGATACAGATACAGATACAGATACAGATACAGATACAGATACAGATACAGATACAGATACAGATACAGATACAGATACAGATACAGATACAGATACAGATACAGATACAGATACAGATACAGATACAGATACAGATACAGATACAGATACAGATACAGATACAGATACAGATACAGATACAGATACAGATACAGATACAGATACAGATACAGATACAGATACAGATACAGATACAGATACAGATACAGATACAGATACAGATACAGATACAGATACAGATACAGATACAGATACAGATACAGATACAGATACAGATACAGATACAGATACAGATACAGATACAGATACAGATACAGATACAGATACAGATACAGATACAGATACAGATACAGATACAGATACAGATACAGATACAGATACAGATACAGATACAGATACAGATACAGATACAGATACAGATACAGATACAGATACAGATACAGATACAGATACAGATACAGATACAGATACAGATACAGATACAGATACAGAGACAGAGAGAGAGAGAGAGAGAGAGAGAGAGAGAGAGAAGAGAAAGAAGAGAAAGAGAGAGAGAGAGAGAGAGAGAGAGAGAGAGAGAGAGAGAGAGAGAGATAGAGAGGATTTAGTTATATGGGATTCGAGAGTTAGGCACACTGATCACTTATTTTGTAGTAGGAACTCGAGTAGAAGGACTCGAGTTTGCTTCCCAGGTGCCCTAGTAAAGGATGTTGGGGATAGGTTAGAGTGAGTAATGAAGGGAAGTGGAGAGGTTGTAACAGTAATTGTACATGTTGGTGTGGATGATGTATGAAGAGGTAAAACGGAGGAAACAATAAAAGAGCACAAGGCTTTGATAGGTAGGTTAGCAGGAAGTATGACGAGAAGAGTGGTAACATCCATACTCCCTATGGTAAGTGCAAGTGTAGAATGGTATTCTAGGGCCATTGAACTGAATAGCAGGGTGGCCAATATTTGTGAGGAGCTTGGAGTGAGGTTCATGGATATGTGGGATTTTTTTGGGGGGAGGACTGAAATATTTGCATTAGATGGGTTGAGAGGATGATGCAGGAAGACATAAGTAGGAGAGTGCCTGGGAGAGCTGTATTGTTAGGGATTTCAACATAGCAGGGATGGGAGACGAAACTATATGTCGAAGCAAGTCAGTAAGAAGTCTCATGGCTTGCTTTAAGGAAATTTTGTTATTTTTCAAATGACACATGAGCCTACAAGGGAAATGAAATGCTAGACCTGGTGTTTACAAATGAATATTTTTTTTGCCAAAATGTGAACATAGGAGAGACCTTCTGTAATAGTGATCACAGCATCTCAAGCTTTTCCTTACATGTTGGAAGTGGAAGTATTGGAAGTATTGGAGTGGGAAGTATTGGAAATCAATTACACATTGATTCCAACTGTTGCTAAAGGGCATTACAATGAGTTCAAGAATTTCCGGAATCAAATTTTATGGGAAATGTTATTGATGGACTTAGATGCTTATAAAATCTAGAGAATGGTAAAAGACAAACTGTTTGAAGGCCAGGATAGGTTCATTCGCAATAGGCAAATTAGATTAAACAAGGTTAGGCACCCTTCATGGCTGACCAAGGAATTAAATATTTACTGGAGTCAAAGAAGCACGCATTTAAGGAACTAAAAGATGCTAGCTCTGAGGCAAACCTAGAGGCATATATAATAGCTAGACATAAAGTTAGGAGGTGTGTTAGGGCAACTAAAAGACTGGCTGAACTCAAATTAGCTCGAGAATGTTCAGCAGGCAATGCTAAGAGGTTCTTTAGCTTCTACAAATTTAAGTCTAAAAGGAATAGTGTAGGACCACTGGAGGTAGGTGGTGAAATAATGGTTCATGATTGTGATATAGTGGAGTCCCTGAGCAAGGAATTCCCATCAGTCATTACTAAAGATAATTCTGGTACATTGGAAACAACTGAAGGTTATGCCAATGCAGGTGATTGGTTGGAGGATCTTACAATAACTGCAGAAGCAGTTGCACAACATAAAACAGAATAACAGTTGCATGACATAAAACCTAATAAAACTTCTCGACCAGATGCCATACAAGCTAGTATGATCTTAGTAGAGTGTGCTAAAGCATTAGCAGCCCCCTTAGGTATCATTTTCAGGCGGTCTATGGAGCATTCTGAAGTACCTGGTGATCGACGAAATGCAAATGTAGTGCCAATTTTCATAAAAAGGAAGTATGAAGTGTGTAGGAAGCTACAGGCTAGGAGTTTGACTATTTTAACTGACAATTGTCAGTTTGAAATCAATAGTTTTCCAGGTACTAGACAAACTAGTCAAACAGAACGTTCAGACTAATCTGGATAGGCACACAGTTTTAAGGGATACTCAACATGGATTTGAAGGATGCAAAATCGTGCGCTGTTGAGCAAAATCCCATAAAATCCCACAAATACTGTGTGTATCTCGCGAGTTAGCACCAGTTCTTGTACCAGTTCTGGTTCCAACTCGTGAGATACACACAGCATTTGTAGTATTGTTTCAGAAGTTGGAGATGGAGTGGAATCTGAGCGGGGGGAGGAGAAAAAAGTGGCATTAAACAATGATCACAAGAAGATGCACTTAGGACGGAACATTCAAGAAAGCTAAGGGAAAGTATAGTTATTCGGTTATTGGGATTGCATGCTCCATAATCAACACTCTCAACGCCACCCCACGCTCATTACTTTATGATTCAAATCGACAGACAGGTGAATTAAGGTGGAGCTCAAAAGCAGCAACAATATGTTGTTGATAATGCATTTGAATACGTCGTTAATAATTTGTTTCGATCCACTTTCATTTTAGAGCTGATACTGATGGAGCTGACACTGGTGGAGCTGATACTGGTGGAGCTGATACTGGTGGAGCTGATACTGGTGGAGCTGACACTGGTGGAGCTGACACTGGTGGAGCTGACACTGGTGGAGCTGACACTGGTGGAGCTGATACTGGTGGAGGGGCGGTGCGGGGTTCGCAGTAATCTACTCTGGCTGGGAGCTGGGATACGTGTGTGTATTTAACCGCCGATACAGCAGCGGGGATACTCTGGTTAGCAGCGGGGATACGTGGGTGTATTTAACCGCCGATACAGCAGCGGGGATACTCTGGTTAGCAGCGGGGATACGTGGGTGTATTTAACCGCCGATACAGCAGCGGGGATACTCTGGTTAGCAGCGGGGATACGTGTGTGTATTTAACCGCCGATACAGCAGCGGGGATACTCTGGTTAGCAGCGGGGATACGTGGGTGTATTTAACCGCCGATACAGCAGCGGGGATACGTGGGTGTATTTAGCCGCCGATACAGCAGCGGGGATACTCTGGTTAGCAGCGGGGATACGTGTGTGTATTTTCGTATCTACCTGCCGATACAGCAACGGGGTACTCTGATCAGCAACGGGGTACTCTGATCAGCAGCGGGGACACTGGCTGGGATCGAGGACGCGTAGGTCCTCGATCCCAGCCAGTGCCATATTTTCTCATATCCCCGCCGATACGGCAGCGGGAACAAGTGGGTGTATTTGTATGTACCCGCCAATATGCGTCGGCAATGCTAAGCAGGATGACAATGTACTGAATGTACTACAAGCCTGTTCTTTAAGCTTCCGTGAATGGCCATTCCACGGCAGGTAATGCACTGATGTCACTCAATATTAAGAAACAATACTTGTACATTGTCGTTAATGACAGTATGGGACATTGACGCAATTACATAGCAGCCACATCCGATTGCTTTTGCAGCTCGCATATAAAGCTACCGGACACGGGTACCATGCAATTACATTTCAATGCTCCGATAGAAAAGATAGCCACCAAAAAATACTGCACGATTCACTCTTCCTTCTCATGCAATTGATTCGTCTTGTTAACTTTTCATCGCTGAATCCAAGGTTACACGCCAGCGATTAAGGGTGCCCTGTTAGCATCAGCCGATAGAAGCCAGCCATTAACACGCGCCCTGGAGGGCCTCTGACAATTACGCACACTGGAGAGGGCGGGGGGGATTCCGCCCCCATAAGATCTCGGCTCCTATTAAACCTAGAGTAACACAATTTTCAGGGTAGATGGGTATTTTGGTGAACTCTATTGTGTGCAAAGTTTATGGCCTTAGGTCAATATCTTCAAGGTCAAATGAGGTCACATATGCAATATTTGGATTGTTTTGCGTGGCTTAGCATCACATGGTTATGGATCGCTGCGATTGTGTTTAAATGCTCCAAATTGGGCATCAATGATGTTTTGAACATAGCTAATGATGCAATACAGATGATAGATCCGGCATTTGACCTCAGGTCACCTATATATCAGTACTTTATCGGGACAGTTACCGGTTCCAGTTAGCGGAGCCGGGCCGCCCGCCGGATCGGCGGGCGGCCCGGCGCAATCCGCTTCACGAAGAAAAGGCTGAAGTACATGAATGAAGTATGGAAACGCTTCATGTTCACAAGGTTCACAATTACAAAATCAGAAGTCTTCAGTAGGGAGTAACATGCAAAATGACATGAATTACATGACTGTCATTTGCGTTTATGACAACTTTCCAATTGAACAAGTTTGGTCAGAGTCAGAGTCAGAGTCAGATTTATTGAGGTCTCCACAATAATATGGCTTTTCAGCCCTCTCGTCAGTACATTGCTGTAAAACTATATACATAATCCTACTTCTCGTGTCAATAAACAAGAGTCAATTAAAAATCCTCTAGACATAAATCACACTTTACCTAGTGATAGAACGCGCCTCCAAACGGCCGTTCCACGCAGCTACGGCTCTGAACGGGTAGCTACGCTTAGCGAGTTCGGAGCGAACTCGCGGGAGCTCCAACATCCCTGTGTCTGCGCACCGAGTTCTCCTGGACGACACCTCCGCACGACGCTTGATAGAGCTCGCTAGCGTAGGTGGGACACCAGACGACGTTAGCTTCCGGATCATTGCTACGTCGCGCTCCTCCAACATGGCATCAAATTTCAACCATCCAAGTGCCTCTAGTGCCGGGGTGATGTGTTCTCGTCGGCCGAGGCCGGATACTATACGGGCACCAAAATTTATCGCCTTCTGAATCCTATCTCTCTGGGTTTTGTTGCAACTTCCCCAAACTGTCATACAATAGTAGATGTGGGGGAAAACCAGTGCCTGAATGAGGAGTTTCTTCGTTTCTGAGTCTAATTTGTGTCGAAATTTTGACAGGCCAACGAGAACACTATAACACCGCCGAACCACCTGAAACACCTGTCTATCCCAGGTCAGAGTCGAATCGACGTGCACACCTAGGATTTTTGCGTTCGGTGACGGCTTAATTTCAGCATCTCCAAATTTGATCGATAAGGTATCACATTTCCGGTGCTGAGATTTGACAACCAGGAGCTCAGTCTTTCCTGGGTTGATTTTTAGCCGATTTTGTGTGAACCAGTTCAGAGCTGTATCCAAGGTGTTTTCTACACGTTGTTTTAGCACAGACGTGTTGCCTGGGGCGTCAGAGTCTAGAAATTGCGCATCATCAGCGAAAATTACCAAGTGGCCATACTTTATATGTGATGCTAGGTCGTTAGTGAAAATCAAATACAATTTTGGCCCGATTTGGCTTCCCTGTACTACACCGTGCGTCACCGGGAATGGCTCAGCGGTACTCCCCTGAATCTTCTGGCTCCTCCCCCGCAACCAATCCTCAAACCAGTGAACGTCGATCCCATACCAGCCTAGCTTTTCTAACAGGCGGCTATGCTCCACGCTATCGAACGCGCGGGACGTATCAGCAGCAAGCAGGGTAGACACATGACCACAATCCATATTTTTGGTCAGAAATTGTACAGTATCGAGCATTGCTGTTTCGGTTGAATGGCCGGGACGAAAACCATATTGATTTGAACAGAGTATGTGGTTTGAGTCGAGATAGAATGAAAGTTGCGTGTTTACAATTTTCTCACACAGTTTAGCAACAACACTCAGCAAAGATATGGGCCTAAAATTTCCGGGGTCGTCACGATCACCCTTCTTGTGCAACGGAATAACGCAGGCCTCTTTCCACTGAGGCGGCACCTCACCAGTACGCAGTGAATAGTTTATCACATGCAGTAAATGAGGCCCTGTGACTGCAAACGTCGCTCTCAGCATATGAAGTGTTATTCCGTCGTTTCCACTGGCGCGCGTATTTCCCATTCGATCGAGTGCCATTCGATTGGTTCCATTGCCCTGTCATGAACTTGACCTGAGTTGACCTCGGTGACCTAGCGTGATCTTGAAACAATATAACAACAATAGACATGAAACAAGTCGCCAGTATTGCCATGAACACTTCGCTTATGCCGATATGCGGGAATCGCATCAGCGTCGATTTTTGTGGTCTGACGCTACGAAATATGTTTGACTTTGACGGCCTCTAACTCGAAAAATTGTCGGCCGATGTTCGTTTTTCTGATTTTAAGCGATGCGCCGGACATTTATAAGCAGGTATACAAAACATAGCGCATATCAACCAGTAAAATCGGAAGTTATTTACGAAAGATTAGAGGGGTGGGGGATTTCGCTCCCTACAGTGCGCGTGTTAAAGGTGCCCTGTTAGCATCAACCGTTAGACGCCAGCGATAAAGGGTGCCCTGTTAGCATCAGCCGTTAGAGCTTACGGTTAGTGAGACGCCTTCTGGTGTCGTACGTCCACATATTGCAAGATGACGTGAAATGGACGAGTCTCGGAGTTATCAAATGCTGAGCTATCCGGTGGTGTGCAGAAAATGCATTGGTTAATCGTGGATTTGCATCCACCTTAACTCAATTGAACTTACCAGAATGTTCACCTACAGAGCTAAGCATAGGGAGCAGATTAGACGGGGATATTGTGCAGGTGTCCGCAAGCTCTTGGGTCGATGGTCTTGTTGCACAGCAAACCCCGCTGACGTAAGCTATGATAAGGCAAGTCTCAACAGTAGTAATATAATCGCAGGGCTTAGCTCTGGCAAATTCATCTCAGTTTAATGCACTTCCGATCCTGTTTCCATGAGCATAGATGTTCTTGGATGGCAACCGTACACAAGAGGGAATGTCTCTTGAAGGAGGAATAATTCATTGATGTGGATATAGTAACTGAATCAATTATATAGGGGAAGGGAAGTTGATTTCACTTAGGCACCTGTACATCAGCAAATGCACTACATAGCAGAATGGGGATGTACATTGGCGGGATGTTGGCTGCAGATGTTCCAGTCGCATTAAGACCTGATGGTGAAAAGCTGTGTTTTCTGGCTTTCTACGGGTACACGTTATCGTTAATTCTCGCCAGGGTGGGGGTGTTGTCCACAAGGTATTTCGAGGATCGCTTCTGAACCGCTCAGTAGATGTCGGGCAGTTTTTTTGCATCGTAAATGGGTTGTCTTTTCAGCAACGCTTCTTTTTATTGGGTGGTTCACGACGCACTGTATGCAATCACCGCCAATGGCGTCGCCCACACTGTTTCGCCGGTGGGCCGCGGTATTGGGAAATGTCCGAGCGGTGCGAGTGTTGAGTCCGGGACCTTTGTATCCATAGTTCAGCACCTTAACTACTCGGCCATCTCAGATCCCGCAATGCTTCGTACAAAATTCCCAGGTCATATGAAATCACGAATCAAATCTGCTCATATCAGAAACACCTCCGGTCGTTTTTGCCAGTTGACAGATTTTCGTAGACTATCGTCGTACAGTGATGAAAAATATATCATGCTTAGTATTTGTAGCATTAATAACTGGAATAACATACCGATCGCTGACCTCTCTAAGTTCATTTGTGGTCCTTGACCTATGTTGATATTGGAACTTTTCTTTGGGCGGGGGTGGAGAGTGGTGGTTGTTGCGAGCATTCTTTGGCTATTTTCTGCCTGAGTTATAACTTAGGAGCCGTTTTCCTCCCATGACACTTCGTAACAAAGTTTACCGCAAAATATGATAGTTTCCATCAATAAGGTCATCGGCTCGATTTGACCGAAGAGCAAGCTCCGTTGTTAGGGTTGAAAAACATCAAAGAACACTGACGACTCTCCGAAAGGTATGTTCCTAATAGTCTGACCACAGGTTGCAAATTAATTTCAAAAGTTGCCAATTATGTAAAAATTGGATTTCTTTCTATGGCTTATGCTTTGACTGGATCAAGGACCCAAAATATAAAATCGGATATATATTGCGAAGAATCGTCGAAAACAGAAGAATAGTCTTCGCTTCATTTTGCTAGCACCCTCCATTTAGAGACGCTAGATGTGTTCGAGAACTCGCTCCCCCTCCCTTGAACCATTTTTGTTGCACTGAGGAAAGTAGTAAAGAGGAAAAATTGCGTGCACGGGCGAGGGCTAAAATGTCACGCAACAATGACTTCTTTTGTACACGAATCCAATGTCTATGTTCATCTACATAAAAAAGGTGCCTTAATTGCACCACAATTCCATGATGATGACCGACGACCGACGACCGACGACGGCGATGATGATGATAATGACGGTGTTTTAACCCTCGCCAGTATAGGGGGTGCAACCCCCCTAAGGTTTTTTGTGTATTCCTTCCAAACCGATGAACGGATCGCTCTGAGATTTTCAGTACCCTCTGGGGCAACCTTTTGACGGCTTTTGGTGAAATGTTTTTTGGGAGGGCTTGTCAGGTCACAGAGTTATGAGGTCATAAAAGGGAGCACCTCCGAGCAGTTTTCAACAAATACGTGATTATCGCACCTAAACATGACATTATTGCCTACATCGACTGGTATTATGTGTTTTGCAATGCAATTTTGCAATGCCCAGATGGGTTCCCATTGGAAAAATAATGTTCCAAAAATCGGTGACCTCGGTTGACCTCGTTTGACCTTTCGACCTTTTTTTAGCTGACCTAAGGTAATTTTTCGTGCTGAATTCGAATTCAGCGTCCATTTTTACCCTAAGGAACTTTAAACTTCGAAATTGGAACCACTCTTAAAAAAAGTTGGATACTTGGGGTCACGGCTTTGACCTGATTTGGTGCATGACATATTGGTCCGATCACATCGTGTCACATGTCGTTATGTTCGCAAGGTCCCAATAAACATGTTTCCGGCCATGTCGTGCATATTTAGACAGTAGTTTCGATATAACTGACGATTTTCTTCGGAAAATACCCCAAAAAATCAATTTTAGACATTTGATCTGACCTGGAAGGTCAACCATTGACCTTAGAAGGTCATACTGAATTCCAACCGCGAGATCTCGGCCAAATCTATCACTTTCGTATTTAGTTCGTTTTCGTAACATGCACGGTTTCGAATCGCCAGGGGGGGGGGGGGGTCGTACCCCCCCTATACGACCGAAGGTGGTAAAATGCCGAATACTGGCGAGGGTTAAATGTGCCAGAACCTCATAGCTATGTAAGGACTCAAACTACCTGAAGCCATCGTGATACACTACAATCGTATTTCAAAGGCATTAAGTTAGTTATTAGGGCTTTAGGGCGCATCGACTTCATTGGTCATAAGGCGCCCATTCAAAGGCACTAAGTAGTTCAGCTACCTCGCCGACTCGCAGTGATTCATGGCCCCAGTATTTGGTGTAGGTTGGCGAGGCAGGCACGTGCCATTGCCCACATATGCAGAAGAGACCAGCATCTCTCTCGAATGCTCCTCCTACTGGGTTTATCGGTCCAGATGGAGGAATTTCAAACTGAAGTGTCGCTGTCAACGAAAATGCAAGTCCTCGCGATGTTCATGGATTCTATTAGAGTAAGAAATCCAACTCCATCAGCTCCAGCCACCACAGCAAATCTTCAGAAGAACCGAGCAGGAGAGGCGAACAGGCATGGAGAACAGCAAGGTTGAATCGTCTGTTATCAGAGAAACGTTGAGTGTGATCAATAATACTAATGCGGTTTCAAATTCACTTAAAACTCCCTTCAAACAAGCAGTAAAATGTAGCACAACGAAGCGAGATAGTTAGCAACGGTTAAGGAGGATGACCGCAAGCTCGGAGTTAAGTACATATAATTGTGGTGGTGCCAGGGCATAGCATTAGCACAATGGCAATGGGCATGACACCATGGTAAGGATGGGGTAGTTGGATTATTCTGATTTCTCTAAGCTGAAGTTCCGGGTTCAGGTCACCAATGCATCGTACAGGCGGCCGTCAACAGCCGAACCGAGAGCCGAAGCCCTAAATCCATAAAACAACTCGAATACCGCAGCGGCACCGCACAGCCGTGATGACACCAGACTCACCAGACTCACCAGACTCACCAGACTCACCAGACTCACCAGACTCACCAGACTCACCAGACTCACCAGACTCACCTACCTAACCAGACTCACCAGACTCACCTACCTAACCAGACTCACCAGACTCACCTACCTAACCAGACTCACCAGACTCACCTACCTAACCAGACTCACCAGACTCACCAGACTCACCAGACTCACCAGACTCACCAGACTCACCTACCTAACCAGACTCACCAGACTCACCTACCTAACCAGACTCACCAGACTCACCTACCTAACCAGACTCACCGCACAGCTGTGATGACACCAGACTCACCAGACTCACCAGACTCACCAGACTCACCTACCTAACCAGACTCACCAGACTCACCTACCTAACCAGACTCACCGCACAGCCGTGATGACACCAGACTCACCAGACTCACCTACCTAACCAGACTCACCGCACAGCTGTGATGACACCAGACTCACCAGACTCACCTTCCTAACCAGACTCACCTACCTAACCAGACTCACCGCACAGCCGTAATGACACCAGACTCACCAGACTCACCTACCTAACCAGACTCACCGCACAGCTGTGATGACACCAGACTCACCAGACTCACCTACCTAACCAGACTCACCTACCTAACCAGACTCACCGCACAGCCGTGATGACACCAGACTCACCAGACTCACCTACCTAACCAGACTCACCTCACAGCTGTGATGACACCAGACTCACCAGACCCACCTACCTAACCAGACTCACCTACCTAACCAGACTCACCGCACAGCTGTGATGACACCAGACTCACCAGACTCACCTACCTAACCAGACTCACCTACCTAACCAGACTCACCTCACAGCCGTGATGACACCAGACTCACCGACCACCTACCTAACCAGACTCACCGCACAGCCGTGATGACACCAGACTCACCAGACCCACCTACCTAACCAGACTCACTGCACAGCCGTGATGACACCAGACTCACCAGACTCACCTACCTAACCAGACTCACCTACCTAACCAGACTCACCAGACTCACCTACCTAACCAGACTCACCAGACTCACCTACCTAACCAGACTCACCTATCTAACCAGACTCACCGCACAGCCGTGATGACACCAGACTCACCAGACTCACCTACCTAACCAGACTCACCGCACAGCTTATACACTAGACTCACCAGATCCACCTACCTAACCAGACTCACCTACCTAACCAGACTCACCGCACAGCCGTGATGACACCAGACTCACCAGACTCACCTACCTAACCAGACTCACCTACCTAACCAGACTCACCTACCTAACCAGACTCACCTACCTAACCAGACTCACCGCACAGCTGTGATGACACTAGACTCACCAGACCCACCTACCTAACCAGACTCACCTACCTAACCAGACTCACCTCACAGCTGTGATGACACCAGACTCACCAGACTCACCTACCTAACCAGACTCACCTACCTAACCAGACTCACCGCACAGCCGTGATGACACCAGACTCACCAGACCCACCTACCTAACCAGACTCACCGCACAGCCGTGATGACACCAGACTCACCAGACCCACCTACCTAACCAGACTCACCTACCTAACCAGACTCACCGCACAGCCGTGATGACACCAGACTCACCAGACTCACCTACCTAACCAGACTCACCAGACTCACCTACCTAACCAGACTCACCAGGCTCACCAGACTCACCTATCTAACCAGACTCACCTACCTAACCAGACTCACCTACCTAACCAGACTCACCAGACTCACCGCACAGCTGTGATGACACCAGACTCACCAGTCTCACCTGCCTAACCAGACTCACCTACCTAACCAGACTCACCTACCTAACCAGACTCACCGCACAGCCGTGATGACACCAGACTCACCAGACTCACCTGCCTAACCAGACTCACTGCACAGCCGTGATGACACCAGACTCACCAGACTCACCAGACTCACCAGACTCACCAGACTCACCAGATTCACCTACCTAACCAGACTCACCTACCTAACCAGACTCACCAGACTCACCTACCTAACCAGACTCACCAGACTCACCTACCTAACCAGACTCACTGCACAGCTGTGATGACACCAGACTCACCAGACTCACCAGACTTACCTACCTAACCAGACTCACCTACCTAACAAGACTCACCGCACAGCCGTGATGACACCAGACTCACCAGACTCACCTACCTAACCAGACTCACCAGACTCACCTACCTAACCAGACTCACCGCACAGCTGTGATGACACCAGACTCACCAGACTCACCTACCTAACCAGACTCACCTACCTAACCAGACTCACCTACCTAACCAGACTCACCTACCTAACCAGATTCACCTACCTAACCAGACTCACCGCACAGCTGTGATGACACCAGACTCACCAGTCTCACCTACCTAACCAGACTCACCGCAGAGCTGTGATTATACCAGACTCACCAGTCTCACCTACCTAACCAGACTCACCTACCTAACCAGACTCACCTACCTAACCAGACTCACCAGACTCACCTACCTAACCAGACTCACCTACCTAACCAGACTCACCTACCTAACCAGACTCACCAACCTAACCAGACTCACCTACCTAACCAGACTCACCTACCTAACCAGACTCACCTACCTAACCAGACTCACCTACCTAACCAGACTCACCTACCTAACCAGACTCACCTACCTAACCAGACTCACCTACCTAACCAGACTCACCGCACAGCTGTGATGACACCAGACTCACCAGACTCACCTACCTAACCAGACTCACCATATGTCCTTCGTTGTGGTGAGAACTCATGGGCGCTTTAGTACTGCTACGCATGCGCCATTGTAAGTGCGTATGTGAATAACAAAAAGACAACACAATATGCTTTTGATTTAATCCCATCACGCGGCAATTCCTCCTGTTCGCAAAAAAGAAGTTATTGGTCCAATCTCCTGCAGATATTAAGCTGACTTTCGCCAAAGGCACCGATGAGCCTGACAGATCGTCGTACTGATGAGCCTGCTAGATCACAGAACTGTCAGCCTGATCAATTCCGTACGCCGTCACGGCGAGCCGGAAGCTGTCGCTCGGGGGTTGTCGCGGGTGTCGAGCGACACCCGACTGGACGGCAGCCTGTGGGTTTCCAGACCGCACATGCCGAAGATCAGACGTCGCTGATGGTGCAGAACTACAGCTCGCCATACAGCTCGAATGTCCGGGCTGACGCGGCCAACGGTGGCCTCTTTCCATTGACCATACTAGAATGGCATCCTCATGCCGGGGCGTGATGTTCGCAGCGCAGGCAGGCAGTGCTAAAATCGTTCTAAAGGTGTTAATTCCACTGCGAGCGATCTACTAGAAGATGCATCTACTATATATGTGCGTATGTGCATGTGTAATATGTTCAAACGTTGCAGCATTGGCTGCAATAACATTGCATCATTTTTATTTACCAACTATAAGATGGGCTGTAGTAATCAAACACTTAGCGTAAGCGAGCCAAATATGTGTCTCTGTCTGGACCTGTCCGCTATTGTCACTCGAACAATCGAATTACCCGTGAAACAATTCCATACACTGATTAATTCATCTAATCTCGAGCTTTAAATGAGCCAGACGTTAAAATTGACATTTATTATGTGTCAGGGCGTCGGTGACCGTTTGGGAGAGGCCAGAATTAATCGAAAATCAAGAAAGCCTGCCAACTCGCGGATACTTGTTAGTCAGCAGTTAGTTCGATGGTTAGTTACTAACACATTAGGACGCATCAGATGCATTGAAAGAGAAACAACCTGGGGTTCTTTTACGACGCATTCGACTGCTAGGCCTCTCACGCAAATTGCTTGCTGGTGCACTCGATAATCATTCCGGTTGCAGGATTCAAACCCAGGATCTTACCAGCACGTGTCAAAGGCCCTACCGACTGAGCTGCCGCGATCCTCTCCTCCTCTCAACTGCACCGGTTCGCACAGACTTCCAGAATTGCAAAAGTCATAAGTATGGCTCGGGAACAGAAAAGCAACAGTCCTCGTACAATAAAATAGTCATAACCTCCGCCGCTTCTGGCACCGTGTAATGCTTATATGCCAGATGGTGCCATCTTCGATTGCGCTGCTTTCCTTACTTGGGGACAAGTCATCTTCCGGGTAGCACCAAGCGCGGATTGGTTTCGATTTACGGCACACACCTACTCAGTTGATTGTTGCCTGTGGCTCGTGGAAGGCTCAACACAACACATGTTACAGGCCGTGTTCAGATGGTGGCCGTGTTCAGATGGTGGCCGTGTTAAGATGACGGCCGTGTTTAGATGACGGCCGTGTTCAGATGGTGGCCGTGTTCAGATGGTGGCCGTGTTCAGATAGTGGCCGTGTTCAGATGGTGGCCGTGTTCTTCAGACGGTGGCCGTGTTCAGTTGACGACCGTGTCCAGATGGTGGCCGTGTTCAGATGGTGGCCGTGTTCAGATGGTGGCCGTGTTCAGATGGTGGCCGTGTTCAGATGGTGGCCGTGTTCAGATGGTGGCCGTGTTCAGATGGTGGCCGTGTTCAGATGACGACCGTGTCCAGATGGTGGCCGTGTCCAGATAGTGGCCGTGTCCAGATTGTGGCCGTGTTCAGATGGTGGCCGTGTTCAGATGGTGGCCGTGTCCAGATGGTGGCCGTGTCCAGATAGTGGCCGTGTTCAGATGGTGGCCGTGTCCAGATAGTGGCCGTGTTCAGATGGTGGCCGTGTTCAGACGGTGGCCGTGTTCAGATGACGACCGTGTCCAGATGGTGGCCGTGTCCAGATAGTGTCCGTGTCCAGATAGTGGCCGTGTTCAGATGGTGGCCGTGTTCAAATGACGACCGTGTTCAGATGGTGGCCGTGTTCAGATGGTGGCCGTGTTCAGATAGTGGCCGTGTTCAGATGGTGGCCGTGTTCAGATGGTGGCCGTGTCCAGATTTTGGCCGTGTTCAGATGGTGGCCGTGTTCAGATGGTGGCCATGTTCAGATGATGGCCGTGTTCAGATGGTGGCCGTATTCAGATGGTGGTAGTGTTCAGATGGGGGCCGTGTTCTTCAGATGGTGACCGTGTTCAGATGGTGGCCGTGTTCAGATAACAGCCGTGTTCAGATGTTGGCCGTATTCAGATGGTGGCCGTGTTCAGATGGTGGCCGTGTTCAGATGACGGCCGTGTTCAGATGGTGGCCGTGTTCAGATAACAGCCGTGTTCAGATGGTGGCCGTGTTCAGATAACAGCCGTGTTCAGATGTTGGCCGTATTCAGATGGTGGCCGTGTTCAGATGGCGGCCGTGTTCAGATAACAGCCGTGTTCAGATGGCGGAAGTGTTCAGATGGTGGCCGTGTTCAAATGACGACCGTTTTCAGATGGTGGCCGTGTTCAGATAGTGGCCGTGTTCAAATGACGACCGTGTTCAGATGGTGGCCGTGTTCAGATGGTGGCCGTGTACAGATTTTGGCCGTGTTCAGATGGTGGCCGTGTTCAGATGGTGGCCGTGTTCAGATGGTGGCCGTGTTCAGATGGTGGCCGTATTCAGATGGGGGCAGTGTTCAGATGGGGGCCGTGTTCTTCAGATGGTGACCGTGTTCAGATGGTGGCCGTGTTCAGATAACAGCCGTGTTCAGATGGTGGCCGTGTTCAGATGGTGGCCGTGTTCAGATGGTGGCCGTGTTCAGATGGCGGCCGTGTTCAGATAACAGGCTCAGATGGCGGAAGTGTTCAGATGACAGCTGTGTTCAGATGGTGGCCGTGTTCAGATGGCGGAAGTGTTCAGATGACAGCTGTGTTCAGATGGCGGCGGTATTGTTCGCGTCGGGGTCGGAATTCCGCTGCCCACTCATGGGCGTCGAACAGGCTGTGGTGGAGCGCGTGAGGCAGCCAGATCCGGCCGGATGGAGGCGACTGCCGCCGGCTGCATAATTCAGTGGGCGTCGGCCAGCGGTTGGCCCGCTGGCGGCTGATACGAGCCGGGCTGCCCGGCCAGCTTACCACTACGGCTCCATCTGCACCTGGCCGGCGCGGCCGCAGCCGCCAGCACCCTAATTACCTCCCACGAGTTCACGTGGCTGCCGCTCTCCGTCGAGGTCAACGGGCCGCATCCAGCTCGGCAGAGCCCTGGCCGATTCAGGCACCCAGCCCTGGCATCCAGCAAGCAACTTTGTGGAAACTGACAGGCGGCTAGCAAGACATGCAGGATCGTCCCAGGAGGTTCATTGTCGTGGCGGTACCTCACGTCCTAATGGATCTGCAGGCGGAATGTGACAGCATTGCTTGCTGTTTACCTTGCTGAGAAATGACGAGGGAATTATGTCCTGCCCTGAGGTACTAAACAAACCTGTCTCCTAGATGTGATCCACACGTTTCATTTTGTCACGGAAGGCAGCTGGAGGGAGATGAATCACCATAGCCACGTCCTCCTAGCTGGCATAAATTATCAGTGATCAACAAATATTGCCTACATATCAATAAACAAGCCTACAACAAATATTCGAGAATTTAGATGACATGGAAATACTACTGATTCATGCAGTAGGGATTATGAGCATAATTAGATGGGATTAATTCAGTCCGACATCTGTTGGCAGATATAAGTCAAACAGGGGCGCCGCCACTTAGGGGGGGGGGAGGGGCAGCGGGGGAAGTCGCCCCCCTGCCGTGAGACTGGGGGGCGACGCCACCCTGACATTTGAGGAGGCCCCAATCCGGAAATGCACAGGAAAAAAGGTTGGCAAGGAGGCCGACGGGACAGAAGATCATGCTGTGAAGGAGGCCCCAAGACTGGTAACGAGGCCCACAGGAAATCTGATCGGGTCCCTATAAGAGACGTAGGACAGATATTAAGAGGAGGCCCCCAGGACGAAAAGGATGTCACGGGGAAGAAGCCACCCAGGTTAGACAAGAAGGCTTCCGATGGGTGGCAGGATATTCTTAATTTGGAAAACGTGGCACCCAAGATGGAAGAGGAGGCCCCTACAATAGAAAATGATGACATAGGACATAGGAGATATTTCGCCGGACGTAGGAGGAGGCTCCAAGATGGGCAAGAAGGTTTCCGCAGGAATGAAGAAGACCAGAGACCAGCCAGATGAGGCACATATTTTGGAATAGGATGGCCCTTGGAGAGAAGACTAGGGACTAGGACGCAAAAACACCCTGCTAAGAGGATAATGAGGCTCCAAACACAGATGAGTAGGCCTCCAAGACGTGAGAGGAGGCCCCTAATTTGAAAAAGGAGTCACCTAGAAGAGGATAGGAGGCCCCATAATTCAAGAGAGGGCTAAAAATTGGCACGGAGGCCTCCCAGGATTGCAAAGGAGGCCCCAAGACGGACAAGGAGGCCTCGGAAAATGAGAGGAGGCCCTTAGACGGAAGAGAAAGCCAGTGAATATGAGATGAGGTTTGGAAGACACAAGTGGAGGCGCCAAGACAGATAAGGCTCCACCAAGATAGAAAAGAATGATCCTGAGACGTAGCAGGAGGAACCTAATTAAGAAGCCACAACCTGAAAATGAGACCCCATTATGAACGACGAGGCCCCTAAAGTAGAAGAGGAAGGCCATCGTATAAGAGAGATGGCTCTCGGGCGGAAAAGAAGGCCACAATACGGGTAAGAAGGTCCCCATCAAATAACAAGGCCGCTGAGAGGAGAGAGTAAAGGATGTTTGTAATTTGTAAGAGGAGGCACCTGGGAGAGAAGAGGAATCCATCAGGAGATAAGAGGCCACCTTAGTTAGTTAGTTATTTGGGCTTTAGGGCGCTTCGACCAGAATTGATCATTCGCGCCGGTGGGCAAAGCTCGAATCAAAACACAGAGCAAGAGTACCCCAAGACGTGAGAGGAGGCCCCTAATCTGGGAAAGGAGGCATCTAGAAGAGAAAAGAAGGCCCTTGCAGTACCCACAAGAAGCCCCGAAAGACGGGTTAGGAGGCCACAAGGACTGAATGAGGTCCCGAAGACCGGCAAGGAGGCCCCAGAAAATGAGATAGACCCCTAAGATGGGAGTGGTAGCCTGTACGATAGGTACTCCTATAGGTTGAACCTCATGAGGTTAAATAACAAAATTGAAGCCTCCCAGGCCCCTAAGACGGGTAAGACGTCGCCAGTACAAAGGAGGTCCCCGAGGCGTGGCAGGAGGCCCCTAATTTGGCAGTGGCAACCATAGGTCATGGTAAAGGGGCCCCATGTTGTAAGAGGGGGGCCCTCTAAGACGGGAGATGGGGACCATGGACTGTGGGGGATGGTATGACGGACGAAGAAACATCCAAGACCGGCAAGGAGGCCCAAGAAAATGAGACGAGGTCCCCTAATACGTGAGAGGAGGCCCCTAATTTGCCAGAGTAAGCCCGTAAGAAATAACAGGAGGCCCCCGTACGCAAGAGGGTTCCCTAAGACGTGTAAGCAGACAGTCATGATAGAGGAGGTCCATGACACAGTAGACATCTAATTTGGAAAGAGATCCACAGGAGACGAGAAAAAGTCCCAGGACACACGAGAAGTCCCCCAGGACGGATAATGAGGCCCTCAGGATAAAATGGGAGGCCCCAAAGACAGACAATGAGCCTCAAAAAGTCAGATCAGGTCCATATGAAACAGTGCATGGAGATAGGGAGGAGGCCCCAGGATATTTGAGAAGGTTCCCAAGACGAAAAGCCGAGACGGATAAGAAGCCACCCAGATTAGACGAGGAGGCCTCCGATGCGTGACAGGGGATTCCTGATTTGGAAAAGGATTCCCAGAGCTTGGAATGCAGGCCCTCTCTCCACCTGCCCCAATATGGAAGATGAGGCCCCTAAGATAAGATATGAGGGCATAGGATATAATGAGTGATTTTCCCCGCACGCAAGAGGAGGCTCCAAGACGAGTAAGAAGGCCTCTGCAGAAATGAGAGAAGGCCACTCATATAGGAAAGAAGGCCCCTAATTTGGAAGAGGAAGCCCCAAGGAGAGGAGAAGTCTACCAGAACGCAAGACACAGATGAGAAGGCCTTCAAGATGTTAGAGGTCTCTAATTCGGAAAAATGGTCCTTTAGAAGGGGTAGGAGGTTCCAGAGCTGAGGAAATAGGCGCCAAAGATGGGCAAGGAGGCCCCCAGGTTAGACAAGTAGGAAGACAATGGGATAGAGGATGGGGATCCGAAGACGCAGGAGGTCCCCAATATGGGTAAGACTCCCCCAGGATAGAAGATGGGGTTACCGAGACATAACAGGAGGCACCAAATTCGGAAAAGAAGGCCTCAAGATTGAAAATGAAGCCCTATGATGGAAGAGGAGGTCTTTGAGATAGGAGAGGAAGGCTATAAGATACGAGAGATGATGCCCCGAAGACCGGAAGGAGTCCCTAGGAAATGAGAGGAGGCCCTTAACGTGGGAGTGGAAGGAGGTATATAAGCCGGTGAGGTTCACAAAATTGAAGACCCCCGCCTCAAGACGGGTAAGGCGTCGCCAGGATAAAGGAGGAGGCCCACGAGGCGTGGCAAGAGACCATAATTTGGCAGAGAAGGCCCCTGGAATATGAGAGGATGCCCAAGGCCATGGTAAAGAGGCCACAGGATGTGAGAGGAGGCCCTCTAAGATGGAAGAGGAGGACAATTGAACATGGAGGAGGATGGACACCCGAGACATCCAAAACCGGAAAGGAGGCTCCAGGAAATGAGACGAGGCCTCCTATGACGCGGGAGGAGACCCATAATTTGCAAGAGGAATCCATAAGAAATAACAGGAGGCCCCCGTACAGAAGAGGATTCCCTAAGATGGGCATGTAGACAGTCAAGATGGAGGAGGCCGATAAGACGTGAGAGTAGGCACCCGATTTGGGAGAAGAGATCTATAGGAGAGGAAAGAAGGCCCAGGATGCAGGAGAAGTCCCCCAAGACGGGTAGGGAAGCTTTCAGGATAAAGGGGGAGGTCCCCAAAACAAGAAATGAGGTCCCGATAATGTCAGATCAGGTCCGAAGGAGACGGGGCACGGATATTGCGAGGAGGCCCCAGGATATTTGAGAAGGCCCCCAAAACGAAAAGAATGCCGTCGAGACAGATAAGGAGCCACCAGGTTTGATGAGGGTCAAGCTCCAGAGTCGTAACAGAATGCCCCTAAGTTGGAAGAGGAGACCCCTAGGGGAGAAAAGCAATCCACCATGGTGCAAAATCACACCCCTAAGTGAGGAAAATAGGCTGCAAACACAAGAGGCCCCCAAAACGTGAGATGAGGCACCTATTTTGGGAAAAGAAACTCCAGAACGCAAGAGGAGCCACCCAATACGGGCAACAAAGACCACCAGCATAGAAAGGGAATCACAAATATGGGTAATGAAAATCCATCAGAGACGTTCATTTCTGAAAATTATCCACGGGGCATAATAGACAGAGGAAATGGGCAAGCGCAAATGGATTAAGGGGGACACAATCCGTAGGATTCCATGTTAAAAGCTGTTATTATCGGGGAAAACAGGGTTGAATTTGTGCCTAATATTTCTCTTATCGTTTTCAGACATGAATCTTATGCTATTCATATTGTGATATTCATCACGTTTTGCTACCCACTGTATTGCGTTCCATTCTATTGTATTCAATAGTGTTAATCACGAACAATATCGATTGGTTGGTTCTTTGGGTTTAGTGGCTCATCGACTGCGTTGGTCATACAGCGCCCATAACAATGTTAGATGGACAGCTTAAGAGGATTGGTGCCAACAGTAATATACGAACCTTCACAATAAAGGCGGATCATTCCGAGCTTCTAGTAGTATGTCAGTGAGGTGTGTAAATCGCTCTGAAGTCGACATCCGAGAGAAAGCGAAAAAGTTGTCCTGAAATTACTATGCACGAGTGGTCACAAATGTACCATGCGAGACGAACAAAATCAAGCATAAAACATGACGTGCATAGTTATTATAATTTAAAATCATCCAGCGTGCTTGGCGCACTGTTCTGACAACTGTTGTACTACATCATTGTCGGATGTCTCCAGTTCTGGCAAGTCTATTAAGTTTTTCACCAAGTCTCACTAATCTGGGTATATACTTTTTCACTATACAGGTAGAGCGAACTAGGGCAGGCACCAGTTTGAGGTGGCTGGATAGTTCAGGGCAAGATTGCCAAAGCTTTTGTGACAAGGTTTATCATTTACAATGCATACTTTTTTTTATTGATGTGCCATAGTTTGTGTACACTATCTTTCTCAACTTGGTCATATCTCACGGCAAGGTGAAAACTGTGAAATCGCACCGCTTAGGCGCATGATCACGGTGTCCGTCCTTTCGTTATGTTGCCAAACGGTCCCGTGATCATCATTTATTGTATGTGATCTGTTTCATAATTCGAGTTTTTCTTTTATCATCGAACCATGTATTGACGCGAGTGCTGAAAAGCCATGAATATAGAGAACTCAATATACGACTATGACTATGACTATGACTATGACTATGACTATGTGCATCATGTACAAGAATGCAACAGTCGCGATGAACAAATAGAACCTGATTGACGACAAAGGTTCGACAAATGACTAGTGCGGTTCTTGGTATGAAAGTTAAGTACTCATTTATGCCAACCCTTCAATTCACGGAACAGCATTATAAAAACAATAGGGGGCCCTAACATCATGGAAGCCCCTTTGGGATGGGGGAGGAGGCCCTTTTGATATTTGCCCCCCTAGAAGAATTTCGTGGCGACGCCACTGGTGTCAAACCTTTTGTATGTGTTATGGCTGGTCAAAATCTAGGGTCGGGCCACGAGCTTTTCAGCATGACCTGCGTATCCTTTGGGTGTATTTGGAAAACAATATAGAATCGTGTCACCAAACTCAGTAATAATGGCATGATGGTAATATCGTATCTTCTGTAGAATCTTCAGAATCTACACACATGTCTGGCTGTATTGAAAAGTAATCTGATAAAGTACCCAGTTTTGTGTTCCGATGAATTACCCAATGATCCAATTAAGTAGGGGAGACCGAGTCTAGTTGACACAATTTTGCTGAAACTCAAAATAGCTCATCACTTTGGAAGGGTAGCGAGAAGATGGTTACACCTACGTGAAACCTAAGCCCTGTAGTATCATCCCCGATTATTGTTTTTTCATCGCATCCTCAGAGCTTCCCTGCAGAGATCAAAATATCGCGCAACTATCGGTTCATCAACTTATCCCGCTATAGTAGTAAGCTGTTACTGACGATAAGGTAAGTTGATGAAATGTAAGTTTAATATAATATATTATCTATAGGTGGCATTAGTTTGCGGCATCTGCAATGTCCATGATTTATGTTTACAGTAATAACATTGGCTTGAGTCCTGGCTTACCATAATTTATGGTTTCTGTCTTTTATGGAAGGAAAGTTTATGTCAATTATGTCATTTCCGTAGTTGCACCTTTTTTTCCTTCGTTCCGTCTTCTCTGTCAGGAGAGAAATGTTCGCAGAAATATTGAATAAGATTATCTTGAAACAGTTTTATCAACTACCTAAAAAATTAGGAAACTGTGTGGTTATTTTAATTAATTGCCAGTACACAAAACGTTGATACAGGCTGATGTTCAAACATGTTGATTAAGTTGATGCAGGCTGAATCAACGTACCCCGCAAGTTCTCTAGTGCAGGCTGCAACGTGTTATGGAACATGGCGATTGCAGTGTGGCGGCAAACGATCAATGCATTTCACTGTTGAAAAGCTAAGAGAACACGATAATGATGACAAACACCTAACACTTTGGCAAGCAGGCGCCAAATTAGAAATTAAGGACGAAGCACAGATATTGAAATGACGCTTTCGCTCCAAAAATATGCCTCATCGTCACCATTCGGCAGCCGCGCGTTGAAAGGACTTGAGCTTGTTCTTGCGGCGAGAAGAGGGTACCAGTAGCAACATGTGTGGTGGCCCTGACAACCGGCTTCATACTTTTGGGGCAAACGTTGTTGCATGAACCATCCCGTGTATCAACTAGACCCGGTCTCGCCTACCTAGTGATTCTATGAGTGAATGTACAGGATTATTTCCAGACTTATTTGCGAGCATAATCGAACCAATTATGGTGTGATTACGATCAAAGGCCATCCCGTATTGCCATCATAATAATATATACGCCTGCATAGTTCCAGCATTGTATTTCATCGAACTTTTCTCCACGTGTGTTCCTCGATGTATTCTAAACAAATCCCTCGCATCTTCCAAGCTATCGATGCTTCTGATGTAATTAGACACATCGTGCAATTTATGTTTCTAATGCTATGCTAACACTCTATACAAAGAACAACATGAGTAACATTAGTGTGGAAATAACAGCATTACAAGCACGTTTCGTATGTTTGTATTGCATGAGTGATCCATGCCAAATGTGTCGCTTTGCATATGTTAAGGAAGGTCCCTTCAATACTTATTTCGCCCCGTCAATCATCGATTTAACCCTCAATTAGGCTGAAGATTCACCATTGGGCCTATTGGCGTACAATGGACACAAATGGTTTTCTGGGAAACATTGGCCATCAAAATGGTCACTTGGCCCCTTAACCATCTTCATAAAGTGACACCCATGATATATACCATTCAGTCAGATTCCGCAAGCATTGTAGGGCTGTGGGGGGTATGCCGTCGGCGGGGTGTGGGGTGCATGGGGTGGGGGTGTGAGCTATGTGGGTCGGTGTGGTGTGGTCATCTCTCGGATTGTGTGAAAGAGACCTAAACTAAGCTTAGCTTAATCCAACTGAACCTATTCTTTTTGCGCCAGTATATATATATATATATATATATATATATATATGTAAAGTGTGTGTGTGTGTGTGTGTGTGTTGTGTTTTGTTCCACACCACCTCCACCCCCCATTCCCCCAACCCCAGCCGGCTGGTGTTGTTTGAACTACCCTCCCTGACATGTATTTATATGTTGTGCGAGGTCAAAGTTTTGGGAACACCATATAGGTAAGCGAGTGCCACTCGCTAAAGTAAAATGAATACACTATATTAGAAAATGAATGAGGATATAGTTTTTCCGTGGTTTGAATGGCTTGCCCCCAGTTGGAACTTTTTGGATGCTAATAGTAGTAATATTTTGTGCAATGTACTGCACGAAGTAGGTGCCGGTGTTGAGCCCCAAGCAGCTTCCGCTGGCCCTTAAAGCTACCGAACACATTCATTCTCCTCATTCGCTCACGTTCTTTCGTCCCATTCACTAACTAATGAATTGCCTGGTACCCAATTTGGCTCCCTCCCCTTCTTAGCGGTGCACAAACATACATATCGGCTGACCATTGCTCCACTTTTTTGAAGGTATGTGGGCAACTGAGCACAAATCAGAAAAAGACACTGATCACCTCAACCAATACCACATCCTGAATTCCAAGTAAACCATCCACCAATACCCCACACACCCATCAATTCCAATCTACCTTACCTATCCAGCCCTATTCATTCGATCCCGCGTAACACACTCGTGGATCGAGTGCCCTACCAATAATTTTTAACACCATCCATGCCTGCTTAAAGGGGCATGTATCGTGCACACCTACCTAAGATAAATCTCACCCCATACACCGCTAAATATAACTATACAAAACAAGATTTGGGACTGGACTGGACTTGTTAAAGTTTACCTATCAACTTCTTCATCTACTGTTTCATTGGGAATTACATATCAGCAAGATATCACCTTTTAAAATCACCCCAATCAGCAGATGCATGAGAAGATGTGGACTTGTTTGTGACAATGATGAGGTGATCCCAACTGCCCAGCAGCCAGACAATACAGTCAATCATCATGAAACACACACGACGGGTTTAAGTATCAGGGTAATATAGGGCGATAATTTCCCCCAGGGAAAATATTGTCCCTGGTGTCAATGGTCATGGTCTGAAATCGGAGGAAAAACAATGTTGAGCAGGGAGTGCACACAGGCGTCATGGAAGGGCAGATCCATATGCTCAATGGTTAAGCTTTGGTCTCATTAGGGAGGAGGGAAAATCAATGATTGGGGAGAAATTACTCATTGGGGACCAGTTGCCCCTTAGTGCATACAAAATGACGCCCCTGGTTTCTAAGCACATTCTTTTCAATCATTGCCATTATTATCGCACTAAGTACCTATTTACGAGACAAGTTTTACAAACATTTTACCTCCATGAAGGAAGCAATGGGGTAAGGCTTGGTTAGGTTTGGTTATGACTTTCTGTTAAGTTAGGGCAATTGTCACATGTTTTTGACATGAAAAAATGTATTTTTTTCTTCAAAAACATATTTGGCTAGGTTACGTTAGGTTATATGTTTCAACTTTGTTTAAAAGAAAAACAGTTGGAAGATTTCCCATTTTTAATGTTGTTTTCTTACAGGGGAAGGCTAGGCTAGGCTAGGTTAGGTTTTGTTACACTTCTTGTCCTTGGCATTATTTTAATGCTATTTACCTCAATTCCTAGCCCCTTTTTGGAGTTTTTTTTGCCTGCCGATTAACAATGATGTATTTGCGGAGGAAACGATTGGTCGCATCACATTCATGAAGACATTCATAAACACGGATGTATTTTGGACTGATTTTGTTTTGGATTGAATGTATGAACATTAAAAAAATTCATGAATTCAATGAATGTCTTAATGTGCAAATTTACCTCATTACCATGGACAAATGTTAAATGTCTGAATTAAAGGAGACATCAGGTGCCGCCGCGCCTCCCCACTCCGATTTTGCTTCCTCGGGCCTCGATGTCCGCCATCCGATGTTCATATCGGAAAATACATGTATGTGCCTAGGTACTAACCGCGCATCACCATCCATCATCCACTTATCTTCATTCATCGTCGATGTTCCAAAATACGCCATGCAAAATCTGAACAAAGGCAGGAAGCAACTGACCCCAATCCGCTTTATAAGTGTCAGTCATAGATACCGGTTCAAAATCTTATTTTTGCTGGATTTATGCCACACAATCATCAGGTTACAAAATGCACAAAAAACGAAGCCGCACGATCACACATGGGTTTGGCCACATGATTAAACATCGCGCGCGCAATTTCACCACAAATGTCCCGTCTCCGTCATATCTGTTGACCGCAACCGCAAAATTGGACTTTGAGATTCTTGTATTTTTGTAACTGAACTTTTTATCGTTGGATGCTATGGTTCTCGATGTTCTGAACCCCCAGCACGACCTCTCCCTGTGACATTTCATACGCACTAGTGTCTATGACATCTAGTTTAGTGGTTTAGTTTAGACATCTAGTCTAGTTGTGTAAGGTTAGTTTAGAAAGGCATGTAAGCCATGGCTTAGCACGTATTGTCTTCCTCAAGAAGAACAATTATAATACGTTGTGCATGCAGCTTCTTGCTGATTATATTTGGCTATATTTTGCCTATATTTTGCTGACTATATTTCTTTATTCTATCATGGAATCATAAGCTGACATAATATTTCGCTCACGTGTGGCTCTTGCTGGTTCAGATTGAGACCGGGGTGTGCCAAATCAATATTGAATACATGCACTTTGAGCATGTATGTACTTAAGTAAATATGAAGCCACCGGTGGGATGGGCGGACTGCTGAATGTAATTATAGTTTGTATGCCTACAATTTCAATGGTACCTGATTGTTGTTGACTCGACTGGATTGCATGCAAGTTTCACAATGGCTGGAAGAGAATGAGATAATGGAATTAATCAGTTCAAGCTCCATTTACTTGTGCTGGTAATTGACGGTATGTGCAAGTATTAGTATGACAATGCAATTGTTGATTAGAGGCTTCGCCGATTTTTCACACAATTTAGTTCAAAATGCATCAGCATCAGTTAGTTTGAACATTTTATGATGTAAGGCTGTGCTTGCAAGGTGAAAGGAAATTCGACAATTTTGTTTTGGCACAAGTTTACATTTTTGCAGCAAAAGGTGGAAAGTGAACCCACTACCAAATCCAAACCTTTTTTTTCAGTACAAAAAGACTGGTTGGCAGGACCTATGTTTTCTAAGTCGCATGATGTGCTTCAAATTTTTTACCTAAGCTTTATTATTATTAGCATAAAATGGCATAAGTTATGTGGGGGGGGGGGGACAGGGGGGAGGTCGAAGCCAACATCGGGGTGGGCGAGATCAACATCGGTGGGACCATGGTCCCCACAAACGGATACAAATCGACGCCATTTGACCGGGAAGAACGTCATGCTGAGAAACGAACAGAGATGGTCGAGAAGTTGAAAAATGGTGAATGTTCTCCGTAAGATAGGATCACGGCGCACTATGAAAATAACAACACCAGAGGGTGGAGGGGGAGGGGGGACGAAATCGGTTATCCTTCAATCCCGTTACCCTGGAGTGCAGTTTTCGTGCGCATCCAATTTATATTACAGCTGAGATTAACCGGGAAGTGGTGAGAACTCGTAACTGGTGGCTAGGCATCACACTATGCAAAATTCCTGAGTGTCGTTATGAGCCCACTTAGCGTTTGCTACTGTTTGTGTTTGTATTGTGCTTGTCACCGCTGAGTGTGTGTTAATTAAGCCCCACCAAAGTTCACCGGCTGGATCCGCCACTGTCGGTGTTTGGTATCGTGTGAGCGCGTGGCGATCCGCTGTTGGGTGTTGATGTGAGCGAGGCCACACCATCCGGCCGCTGTGTGACGGAGCGGGCCAGTGTGGGGTATGTAGATGGGGTCGCTTCAGCGGTGTGGCGACTGATGTGTTGGCCGCTTGCACTGGCGGCCGCCGTGTTGTTTCTCGCCGATTGCTGTTGGAGCATGCGTGTAGTGGTGGACTGATGCAAAGTTCGATCTCGCGTGTCTACGAACACCTGCTTGTGGTGGGTGCATTCTTTTGCATTCTAATGGGCGTCTTTGCGAAACATAAAATAAATGGATATCATTGGTGGATAATTGCGTACATTTTCAGGGGGTCTTCTCGATTGCTTCCAACAAGCCTTGAAATCTATCAGGGATGCTTCCCCACACGGTTCCATATCAAACTTCAGAGCTCCTCGGCATGCGTTAGGGATACCCGGGCACCCTTAAAATAATTAAATGTTCACCCATGATGAATACTAAGATAAAACAATGAAGCGAACTCGTTTCTGGGGCGGATGCAGTGGTTGGAGCATGTGTCCTATGGGCCCCATTCAGCGCGCTCGAACTCACCCTCCCTCTGCTGCTGAACGGATTTTCATCCAGAGGCGCTCCTCCAGGGACTTTCGCAGTGGTATCCCTCCGAGAAAATGGAGCCACTCCAGAGTTCCCCCCCCCCATGTGCATTTCTGAATTTTCCCCTAACACGTTTGGCGTGTTATTCAGCTGAGGGGAAGTCCAATGCCGCGAAATCCACAGAAATCGTCCATACCCGGCAAAAAAAATCAGCAGACGCACAAATCCAAAGACAGACCTACCCACGAGAAAAGAAACACCCAGCAAAACCATCAGGTGACTCCGATCAATGTTGGAACCCGTGGAGTTGGAAGCTCCCGAGCGCTAATTTTTCTTAATAGATGACGCTCTCGCCTAGGGGACGTGAAATTGTGTCTCCGAAGAAGTTCTCTGCAAAATCGAACGAAATCGATTCGATATATCGATTCTCTGAAATCGATTCTCTGATAATCGAAAAAAAGGAAAAGAGAACTCTCTTCGAAGATGAGGAAACAAGCATTCGCTTAGGTGAACGCGTCCACTTAATCGCGTCAGGTCCAGCGAAACACACAAGAAGAAATGATATTTGCTCCACATAACCTGCATCTAGGAATATACCTATATTCATACTTTTGGATTACGCCCTCATGTGATAGACCAAGTGCGTGGACTGACCAGCACTAGTCACAGAGGCATTACCTCCTGCTGTGGCGCCCGCTGCCAATCCGCTCTGCCGACTGGCTGCTGATTCACTGCTAGTCACAGAGGCATTACCTCCTGCGGTGGCGCCCGCTACCAATCCGCTCTGCCGACTGGCTGCTAATTCACTGCTGATTCCGCAGTTTTCTGTATTTCAATTTCGGGAAGGGAGACACCCAGCCGTCACCTCTTGTTCGTCGCCTCTTGTTCGTTCATTTCAAGTGGGGTGACATCCGTCGTCTGTTTTTATTTCATTTCGAGTGGGGTGACACCCATTGCATTTTTTTATACCTGCCGTTTCGAGTGGGGCAACACCCGTCACCCCACGTGATTTTTGTCGTCGTACTTTTGTTCTCTGTGTTTCTGGGTGTTATTTGTGTTTGTGTATATTTCGTTAGGTAGGGTGTTTTACCCCGCAGTGGGAAAAAAAACGCAAGGACACAGACCCCAGCTCGCCACCGGACTTTGAATCCGAACTTCCACCATCCCTGATGACCATCGCTCGACCCCCTGATGCTCCCTCTCTCTGTTTGGATACCAGCGTTGATGACCCACGCCACACTGTTTCTTTGGATGACGCCATCGAAGTGCTTTGTGCATCGCCAACCCCTGTCCCAAGTCCCCAGACAAAGACTATCACTCCAAACACAGACACGGACTATCACTCTTCATGCCGCTGACCCACGCTCGAACCAGACCACGCCCTCCCGACCTGAACCAATCCGAACCACCGAACCCCACCTCGCCGGACCAGCCCGGCGCGTCAGTATCCGGCCGGCAGCCAGGCTACCTGGCCGGCAGCCAGGCTACCCGGCCGGCACCCAGGCTACCCGGCCGGCACCCGGGCTACCCGGCCGGCACCCAGGCTACCCGGTCGGATACTGCCAGCCGACGGACAATATCCGGCCGGCACCCAGGCTACCCGGCCGGATACTGCCAGCCGACGGACAATATCCGGCCGGCACCCAGGCTACCCGGCCGGATACCGCCAGCCGACGGACAATATCCGGCCGGCACCCAGGCTACCCGGCCGGATACTGCCAGCCGACGGACAATATCCGGCCGGCACCCAGACTACCCGGCCGGATACTGCCAGCCGACGGACAATATCCGGCCGGCACCCAGGCTACCCGGCCGGATACTGCCAGCCGACGGACAATATCCGGCCGGCACCCAGACTACCCGGCCGGATACTGCCAGCCGACGGGCATCCACCGGGCCAAGGCCGGCCGCCGTGAGCTCTCCAAGGTCACCGGTCGTCCGGACGTCTCGGGTGGGTCCTCAGAGGCTGTCCGTGTCCAACCCACATGCCCGCCTGACCTCCACGCGTGGCTGAGACATTCACCGAAAGGTGTCGACAAACATTACTTGTTTATTATTTACAATGTCTGTTTTTCTACGGTGGAATTCTCGTAGTGTAATATCCAAGTGAGCAGAAATGAAACAGTATGTAGGACCATATGATCTACGGATCATACGATGAGCAGAAGGCTAAACATGATCCTATGATCAAACCTATGATCTTATCTATGTATCTATGGATCGTAGGATCGATAGGATTCAGTGTGTTTGAGTGCATCCCCAACGAATTATTCAGCCAGGGGCGCTCCTTCATCCTTCATTCAGTGTCTTTGAGTGAGCCCCCGATTTTTTCTTCAGCCAGAGGCGCATCTTGGAAGGTAAAGGTGCCCCTCCGAGAAGGCCCGAGTGTACCCTAACCCTCGATTTTTTTCTAGCTGGAGGCGCCTCTCCAGGTACCAAGTTCAAATCGTGACAATTTCTGAACTCGATCCTGCCTGGTGGGGTGTCTTTTTCTTCCGAGGGGAGCCTCTGGCCGAAAATGCGAGAGGCGTCCATTCGAGCACATTGAAGACGCGCCTTGTTCTCTCGGAGGGGCGCTCAGACTAAACAATTCTAGGTATTTCACTCGAGCCTTCCCGGATGGACGCTTTTTCCCGGCCGGAGGAGCGTTCACCTTCCATGGGAGAGAGGCGAATGCCTTCAGTTCCCTCCCCCTGTATCTACTTCTGAGTCATGCATCTGCAAGCCAGCAGCTGGCCGCGTTCAGGCTATCATAGTTTTCTCCTTTCTCCGGAGAAAGCAGACCGCTAGCCGACGCAGACGGACTGTGCGTTTCGGGTGGCTGGAATCCATGAAAACAACACCTACTTCGACCTGCTGGTGGCAAGCCTTTCTGTGTCGGTTACCACGCAGGTGCGGATATCATCACGGTCCAGACGCCCAGCTTCGTTGCCCTTATTGACGCCCCGGGGCGTAGGTTGGCGTAATAGCAAGCGGCCTTCCTGGAAACTCCATTGCCCCGCCAGCAGCTCGGAGGCCAGAAGTTTTTCCAGCTGCTCCTGCGGATGCACTCCGAACTGGGTACAGCAGGAGATGCCCCACACGTCCGTGAGCTGTTGAAGACTATTTCTTCAACAGCTGCCGCAGGTAGCTTGGACAGCAATATCGCTGCTGCCAGGAGAAGCTCTTCTGGGCCAGCTGGTCACCGCAGCTGACAGATTCCTGGAAGCCTCCGAGGCTTCAGGCCTGGTGTCAGCAATGGCGGCAGGATACTCAGCAGCGCAGGTGGTGCCAGTCGGCGCAGTGTCTCCGGTCATCAGTGCGCTGGCCACACTACAGGGTATATTGGCGACGTTAACGGTGGCAGTCAGTCGCCTGGAAACCGTCCTGAGTGGCAGGTCACCAGAGTGAACGGGCGGACGTCACTACTTCCAGGGCCATCGGCGGGGATATCGGCGCAGCCAACGGCGGAGCCATCAGTGGAGCCATCGGTGGGACCATCTGTGGGACCATCGGCGGGACCATCGGCGGGTCCATTGCTTGGACCATCGGTAGGGCCATCGGCGGAGCCATTGGTGACACCATCGGTGGGACCATCTGTAGGACCATCGGCGGGACCATCGGCGGGTCCATTGCTTGGACCATCGGTAGGGCCATCGGCGGAGCCATTGGTGACACCATCGGCGGGACCATCGGCGGGTCCATTGCTTGGACCATCGGTAGGGCCATCGGCGGAGCCATTGGTGACACCATCGGTGGGACCATCTGTGGGACCATCGGCGGGACCATCGGCGGGTCCATTGCTTGGACCATCGGTAGGGCCATCGGCGGAGCCATTGGTGACACCATCGGTGGGACCATCGGCGGGGCCATCAGCGCTCCCGCTCCGATTGTAGCCCGCAGTTGTATGCTTTTTGGTGCATGCCCATTTCCATTTCATATTTGGGAGGGCGGGGGGGGGGGGGGATTTGGAACTATTGGAGAAAATAAGATACGCGAAATATTGAAGGGGCAAAATTGAACATCCAGAGGGGGGGAGGGGAGCACATGCCCCTCCAAAAGTACACAAATCAACACCCCTGCTTCCTTGCTCTTATTCCTCACACTCCTATTAATGATTCCCAGCATTCTGATTGCCCTACTCCTAGCTGAGATACATAGTTTTTTTTTCTGCTTTAGGATTATTTGAAACTAACACACCTAAATATATTTTATCTCCAATAGCATCTAGTTTCCTACCTCCCATTATATAGATGTATGTCCCACACTGAAAAGAAATCACTAACTTTAAGGCAGAATACAATATAAAACTAGTATAGCGACATATCTGATTACAAGAAAATAGTTGACTAACTTGAAGAGAAAATATCACACAATGCGAATATAGCGGGTTATTATTCGACAGCGGGTATGCTAGAAAGAAGGGTAGGAAATATTTACCATGCAAGACAACCATGATTTGGGTAGTAACTATGCTATTTTGGGTAAGCGGTCATGAGGCAGAACCACGTTTGCGAATTCCCCAAAGTGGAGTTACCAATGTATGATGAATTTTATGTGCGCATATTTAAAACACCGCTTTTACCAGCTTTAGTGTTCAAGTTCCCGCGCAATACAGCCACGCTTTGAAGCTTGCTAAACGTTATGCGATTCAGTTAAAAGCTCCGATCTATTTTCGCATTGTAGCATTTCATTTTGTTCTTTGTAGTTGTTGTTCAAGTTCAGATTTTGACTATTAATTTGCAGGCTAGCCATGTTGCTATCACGAGATCAAACTGCCAGTATTTACTACCAGATATCAGTCAAATCACTACTACACATGCGCAGTGAGCGCTTCCGTCTTCTGCTCGTCGGTTGGTGTAATCAACGCTCAGTCCGCGATTTTGTTCGCATAACGTGTTTTTAAGTGTCAAAGCCAATTTTAATGTTTCGCTCAGATATCCTATAACCCATTGCATGTTGGCACTACACTTACCGATATATTCTGATCACATATTCAGGATGTTTTGGCTTTCATACAGCCCGGGCTGCAACGCATGGCACCTCCGACGGGATGATGGTGCATGGCGGGTAGCCGCCAGCAGCGGTGCGGCTGGTGCGGCGATTGGTGCGGGGACGGGTAGTCAGCAGCGGTGCGGCGATTGGTGCGGCGATTGGTGCGGGGACGGGTACCTGGTGCGGGAGGGTCGACAATCGACTGACAATTCATATACTTAAAAATCATAAGAAGAAAATCATCACAATAAAAAACGCGAAAAAATAAACAGTGTGCCACATTTTCCTCAGTTGATAGCAGCCAAGTTTGTTTACCGCGCAAAAATCCCTTGCTGCCAAATTCAGTTCAGTGTTCCATTGGGTTCCAAATAGCAAGGTGGGGAGGGCGGGAGGTTATTTGTGTTTCAATCATGTCGTATGTGCATGTTTGTATTGATTTGATGTGTAAGATGTGTTTATGTAGAAAAGGCGCTTGGCTCTTGATTTTTTCCTCATTTTTTTATCCATTTGGTGCGCGTATTCGATTTCCCTGGTGCGGATCCTTGCCCTCCCGGTGCATTTCGATGCGGATATTTTTTTCCGCAGCTGTTGCGCCTAGTCGAGCTATTTGCCATACTTTGCAGTCTGGCGTACAGCGGGGTAATAGCCGCAGACGAGCCAGTATATTTCTGCTTTAACGTGATTTATGAATTCTTGGAATTTATATTCCCAATGTAATATTTATGGATGTGACTAAGATGACGGGACTTCTCATTTTCTGTGCAAATCCTTGCTTTTCAGTTTGTGAGCAAAAAATAACACCAAAAACGGGATTTGAGGTACGTAGCAAAGCATAAAATATAATGTTAATAAAATGAAATATAAATGCAAGATATTGCATTTATATCTTGCATATAAATATTTTGCATAATAATGCAAGATATTTATAACGTAGCCTAACGAGACTCTAGCCTAACGTAGCCTAACATCTCTTCGGAAAATTATAAAACCTAAAATTTGAAAGAAACAATTCATATTCCTAATTTTTTTCCTAATCCAAAAAACGTAACCCAACCTAATCTAATCTAATATAACCTGGTTTTGAAGAAAATAAGTTCCTTTCTTGGTATTTTTTTAATTGTTTGAATAATTTTCCAACTTAAAAGCCTAAACTAACCAAACCAAACCCATTTGTTTCCTTTATGATGACAAAATGTGTGTAAACTTCTCTCGTGAAACCTTAAAGGACAATAATACCGACAAACCTACGCATGTCTTCTATGGGCCGTTGTAAACATGGCGCGACGGTTCGGGGTCAGTTGGTTAAAAGTGTATTGAGGTAAAATTGTACATGTATTAACTTACCCAAGTGACTCATGTAGTATTGTTGTCAATCAATTATGTGTTGTGCGTATGTCTTTACCCTGAAGGTGCCGAGGGGAGGCGGCTCTCGAGACCCCCTCAGGCTTTTTCGCAATAGCTGCCGAATAAGTAGACACAGATACACCAATTCTTCAGTGGCTTATTATCCATCCGTGTTGAATATCTTGGAAAAATGTCAAGTCCAGGTCATTGACCTGGAACGGGTCAAAGGGAGTGATATTTCAAAATATTCAAAGTGCCGCCAATCAGAGTAGTTACAGCATATCAGCAGAAAGATGAAGGAATGATATTCTTTCATCAAGGCTTACGAACTTTTATCTGAAAATGTTAAATTAGGTCGCTAATTTAACTAAGGTAATTAGGTTACTGACCTGAGGTCAGGTCAATTTCCTCGTATGCTTACCGCATTCAGGGGGACAATTAATTAAATTTGGGGGTGATTTGTCACGCGGAATGTGATGAATATCATGTAATGTGCATTCTGGGTTAATTTATTTGTCAAAGGCCAATGACCAATATGTATGTTCTACACAATGTCACCTTATACAGAATGCTGCTGCTCCTCGCCAAGTCATACCTGGATTCAGTTTCAGCGCCGCCTAAGTCGCATGGCATGATATTTTATGACAATCGAATGGCCTGTGATGACCTGACCTCGAGCAAGCTGACCTGATTTGACCTTTCTTTGGAATTACTTTCCAAGCATTGCGTACTTAGACGAAGGCTGAAGAGAGCGGTTTATCAAATTGTGCATTGTCCTGATGTGTCCTGAAATCAGGTCACAAGGTCAGAAGTTGGGCAGTTTCAAAGACGATTTAAAATGATATCAGTTGTTCTTGGAACACAACTTTCTACTTCAAAGATGATTTTCCTGACGTATTCAAGCTTGAACTTCCTTGACCTGACCATATGACGTAACCTGATCTGACCTTATAATTTTCAAATGTCAATTAGATACAACTGATTTACTTGGATGGTCCTGGTATTTAATTCTATCATACGTAGATCGGAAGTTAGAGGGGGTCTCCAAGAGCCCCCCTCCCCCCGGCCCGTAGAAAGTGGATTCGCCTGCCGGCCTGACGAGTGTTAAGCCTCTACTAAGAATGTGTTGTCGGTGGACCGTCCGCCGTCAGCACTGGCGCGTCCGCCAGCAGACCCGGACTTCGCCGGCAGCGGTGGACCGTCCGCCGTCAGCGGTGGACCGTCCGCCGTCAGCACTGGACCGTCCACCGGCTGCGACGGATGATCTTCCGGCAGCTCTGGACCGTCCGCCAGCAGACCCGGACTTCGCCGGCAGCGGTGAACCGTCCACCGGCAGCGCTGGACCGTCCACTGGCAGCGCTGAATCGTCCACCAGCAGTGCTGGGCTGTGCGCCGGTGGCGCTGGATCATACAATGGCAGCGCCAGACCGTCCGCCGTTCGTACTGAAAGGTTCACCGGCAGCGCTGGACTGTCCGCTGGCAACGACAGATCATCTGCCGGCAGCGCTGGACCGTCAGATGGCAGCGGTGGACCGTAGCTTCCTTCAGAAGCTTTGTAGAGGCCTGGTCAGTGGTCCTAGGTGAGTTGTGCGCTTAGCCCGAGCATGCGGTCGAAGTCGACTGCATTAGTTCGCAGAATGTCCATTTGATTTGCTAAAAACGGGTGATTCTGCCTGCTTCCTCCTGCTTTTTCATTGATACATGCCATCTTTGAACTGGTTGCGACCTTCGATAAAGATGCACCAATGACTAAGGGTAATCCAGAGCTCATTCCGATCGAAAACCCTGACAAACGTTTCAATGCGTGGCTTGACTACCACAAGCGAGTATGACTAGTTATCAGCATTCATGCCGCACATAGACACCCACTGAGTCTGTCACCGTGTGTTCTCACGGCTGGGACACTGGATGTCGTGTCCAGAAATGAATGCTACGGAAAATAACACAACGACTGTGTGCTCTGCTTGCGAAGAAGCCTTAAACTGGCACCCAGGGGAGCTGTTTGATATATTTTGAGTGGGAAGGTTCCCTTCAGTATTGGCTTTGCCCCCCCCCAGTAATTTCAACTTTTAACATGGGACCTTATAGGGTGTGTCACCCGATCCATTTCGCTTCGTCCATTGCCTTCATGTATTGTGCCTCACCCCTCATAATTTTCAGAAATCAACACCCGTGTTAGCGCCCCTGCTCTAGAACGGCGGCGGCATACTTATTTCGCTATGATTGCTATGTGAAATGCACAACCTGGCTGTTGTGCAAATTGACTATTATTTAGTCCCCAAGTTCACATTGCAGCAGTCAGTGGTCTGTCTGAATGGTGTTAGTAACCTGTTGTACGTTGCGAACCGAAGACAACGTTTTCTCTTCGTCAAGTCAAGCGTGCTAAATACCGGATGAACAGGCTCACAGGTATCGATATATCGGGATAACACAAGAAACATATTTGACCACCTTTAAAAGTGTAAGCTCTCTTTCTTGGTGTTTAAGGGGTGGTGAGCGCAGACAACCACCCCTTACTACCTGTAAAACCACGTGCCTGCTTATTGGAGTTTTCATGATAGTTACCCTACCCGTCTACTACACTTCGCTGGGGTTACCATTCCTCTATTACCATGGAAAACCGGGTAACTCTTTTCATTACCATGCTCCGAACCATCGTGCATTATACCCTTGGTATACCTCCAATAATACCCTGTAAAAGAGCTTTCTAGAATCACCTCTACAAGCACTCTCTACAAGAGTGGGAGCCTCGATACCTGTGAGCCTCTGTTCATCGGGTATTTGGCACACTTGACTTGAAGGAGAGAAGACGTTGTCTTTGGTTCGCATCATACAACAGGTTATTGGTTATTGGTTATTGGTTTTACGACACGTCGACCGTTGAGTCATGTAGCGTCGCCAATCTCTCACGCCGATTGGCCGCGGGCGAAGAGTAGCGACAGGTGAGACTCGAACCCACAATCTTTCGATTGTGAGACGAGCATCTTACCCCGAGACCACTCGTCCCCTCATACAACAGGTTACAAACACCATTGAGACAGCAACTTTGTGCTTGAGTTTCACCACAACTTTGCTTCTTGGACCTCAGGCTGCTGCTTTTCACTGAAAAGTTAGCCCCGCCCAAACACCTGACATTTCCGGGACCATTTATTGTTGATCCCCCATCCCAAGACCCAAATGGACGGCTAAGTCCATCGGGGTGGGCGGGAGCTGGAGGTGGGGTGGGGTCACATTCCCCCAGTGGCCCTCCATTTATTCGTCCATGTCTCCTCGGATCCGCAGGTTCTCGCAATTAGTTGTCCTGTCTGTTTGTCCTGGCTGGCTAACCCATGATGTCCCGGCTGGTTGTTCTGGTTGGTTGTTCTGGTTGGTTGTTCTGATTGGTTGTTCTGGTTGGTTGTTCTGGTTGGTTGTTCTGGTTGGTTGTGCTGGTTGGTTGCTCTGTTTGGTTGTTCTGCTTGGTTGCTCTGGTTGGTGGTTCTGGTTGGTTGGTCTGGTTGGTTGTTCTGGTTCGATGTTCTGGTTGGTTGTTCTGGTTGGTTGTTCTGGTTGGTTGTTCTGGTTGGTTGTTCTGGTTGGTTGTTCTGGTTTGTTGTTCTGGTTTGTTGTTCTGGTTGGTTGTTCTGGTTGGTTGTTCTGGTTGGTTGTTCTGGTTGGTTGTTCTGGTTGGTTGTTCTGGTTGGTTGTTCTGGTTGGTTGTTCTGGTTGGTTGTTCTGGTTGGTTGTTCTGGTTGGTTGTTCTGGTTGGTTGTTCTGGTTGGTTGTTCTGGTTGGTTGTTCTGGTTGGTTGTTCTGGTTGGTTGTTTTGGTTGGTTGTTCTGGCTGGTTGTCGGAGCCGGTTGTCCAGGCCGGTTGTCGCGGCCGGTTGTCTCGGCTGGTTGTCGGGGCTGGTTGGGCAGTCGGTTCGTGTTGCGGGCGCAGAGATCGATCCCCATCGCGAGCGGCGCTCATGTTAGGCGGCGACCATCCAGTGAGCAGACCAGTCGGTCGGCGGCGCCGCTGCCCGCTCGTGGCTCCCGCCGTCGCTCCCGACGTGCCGTAGTCCAGACGTGCAGAAGCCGAACTCGAGGCTCCTGGCGCGCCGTAGTCCAGACGTGCAGCAGGCGTCCTCGTTAGCAGTGAGTGTGAGCTTCCCGCTCGAAGCGACCACCGGTATGTGACGTCACCGCTCAGACGATCCTGCTCACTTCTGTGAACCAAGTGTGCTCGCAGTGCGAGACACGAGGTCTGGTCGTCGGGGCTCTGGTCGCGGAGCAAAAGGTTGTGTGTCGCGTGCAGCCCACGGCCGTGAGGCAGCCGGTCCCGGTCCTGGTGTAGTCGGGATTAAGCCGTGTACTTGCTGTGTCCAGCTCTGGTTTCGTTTTAAACGGTGGAACTCTATGGCACTAGATCACAGTGCAAACATGATGATCTTCTTCTGAATCTGTCGGGAAAGAAGCACATGAGTACGCCACGTCCTGGATTTGTCAGAAGCAAGAACTGTGAAATCGGATCGGTCCAGTCAATACACAAATATTATGCCAGGCAACCAGTTCTCTGGCTTCGGAGGGTCACTGATGGATCGACGGACATCAATGCACAGGAATTTCGAGCGCACTCAATGAAAAAAAAGACAATCAAGTGACTTCAACACGAGCTGGCACTAGCTCCTGTTGTGAAACTTGTTTTTGATTTCCTCGGAGCCTCACGCCATCGCCATTGAACCTAGTATTAGCAAGTTGACGAAGTGCATAACTCGGAATTTGCATACTGTGGAGGAAGAGCTGACCCGTTTCATTTACGATCTTCATTGCTTCCAATTAATCGCCAATCCAATCAGAAGCGTTCCCAATTACCGGCATTGCCAGTCGGCGGTGGCGACCGGAAACATTGACAGGAGCTAGCGACATTCGTCGTGATCATAAATCGGTGCAATTTTAGCATCGAACTGCGACAGCAGCGAGGTGACGAACTGCAGACGAGGTGACTAGTTGCAGACAAGGTGACGAGTTACAGACGAGGTAAGAAGTTGCAGACGAGGTGACGAGTTGCAGATGAGGTGACGAGTTGCAGACGAGGTGAGAAGTTGCAGACGAGGTGACGAGTTGCAGACATGCGTCGGCTGAAGTGAGGGCGGCAGGCAGTGGCAGGGCGACGGAGCCGCGCGCCACCACCGGTCGTCAAGTGGTGGCCGTCCGACGCACGGTCCGCGGTGCCGGTGCCGGTGCCTGTACACGGCCATGGCATGGATCGGACGGCGTTGACGGTGCCGTCCCAGCAGCTGACCGAGCTGCCGGTCGGCGCCGCGCCGCTGCCCGTGCTGCTGCTCAAGATCGCCGTCATGGCCGCCATCATCCTGCTGGCCGTGCTCGGCAACCTGCTGGTGATCGTCAGCGTGCTGCTGCACCGCCGCATCCGCATCGTCGCCAACTACTTCGTGGTGTCGCTCGCCTTCGCCGACATGCTGGTGGCGCTGTGCGTGATGACATTCAACTCCAGCATGCAGGTGGCGGGTGGCTGGGTGCTGGGGCCGGTCATGTGCGACGTGTGGAACTCGTTCGACGTGTTCTTCAGCACTGTGTCGATCCTGCATCTGTGCTGCATCAGCGTGGACCGCTACAGCGCCATCATGCAGCCGCTCGAGTACCGGCAGCGCATGAGTCGGCGCACGGTGGCCGCCATGATCGCCGTCTCGTGGCTGGCGCCGGTCGTCATCTCGTTCGTGCCCATCTTCCTTGGCTGGTACACGAGCGTTGACCAGCTGCGGTTTCGCGCGCGCCACCCGGACACGTGCAAGTTCATCGTCAACCGCACCTATATGGTGATATCGTCGAGCGTGTCCTTCTGGATCCCCGGCGTGGTGATGGTGTGCCTGTACGGCCGCATCTACAGCGAGGCGCGCCGCCAGCACCGCGCCATCAGCCGCACCCCCAGCTCGGCCAACTTCGCCGCCGCCGACTGCGGCGACAACTTGGCCGACATGACCGACGACCAGCTCTCAATGGCACTCACTGCCCTCAACGGCATCCGGGAGGAGCCGGACGACAGTTCGCCGCCACCGCCGCCGAGCACGGCCGCCACAGGGTCTCACACGCCACCAGCGGACGGCTGCACCGCTCCTCCGGCACCGCCGCCGGCACCGCCGCCGGCACCGCCGACGACACGGCCGCAGCTCACCAAGAAGGCCTCCACAGTGTCGTTCTACAGCGATAGAGCCATGTCCGGGAACGGCAGCAGCGGCGGCTGCCAGCGGAACTTGTCCACCAACTCGCGGCTGTGCCGGCTGCGCTACACAACCAGCCAGATGCTGCGCGAACACAAGGCCGCCAAGACGCTGGGCATCATCATGGGCTGCTTCGTGCTGTGCTGGCTGCCGTTCTTCACGTGGTACGCCACGTCGACGCTCTGCGGCATGACGTGCTCAATGCCGCCCGGGCTGGTCGACGTGCTGTTCTGGATCGGCTACTTCAACTCGACGCTCAACCCCATGATCTACGCGTACTTCAACACCGAGTTTCGAGACGCGTTCCGGCAGACTCTGACGATGCTCGTGTGCCGCGTGAGGGGCGGCGACGCGGCCGGCAGCGGCACGGCGCCGTCTCGACCTTCAGTCCGTCAGTCTTTCACGTGACCCGGCGCCGGCGACTGTGATATCGCCGGCGGCGGCAGGCGGTAGGACGCGGCCAGTTGTATCCGGCAATGCCTGGTAATAGCTGCCGTTCCGTTTGTACACATAACCCATAGACAGTCCGTCCAGAAGCGTGTCGTGTCCTCGCCGGCGACGTGCGCACGCGGTCCTGCCACTCCGAGATGTTCCCGAGGCAGCTACGCGGCTTCTGAGCGGGCTGTGGCCGGACACCAGTGATGTCTGACATGTCTGACATGTCTGACATGTCTGACATGGGCAGCGCCGACCATGTCTGCTGTCGCACATGACCTGCGCCATGATCGAGTGGACCATATATCAAGGATTTCGTGAATCGTTCACTTTAAAATGATAAACGGTTGAATACATCATGCGAAAGTGAGTTATATTTTATCAATGGAAGGGGTGGCTCTGTAGATACGTTGAAGATGACTGTCACTTCCCGGTATTGCCGGAAAATCTGGGGTATTCTGTTACCATTCAAACTGGACAGTTATGTCGTTACGGACTAAGAACTGGAAGATCTTCAACTCCTTTTGCTGTTCGGGATAAGAAACAGTCCTCAACACATCTTCCGTGTTCATAACTGGCCCACAACCATACTTTTTGGCATGAAGAGAGAAAGAGAGAGGGAGAGAGAAAGAGACGGAGATAGGCAGAGGCAGAGGAAGAGGCAGAGGAAGAGGCAGGGGCAGAGGAAGAGGAAAAGGAAGAGGAAGAGGCAGAGTCAGAGGCAGATGAAGAGGAAGAGGGAGAGGGAGGGAGAGAGGGAGAGAGAGAGAGAGAGAGAGAGAGAGAGAGAGAGAGAGAGAGAGAGAGAGAGAGAGAGAGAGAGAGAGAGAGAGAGAGAGAGAGAGAGAGAGAGAGAGAGAGAGAGAGAGAGAGAGAGAGAGAGAGAGAGAGAGAGAGAGAGGGAGAGAGAGAGGTAGCCAACGATGGAGGAGTGAGCAAGGTTTGATAGGAAGGGGTGAGCTGTCAATGCAAGAAGAAGGAAGTACTGACGTCACGATTGGGACTATTGTTCCCTCCGTCTGTTCCTTTGCAGAGTTAATCTGCCGCATGGTATCACTATTCAGAAAGTTCCACTTGATTGAAAAATACAACAACAAATATAAGTATATAAATTATTCAAGTGACTACTACAATCCACTACATAGTCACACCACAATCCAGTGCCCTTGCGTCATTTTAAATAGGAAACATACACGCATTTTAGCGAAAATGTTTGACTGTTTCACTGATCTCGAGGATATTCGACAGTGCGCACAAGCTGGAGATGTGCTCTCCATAACTGATATTAGAGGACCTATTTTGGTAATGGCGTGACCAATTTTCGCAGAATCACATACGATTTCACAACGCTTCTATACAAATGTGTTGTACCGTCACCTGAAATCGGGCTGCACTACCAAAGACGGTGCACATATCACAAACCTAAATGCACTAATCGAAATTCCCGCAACAATTGTATTTATCGTTGAGATGGATGCACTTCAGTAAAATTAAAACACAAACTTGTGCATAATAATTATCCAGCCACAGTTAATCATGACAAAAAACAGCGGTAAACTTTTGAAATAGGTGTAATAGGGAAGCGTAAACAGATATACAAATTCACCATCTGTGAGCACTCTAGCGAAGCAGTGAACACTACTGTGTAACACTACTGATGAATATCTTACGGCAATAATGACACCTCCACGGATCGAAAGAAGTGTTTATCCGATTTTCATTTGCAGCCTGCGCTCGTCGGTAGCCTGCCTCATTCTGTATCATTTGCAGCCTGCGCTCGTCGGTAGCCTGCCTCATTCTGTAGCATTTGCAGCCTGCGCTCGTCGGGAGCCTGCCTCAGTCTGTATCTGGAATAAGTCCCGAGGGTGGAGCTAGTTCACCTCATTTTCGAGTCATACCATGTTTTTGTTTTGATCCAATTTAAAAAGAAAAAACTGCGTTTCCTGGTACTGGTGGGTGGCCTTCGCCTCTGACCTTCACGCATATGATATCATCCGATGTTTCACGATGCGTGCTTTCGAATGATGCCACATTTCACACCCAAACGTGAAACAACATGAGTGAGGGGAGGGTGGAAAGTCCAAGGACCAACAATTTGGAAAAGCGGGTGGTCGGGCGCAAAATCCGGACCTCCCCTGGTTTCAAGATAAGGGGGAAAACTAGAAAAGATAGAGCAATGTCGACGGCTATTATATAGAGTAGGATGACGCGATCGAACGCTGAAAACCACATTGTTCTACGTTGCCTAGATCAATCGTTAGAGCAGGAAAATCCCCCCCCCCCCCTTGCAGAAGGATTGGATCGATCAACCGGCGGTAGTTCCCGGGTTTATTGGCCCCATCGTGGAGCTGCTGTAGGTAATTTGCACTTCTTTGTATGTCCTCTTGTTTTCTGCACTAATCGTCCTCGGCGGAAAGATAGCCCTATGCGGTTTTCTGTCTTGAGTGATGCATTTTCGCGTATAGGATCACTGGGGTGGCAAAAAGTAATGACCAAAACCGGCTTGATATAAGAAAATACACTGGGTGACGGCCCCAGATACGAACAGAGACTGCGTGACGGGCCCAGATATGAACAGAGGCTAGGTGACGGGCCGATATGCGAACAGAAACTGGATGGCGGGCCGATATACGAATAGAGACTGGGTGACCTGCGTACGTGACACCGACATTTATATTTAGACTTCTAGCTTAGCGCTGAATGAACACGCTGTCCACAATGCCTGCTGAATGCCTTTTTCGCAACGCCCGCATTGATGACGACCTGGAACTAACATGACCTAGCTCCAAATAATCTAGCTCCAAAGCTCCAAATAACTATGCATAGTAACCCTAGCTCCAAATAACTATGATGTCTACCGAAACAAAATATTTCAATGAATTGCTTAATTTAAAAAGTAAACCAATTTCTATCCCAGAAAGCATTCACCAGTAGTATTCCCAAGGGCGTTCACAGACTGAATCGAAGACCCCCTCTTAACAGCGCATTTTCTTTGCTTCTTTCCATGTGTATTGGCCAGCTCTCGACTGCAACAAATAGCATGTGCAACAGGGGGCATACGTGCATCGTGATCCCCTTAAAAAAGAACTGGCTACCTCATTGCAGATTTAGTCGGACATGAGATATACAATCAACATTTTTATGCAATCTTGGCATAACACTTGTGTCCGATGCAATATTTGCGCTGCGAGCATACAGAAAGCGGACACACGTGGTAAGTACCGCCAGCACTGCACAGTCCACCAGTCTATACGAGACGGAATGGCCGAACTGCGTCTAAGATCTGGAGATATACACTGGCCACGGCTCGAGCCCTTCAATGTTGACGCTGGCGCCACAAAGGGACTGGAGGGGCTGGGGGGGGGGCGGTAACCATTCGGTGCCAGTGGTGGTGCCAACTGACATGGCCGGGTCCGCCGGGTCACAGGAAACTGCCACCAACTGACTCAGATTCCCTGGTACATACCGGTCTGGTCTGATCGGACTTAGTGTGGCGCACAGTGACATAACGTACCTTTGGTTGTGACGAGAATGGTGTGCACAGCATACGGGTGTTCGTTCAGGCGGTTCTCGATTCAGGAGGTTTTCGATGTTAGTACAAATCTACTGTAGGATCGGGATATAAACTGACAGGTTCATCGGAGAGTGTATGTTAGGATTCTATTGTTGGAGGATTTCAACATATCGGGACTGAGAGACAAAACTAGAAGTCTAATCAAGTCAGGAAAGGGATTAATGGCTTGTTTCGACGAAAATGTTTTGTTGAAATGATAAATATATCTACAATGGGAAACGAAAAGCTAGATCTCGTGCTTGCAAATGAGGAAACCTTTATGCAGGATGCAAACATAGGATAAACCTTATGCGATAGTGATGATTACATTCTATACTTTTCTCCATATGTTCCAAGTGAAGGGGAGCAATAGACATATGCCAAACTTTGTTCAAGGAATCATGATGCGTTCAGGACCTTCCTAGGCGAAATTCAATTGGAAGAGTCATTGTCAGGCTTAGATGCATCTGAAGCGTGGACAGGAAACTGTTCCAATGTCAGGATAGACTCGTAAATGTTCGGAGGGAAATGCTAAGAGACTCAACAAGTTTACATTTAAAAAGGTGGTGTCGGGTCACTGGTGGTAGAATGTGAAATAGTGGTGGATGATTGTGATGCAGTAGTCCTCAAGCAAGCAATTCTCATCAGATTTTACTAAGGATAATTAAAGTACATGTGAAAACACTGAATGTTATGCTGTCGTGAGTAGCGTCATGACAGACATGGAATGAATCATATGGGGAAAATTATTGATTCCAGGTTCCAAGTTTTGCTCCATATATAATTTTCGCTTATTGCACAAATGACCGCTAAGTTATAATTATACACCAAAACCACCTCAGAGTGGTTCCAAATTCGAACGATATTATCCGAAGCCACCTTCGGCCAATAACTTTGGATGACCTCGATACTTGAATAACCTTGGATGGCCTGTTACAACAGGCATCTTAGTTTAACGTCCACTTTTATCTCTTAGCCATCTGAACTGTCGCTCGGTTATACTTACTTCACGAAATGTATCAAACCTATATGGCCAGTGGTACATTTGACCTGGCCTTGGGGCTTATCTAGGCGTCTGATCATGATGTTCCGGATGCCAATTGATAGATCATATTCAGATCCACAAATGCACACCCAATTAGTTGGCATTTTGCGCGACTTTCTGGGTATGATTATGTTTGAGCCAAAAATATCCCATAATTTCGAAATATTTGTGATTGACCTGACCTAGAAGGGTCAACGGCTGACCTCACGAAATTATGTTCAGTGCCGTGAGATAGAACTTGCATCAAGCAATATGCGTTTTTTACATCATGTCTCCAACTTAATTACGAGTGAAATTGCGTTGGCGTGGCAACCCTCCTTGGTAGAGGAAGATTACAAAGCACTCTCTTAAGTCGAGGGCTTAGACAGTAGGTCCCAAAGGGAACCTAGCCTCTCCGGGAAGAAATGGGCATATCCTTGATCTCCTTTTGGGTAAGCCACTGCCTGAGGTTGCGTATTTTCAGAGGTAATTTGATTTATGCCATCCCAAGCTTTCGTTCTGTCAATTTCATCTCCTCCGTGTCGGTTTTTGCGGCCTCGGTGCGAGCTTCTTTTTGCGCAATGGAAGTAATTGAGCTCCCGACGCAATTGGCTGGCACCAGGATCAGTTCAGTGCAGAAATCAATAGCGGCGCAGATTGCACTGACTCCGACCCGACTGGACAACGCACCAGAGCCAATGGCACACCAGTATAGAACTAAGCCAACTCCAATATGAGTCACTGTTGTTTGCGTCGCCAAACTGTGAAGAGAAATCAGAGACTGTAGATCTATTTCATCGATGCTCATTTCCTGATAAACTCGCTTGGCCGTCGCAGGACAGGAGGGTAGATGTCAGTGGGAGAGAGGGGGGGGTCGACGGCGCGCACCTGACGCGTCGTCAATGACGCGCCGGCCGCGAGAATGGTCGACTGGCCGGCTTTTGTCGGCTACGATGTGCGACGATCACGACGCGCTGGGGCCGTATGCGGCGCGGTACCGTGCACGGCACGACCGGTCAGTGGCGGGCGGCGCGCCGCACTGCAGGCCTGTAATTGGCCTCCACTGCACACCAGGGGAGTAGCAGCGGCACCAGCTGGCGCTTTCAGGCAGCCACCCCGAGAGTCCTGTCGCCGCCACCGTCTGCAAAGTTTGCTCAGGCGGGGATCAGCCGCAACCATGTAGGCGAAGCAGCGTTTGCAACCGGACCGGCCTGGGGAAAACGTTATTGAACTTTGGGAGGGAGGGGATGTGTGCTGCATAACGGCATCGAGCGACGTCCCTGGGGCGTCTGAATGTAGTTTCAGGTAGTTTTAGCTTTCACATGAGTTTACCAGCTTTATGTGCGGCTTGCTTCAAAGGCGACTGACTAGTTTTCAAGACTATTTTCTAAATGAGAGTACCTCCGCGGCTGGGATGCGTGGGGAAAGCATCGCTCATTTAGGAATTAAATGGAAATACCTTTAAAATATGCTGTGGTGTGCTCACACACTGCATTTTCTACCCAAGACCATGATTCTCCACCTGAGAACCTGATTGTTTACCTAAGTTCCTGATTATCTCCCGAAGACCCTGATTATCTACCTAAGACCATGATTCTCTAACCAAGACCCTGATTCGTCGATAAAAAGTATCCTTCACAAACCTAATGGCATCTGGTGGTATCATTACAAAGCCGAGTCAGTGTGTACAGTTCAGACGTAATCTGTGCGCTCGACGTAATTTGTGACGTAATTTGTGCGCTCGTGCAGTTCAGACGTAATCTGTGCGCTCGACAACGATAGGTCGCTTGTCGATATCTCATCAATTCCTGTTATTTACATAGTGAGGAACACGATGCGATGTCTCGTGTGACTCATGACGAGCGGTGTAGAATAAGGACACGAGTGCCTGCATGCCCCGTCTAGTGTTGACTGGAGTTGACGGGCCACAATGCACACCGTTTCAACGAGCAAACAATATTGTTCAAATAACGTACGCGCCTGGCGAAGAATGGCTCTCTCCATCAGCTTCTGAATAAAAACAAAACTGTCAAAGTTTTCCAGAGCATGTGCTGACGTATCCGATGCATTTCGTAATGACATTAAGGTCAGAATCCGCATTACGTGTAAGCTTTAACCTTGTTCACTTAGGACCTAAGGAAGTGAGGAAACTCCATTTGCATTGAGGTATCCTGCGACAAAGAACAAAATATTTCACAATAGCGTCTAGGAAGAAGCTAGAAATGCAACTTACCAATAAGGCACAATTATTGATTGATTGATTATTTGGGCTTAAGGGCGCGCCGACTACATGGTCATTTGGCGCCCTTCATGAAAGCGATGTTGGTTGTGAAATTGAAACTGACTGCAATGTTCTGTAGTTTTTATTGCCTGATTTTTTCATGAATTTGTCCAAAATGTTTTACATATAGAGAGGGAAGCTGCTAAGCTATGGTTTTGACCAGAGCATAGCACGTATTGGATATGCACACGGATATCCGTTTTGAACGGATGACGGGGCGGATCGGATAGAGTTTGGTGAAAATAACTCTATGCGATTGGATAACGATTTGGCTCTGAAACGTTCGCAGTAGGAACGAATATTGAACAAAGTAATCATACTTCCGTCTGTTTTTCAACCATAAATTCGCATAATCAAATATTCGGATTAGCTGATGAACTACAACTGTCTGTTTAAACCAAAATTGTCTGTAGAATATGGGATGGGACTAATCAGCAACTACATTAGCATACTCATTCATTCCAGCAATTTCCAGTCATCATCAAACTTATGTGTAATCCAGATAACTGTAATTACACTGTTATCAACGAGCTTGTGGATATACTACCTAAATCGCATTCGGCAGACCTCCCATCTCACCTATAGCTTAATTCTCGCCTAGCTAGCATGTACCTACACACGCATTATGTATATATGGTGCACATCATAGCCCCACCCCGCAGGTAAATGAAGCCAAATAGAACTGTCAGCTTACGATCTGATGACAGAGTGCAGTCAGAAATATGCGGCATGTATTATAATTGTTGTTCAGGAACGCAGTACTATTGCAATCCCTGGCCCTATACGATGAAATAATGAAATATTAGAGCCAAAATGCACATGAATGGAAGGTGAGCACTCATGGCCGTGATACTAGTGCGCATGTAGGGGACAGGAGAGCAGCTGCTGGGTATATTTGTAAACTAAGCCTTTTTATGAAACTATCTGAACTAGTATGTTCGTATCCGTCATTATGCTTCGATTGGAAATGGCATGTCAATTGGGAATTGTGTTTAATTATATACCTTTACGGAGGAGCACACTGCTACTGCCAATCTACTTCCAAAAATGTTTGCAATGTTCATATCACCAGGGCAGTCATTATCTCGGAGTATTATTGGCTCGTTGGATGACTCATGATTTTGTACTCTGACCTCATGGGCACTAGAACAAAATATAATCACGAAATACTACTAAGACGGAAAAAACGATACGTTGCAGGTTTTACTATCAAACTATCTTTTGAAGGAAGGTGAACGGAAGTACAAGTTCTTTTTTGTTGAAATATAGCCAACTGTATGGAATAAAAACTTTGTGATACAGTTGAATATTCATCGAACTGCACTTGAACATAAAGTTGGCACGTTTGTACGAATAGGCATTCTCTTCATCTCTTCATAAAATGGAAAGGAATGATAACATTTTTAATACGGATATGAGAATCGGAAATCACAACCATGGATCGATCAGGAGAAGCGTATTGATATTCAAGGAAAGTGAGCATGCAGGTAATAATGCTATGGATTTTATCAGGAAGAGCGTTTCAATAATAGTTCGCTTTTCCATCGAAGGTAATTCCTAAAAAATATCTTGCCATGTGTGAAGACCATCGTAGTGTAGGTAAATTCGACGCAGTCGGAGGCAAATAAAGCATTATCTATCGCCAGCCGTGAGTGACGCCATGGAACTCCATGGGAATATTAATTGAAACAGGGTATTTAAGGCATAAAGCAGAAATTAGAAGCGAATTTGATAGGCAGAAGTCCGGGATAACAGCTACCATGAGCAGAAATATGGACATGCACTGGTTAAAAAAGCTCATTACCATTAATTGGTGGTTGGTTGTATACTGCACTAGTGTACAAGTATTATATACTTCGGCACATACTTCAACAGATGGTTCTGCTTCATTACGTAGTGTACTACTTTCTACATAGGTGCCTAGATGGGCACTGTAAAGCATATCCATGCTAATCAACTAAGCTGAAATAAACTGCCAACTGTGTGGCGGGTCGGGCGTTCAGTTCTACCTGTACGCAGTAGTGGTACGTTGTGGAGGGCTAGTGGCCGCCGGCCACTACTGTTGCGTGGTGTCGTCTCGGCGATGGACACGTCACGCCGCAGGCTGACGGAAATGTGGACACCTGGGGCGGCGTTGGCGCGCCCACTGACGGAAATGTGGACACCTGGGGCGGCGTTGGCGCGCCCACTGACGGACATTTGGACACCTGGGGCGGCGTTGGCGCGCCCACTGACGGAAATGTGGACACCTGGGGCGGCGTTGGCGCGCCCACTGACGGACATTTGGACACCTGGGGCGGCGTTGGCGCGCCCCCCCGGCGGACATTTGGACACCTGGGGCGGCGTTGGCGCGCCCACTGACGGAAATGTGGACACCTGGGGCGGCGTTGGCGCGCCCACTGACGGAAATGTGGACACCTGGGGCGGCGTTGGCGCGCCCACTGACGCGCCCTACATGCTGTTCCACCAACAGCGGGTCAACGTCGCGGACGTACAGCGCCGGCCTCCGCTGCCACGTCTCGACCAGCTGCCGCAGTCGGCGGGACCCCAGCTGTAAAACGACTGCTCGTGTGGCCGGCGGCCGGCACCGTCTGGCCGCGGGGAGACCCGCGACGGTGACGACCGGCCGTCCCCGCCGGCCCACTGAGCAGGCGGTCAGAATGCGTGGGCCCAGCCTCGGGTGCTGACGCGCCTCTTGCCAGATAATGTATTCATAATTCGAAATATGGAAGAGAAAAAAGCTGTACCGCAACGCTCTGATGTGTGCGGCATGCCAACTAAGCGGCTTCGTGGTGCGATCTCAGTAAAAACTGATATCGGCGTGTTTTCTATTTATGCTGACGATGACTAATGCGTTTGAAATGTTAACAAGCTACGAACATTAGGTTCAGGTATGTTTTATATGCTTTAAATGAAATGGTTGCAAGTCTGGCGCGACTTATTTATATTCTAGTGGATGGAGTCTGGTATGTACCTAAGTTTATTTTTGGTAAATACCTATATTGTTCGAGATGGTGTCACTCATTGGCATATGAACAGGGTGCATATCTGTAATATTTTATTTTGAAGCTGATGTTGTTGCACCACACACCAGCATAGATTAGAGGACTGCACAATCTACACATGCAATCTGAAGTGCGGGCTATGCTCTTGTAAATATGGTGCTGCTGAGGAAAATTGTAATGCGCATTTCACACCAAATGCTACTGGATTTTTTAGTTGTCTTGTTAGCTAAAACATTGTATATGGCTCATGGTTGATGGTCCGAGTCGATTATTTCAACTCCGAGACCAAGACGAACCCTACAGCTCATCGTCGTCTTGTCGATCCTGAGAGATACGCGTAATATCTAGTGCACCAACTCACCTCTCGCCGTGGTGTCGCTCGGTCTGCGCTGGATGTGGTGCTGGTGTCTGTCGAGTCGCTGGATGTGGTGCTGGTGTCTGCCGAGTCGCTGGATGTGGTGCTGGTGTCTGCCGAGTCGCTGGATGTGGTGCTGGTGTCTGCCGAGTCGCTGGATGTGGTGCTGGTGTCTGTCGAGTCGCTGGATGTGGTGCTGGTGTCTGTCGAGTCGCTGGATGTGGTGCTGGTGTCTGTCGAGTCGCTGGATGTGGTGCTGGTGTCTGTCGAGTCGCTGGATGTGGTGCTGGTGTCTGCCGAGTCGCTGGATGTGGTGCTGGTGTCTGTCGAGTCGCATAGTGCCAGTGTCACACATGCCTATACTGTGCAGAGCTGCGACTTCACCTCACACCGCTGTGTTATCATCATCACTGCCATACCGAGAACCAACACAAACCTGCGCACAGAACAGGCCGCGACTGGCGCGTCTCGAACCAAGAGCCGTTTCTGGCTGATGTTCGAGAAACTGATTGGCAAGTGCTAGTCAGGAGAGAGGATACGTGCGAACAGCAGCGGAGTTGGCTCTGAGATGAAATGAATCGCATGTTTGGAGCATACGCCCCTGTCCTTAAGGTGCATGCGCCGTCCCCACCACCCGTCAAACACGACACGTTGGACCTAATGTGTTGGCGTATGCCAGCACTCAGCAACGTCGACACAGCCGTCCCCACCGCCCGTCAAACACGACACGTTGGACCTAATGTGTTGGCGTATGGTAGCACTCAGCAACGTCGACACAGCCGTCCCCACCACCCGTCAAACACGACACGTTGGACCTAATGTGTTGGCGTATGGTAGCACTCAGCAACGTCGACACAGCCGTCCCCACCACCCGTCAAACACGACACGTTGGACCTAATGTGTTGGCGTATGGTAGCACTCAGCAACGTCGACACAGCCGTCCCCACCGCCCGTCAAACACGACACGTTGGACCTAATGTGTTGGCGTATGGTAGCACTCAGCAACGTCGACACAGCCGCCACCATCTCAACACTACCAAACGCTCAAAACCGCATTATCTATTGTGAAGTTAAAACGCACGTCATTTGATAGCTAATGACACAGCGGATATTACATAAATAAACACATCGGCCCATCGTAGGCCAACATTGGTGGTGAAATTTGATCACTGACCTGTCCTCAAACACAAATCCAAGATGTACGTGTTAAAATCACGGCCAATTTGTAATCATGTGAGACGCTTCATTTCAAGATATTTTCACCTGTATGGGCCTAAATATTCTACAAATTGTTGTAGGACAATGACCTAGGATAACCTGGGCCTTCACTAAAATTCATAGTTTTCGCTCCATCGGGTAATTTAGGTTGTGCAATGCAAGTTTGATACTATTTAGGTCATGAAAACTCGAAACAAGCCATAAAACTGAAGTGTCTAGGTAGATTTTGCCCGCTTAGAGCACTATATCTTCACCTGACAACAGGTTACTTCACTGAGGTGAATCAAATTGGATAAATACTTGTTATATTTCTGCATGCGTAACAAGGGGTAAATGAGGTTGGAAGAACATGTACATCATATAAAAAGAGGAAAATTGGTCCAAAACTTGCCATGACTTCAGGTCCCTGATCTGACCTCTATCAGACATCCAATAGACATGCTTTGAAGGCACTGTCAAATTGGACTCACGTAGCAAGTTTGATTTCAATATATTTTCATTTAGATGAAGTATCCATCCTGAAATATTTTTGGAAGTGGTCTTCTTTGTCTGAGCTAGATCAATGACCTTACATGCCCGAAGGTTGAAACTTTCACAGCAGACACAAAGAAAAGATGAAGGAAAAGGTTCTGCAAATTTATCGGCACTGCGCGCCGCCGTTTTTCTCTATTGTGAAAAAACCTCACGGGGAGGAGGGGGGGCGTAAGAAGACTTCCCTGAAACGGAGAGGGCTGATCAAATTCCCGTCTTATTGAAGTTGTTGAGAAATTTGTGCACAAGCAGCTGACCGTCTACCTCAGTCACCACGATTTTTTTTTTCCAGAACAGCACAGCTTCATGGAATGTCATTTTACAACCACTGCCCTTTCATCTGTCACTGATGAAATTCTAAAGGGAATGCTCCGAAATTTCGCCACTAATCCTCATAGTTTTCAATCGCTACTTCGACGTCGCGAACCATTTTACACTACTCATTCCTAACCTAACGCAATGATTGCATGATGATGCTTACGTCCTTCATGATTCAGGCCAATATAAATGGTTATTTTGCACTACTCATTTCAAATCCAGCACCATGATATTTTATATAGTCCTTCACGATTCAGATCAATGTTCTTTTCTTGTGGTTGCTCTCTGTGTCCTTCATAACTGGCAGCTCGGATGCACAATTAACTGCCGACAAAACCACACGGAATTAACGAGCGAATAATGGCGTCGTTTAAAGAGAGCGCGGGTACGAACCACCGATCATAATAATACACATTCATAATTTAAATAATTATAATAGCATATGCATTGTTCTTTGTGATAATGAAGTACTAACATTTTGAAACTAATTCATACAAAACTTGGTATATTCGATGTAATGTTTTTTTGTTGTTGTAAAGATGCAAAGGCTCTGATACCGTGTTCTTTCAGCTGCATGACGTCATCATGCCATTCGACGGTTGCCATATTTTTGTTCGTCGGAACATTTACCGACTCGCAGGGAATTGAAGGACAGAAAACAGCATTATTAAGTGTTGTGTGGTAACGGAGACTTTTTGACTCAGTGCCATATTCCCGCGGAGTATGGCAACCCAAGATAATGTGGTTTCGGCCTCCCACAAATAAGCAGTCTAACCCCGGAAGCCGCAGCGTTTGGGCTGTCCCAACCAAGATACCTTTACTAGAAGGTAGATCGAAGTTTTCCTTCAAGCCCGCATGACGTCATCCGAAGGTTTTTTAGTATGGTATCAATATGGTTGCAGACAACTTTTCTCAAATCATACGCAATGGTTACTTTTATTTTCCCTCCTCTACAAGCAAATATATGTATCTTCCGCTGACTGAGTTATTAATCGTGTCCTGTTCTTTCCAGTGAACATTTCTTCCGACACATATTTTTATCATGCATAGGCAGGGCTGGATTTATGCATTATAATCTTGCATGTTGAGAGGAATATTTTGTAGTCATCGAGTATGGATAATATTTTTGTTCAACACTTATACATCGTAACTCAATCTGCACCCCCTTTCGTTGAATTTTGAGCACTTTTACTTGATCACAGCAGCTCATTGTCAAACATAGGAGGTGACTTAGGAGATTCAACCTCCAGATGAGAAGACAAGAAACAATTTTCTGAAGAGGATAGTGTTCTGGATTCAAAAAATCCAGGAGCAGCCTATTTTTTCAAAGAATGTACCTACCTACCTACATTGACATACAACAGTCATTGAAAACATAGCTTTTTCTAGGCCAGCTAGACCCAGGGCATGGTGCATTATTCCTTGATTAATCTTGTGTGGATTCTTGACTATACCTGCATAGTTGAACATTTATGTACAATACAATCGTCATGCTATGAATGCCTTCCTGAAACTTTCCATGAGTTGCAGTCTGATTTCCTGTAGTATGAATTCAGCATCTAGATAGAATGTTTGAATGTAACACATCTCTGTTTCAGGTGTCATGCCTTACTGTGCAGTACCAGAGCATAGAGGTGGCACTGGGCAGGCAACTTTTATAAAGAAGAAATCTGGTTACACCGTTTTTATCAGGATTCTGCCTTAGCAAAATCTCTTAGCATGCCATAAAACATGTCTAAGTTCTCAAATGTTGAGGAACCGAGAGTATGCTTCAAGCATTTCAAAGAAATTGATAAGAGAAGAAATCTAAAGAAAGAACTGCTCAACCCTGCCTCTTTGCAGAGAAGCAAATGTCTCCTACTATCAGCTATGCCCACCATAATGTTCCCACCAGCCAAAACCCTGGGTAATCCTGAAACTTTTTGTGTTATTGATGTTTACATCATTTGCAAGATTACTTTGTTGTGTTTTTCCTGCTTCGTTTGCATGTTGACAATGTTTTTACTCTGCCAAAGACAAAGATGGATAGGCCTGGTTAGGCTATGTCCTTTTATTTCTAGATTTTGATACTCTTCTCTGAGAAAATAGATTAGGCTAGATAATTTTATGCTAGGTTACCTTGCAATTTCTAAAGATTTCAATAATTAGTTATTGTATATGAACCAATTGAAAATCCTCATTTTTTGTATTATTTTGCTTTTCAACCAATTTTTGTGCTTGTTGGTAAAAATATGTTCTTTGTGCACCGAAATAACAATCACAATAGGACCCTCATGTCAAGCATTTACCACTGAGTAATAGGTACACTAAGTTAGGGTCAAAGGTATGAGAAATAGATGATTTGGGTCAGGTGTGCTAACTGAAATGGTGCATTTATGAGCTACATTTTTTACAGAATGGACAAAGAATAATATCAGGTGACAAATGTATCCATTAGATACATTTACATTCGAACATTTTTTTATCCTATATAGTGGGCTGGATATAAAATATTATAACCAGTTTGTACATTTCTTCTGTTCTATCATAAAACTTAGTCTGGAATACAAGCATAATCCCTTTTGTCAAAAAATAGCATAGTTCTTATCATAGGAAAACATGTTCAACTTTATTGACGAAAAGTATCAAGTCTTTTGGAAGGGCATTATATAGGTTTTGTTTAGGTGATTTGATCACGATTCCTCGATGTCCTGACCTGTGTAATTTGAGTATATGTCTCAAACTTAGTATAAAGGAGAGGTTATCATGAGATAACAAGTGAGTGATGCCTATATTTAAGTTTATTCTTTCCCTCAACAATTATAGGATTTGTGTAAAATGCCACCACACGCCACGGTCTTCATTGCGGAGTTGATGGCCATCAGCAAAACTTTTGCATACATCGAGGTTGACGACGATATTTGTCATTTTATTTTGACTGATTCTTTGAGCAGTCTTGTGGCGTTGCGCAGTTTTAACCAGCAACATGTCATCGTACGAGACATTTTATCACACCTTACTTCGCTGCATCGCATGGGAAAACAGGTCATACTTTGCTGGATTCCAGCACATGTCGGAATCCGTGATAACGAGCTGGCCGACAGAGCTGCAAGGCGTGCAGCACAAGCGCCAATGAATCGCGTTCTCCCACTCCCTGCCAGTGACTACTACCCAATTATCTCATCATTTATTCTCATACAGTGGCAGGGAAAATGGGACCAAGTGGAGTTCAACAAATTAAAGGAAATCAAATCATACTTAGCTCCGTGACCCTCGTCCTTCAGCCAAACTAGAAGGGACGAGGTAGCCATCTGTCGTCTCAGAATTGGTCACACTCTAGCAACACATAGGTATTTATTGTGCGTGGACGACAGGCCGAAATGTATTAGGTGTAATGCCGCGTGACTGTGCACCATGTGCTGATGGCGTGCCGAGCATACACAGAAGAACGTAGGCGCCACTTCGGATATGATGCGAATGCTCTGAGCAGGGCTCAAAAAAACCTTTCGGTGGTCGCCGACGAAATTCAATTCTGGGAAATTGGTCGCCGATCAGGAACGGGTCCAATGGAGGGGGGGAGAGGAAGTGGCGGCCCTCCATCGGGATTGGATAACATCAAATTTCCGAAACGTGCTTTTTTAGTTTGCTACTTTTTGAAAATTTGTGTGCCTTCTAGCTTTTCATCGAATTTTTCATCAGCAATAGGTGTCGCTTCGCACCCTGAATAAATTGTGGCGCGCCAAAAGGAGTGTCCTGCCGATAGGAACTTCTAAATCCGTCACCGTCGCATGCAAGGAAGAGACTGAGAGACTGTCTGTAAACCATTTGTCATTGACTGTGCAGATGAGCAAAGTCGGTCGAAGACGGTGGGGGATGAACAAAATTTGCTCGAAGACAGCTAAGGATGACACAATCTGGAGTTTGGCACATAAAGATGAAAAATCCCAAGCGATATTTGGCAATCTGACATCAATTGTTCGCAATCTTCCATCGTGTATATATGAGATGAAATGCCAAGTCCTATATGAATACTTATAATTCCTATTAACTGTTATCTACATCATGTTGCACACAAAACAACGAACATTTAGTCATTGCTGACAGGTACAGTACTTCTATACGTGGATAGTAGTAACTGAACCAACTAGGAGGCATAAGCCCCTTTGTTTAAGATCTTCTTAAGCACATTTCTCAGCTGGGTACATTTTGTGGAATAAACATGAAAACACGCTTATTTGAATGGTATCCTGGTCCAAATGAATGTCGGTGGTGCATTTCTAAATAGCGTCCTTCAGGAAGAATGATTTGGCTAGACAATATAAGATAAGGCGCAACTGATATCAACATTTACACCATTGCCTATCAGCTATATCCGTGGCAGTGGCCGCCCCATAGCCACGGCAGTGGCCGTAAGTGCGGCAGTGGTTACACCACAGCCGTCACAGTGGCCACCTCACAGGTGCTGCAGCGGTTTCCTCACAGCCATGACAGCGGCGATATCACGGCCATGACAACGACCGCCTCACAGTCCTGACAACGGCCGCCTCACAGCCGTGCCAGCGGCCGCCTCACAGCCGTGCCAGCGGCCGCCTCACAGTCGCAGCGTGGCCGCCTCACAGCCGTGACAGCGGCCGCCTCACAGTCGCAGCGTGGCCGCCTCACAGCCGTGACAGCGGCCGCCTCACAGCCATAGCAGAGGCCACCTCACAGCCGTGACAGCGGCCGCCTCACAGCACCAGCAGAGGCCACCTCACAGCCACAGCAGAGGCCGCCTCACAGCCGTGACAGCGGCCGACTCACAGGTACGGCAGTGGCCGCCTCCAATAGTCATCACAAGCATCACAAGTAGTCATTTCTACTTCACCATATCTCGAAAGACGAAAAATATGCTAAGTTCTAAAGATCCCTGGACGACTTGTGGTGGGAGATCACAGTTCCTTCCATCCCCCCCCCCCAATTCTTGTGAAGATAAAATTGTTCAAGCGAGGGTTTCTTTGCAGCACTCTGTATGTGATAGTCTATGTGTGCCACGTCACGGGCCCACGGCAGGGGCGTTCCGCCGAACAATCAACTGATGTGAGACGTTTTGGTGGTCAGCACGTGGTTTAACACGCGCACTGGAGGGGGGGGGGGCGAAATCCGCCCACCCCTCCGGTTTTTCGCAAATAACTGCAGATTTTACCGGTCGATATACGCGATGTTCGGTGTACCTGCTTAAAAATGAACGGCGCGTCGTTTAAAGTAAGAAAAATGGAAATCGCCCGAAAATTTTTCAAGTTAGGGGCCGCTAAAATCAAAAAATGTTATAGCGCTAGACCACAAAAATCGGCGCAGATGCGCTCCCAGTATACTGACAAAAGGGAAGCGTTCTAGGCAACACTAGGGACTTGTTTGATGCATATTGGTATGCTGTATAGTTTCAAGGTCATGTTAGGTCACCAAGGTCAAGTCAGGTCAAGTTCATGACAGGTTAATGGAACCAAACTTGATCAACTGGAATGTTGCCATAAATGCACTACTGGTTGCCATTTGTACTGTTTTTCATTGCGTTTCCATACTTTATTCATGTACTTCACTCCCTTCTTCACGAAGCCGATTGCTCCGAGCTGCCCGACGGAGCAGTCGGGCGGGCGGCCGGTTCCGGCAACTGGAACAGGTAACTGACCTGATAAAGTGGTGCTATATAGATGACCTGAGGTCAAATGTTGGGTCTAGCATCTGCATTGCATCATTAGTAATGTCCAAAACATCATTGATGCCCATTTTTGAGCATTTAAACACAATCACAGCGATCCATAACGATGACAAGCCAAGCCACGCAAAACCGGAAAATTTTGCCAATCTGACCTTATTTAACCTTGAAGATATTGACCTAGGGTCACGAAAATTGCACACAATAGAGTTCACTACCGTGCCCATCCACTCTGCGAATTTCGTTCCTCCAGCTTTACTAGGAGCCGAGATCTTAGGGGGGCGGAATCCGCCCCCCCCCCTCCAGTGCGCGTAATTCTCAGAGGCCCTCCAGGGCGCGTGTTAAGCCAAACATGGCTATATCTGTGCTTGCCACACTTTCAACCACGCCCTCGGCGAGATAAGCCACAGATGCACCACCAGTGCCGAGACTTGAACTGCGAGCGCAGCAGTTTCTTCAGGACGTGGTAAGCGGTGCGGCCGGTCTCTGGTGGCACGGTGTTGGGAGTCAACACGCTAATGTGCAGGCGAGACGCAGCTGCCAGTGCAGTGCCGACGACGCTCCAGGCCGGCGACTCCCGGATGGCGCGCAAGTCACTGACTATGCGGATGTCAATCTTGTAGGATCACTTCTTGATATTGTTGTACTTTGGAGCAGCCTAGCGAATCCATGCTCATAGTTCGGTTGTTGCAGTGGGGAGTCAGTATCAAGGTGAAGGCCGACATCCCCTGAGCGTGATAAAAGAGAAAAGGGTTCACACAAAACGCAATGCATGCGGGGACTTTTATTAATAGGCGACGGTGGGGTAACTGAGATCAACGCTAATAATGCGAAGTTGAAGTGAAACATTTGGTCGGCCATAAGATATCAAGATATTGCGCCAACGATCCAAGTCTTGCACCATGTTATTGTCCCACTCAGTCGAACATGGAAGAATATGCAATCGATAGTGATCAGAAAAGGGGTGTATAGTTATACCACCAGATTAGTGACTGCTATGGTTGGAAAGGTAGGATATTCCTGTATTTGCAGTATCCAGCAAATTATCCTCTTTAGGAAATCTTGCTCATTTTATCCCTTGGAGGTTCGATGGTGCTGTTAGACTATGAACTGCTCTGTGATGTGCTCAAGATTAACTGGAAAGTGTAGGGCAATATTCCGATGTCATTGCGTGGAATAATAATATCCTCTCGCTGCATAACCTCTGCAGTCGATGCGCCCCTAAACCGCAATAACAATATCCTCTCCATATTCAATTACCCATACAATTTCCTCTCCACATCCAGGATTACAAAATACAAATCGAACCGTGGTGACTGCTGACATGCAATCTGTCCAACCAGAATTGGAAAAATGTTCCTGTGCTGGATGTTTGTCATCCAGAACACTATCCTCCATGAAAAAGCATGTTTTTTTGGCCACAAGATTGGAGATGTTTGAAAATGACTACAAACTTCCTCCTGTTTTATACATGCCCAAGCTAACTGGACAAATACAAAAAGGAGTTTATGGTTCAAAAAGACAAAATTGTAACTTTGGAATGGAATGCCAAGCATTGTGCTCTCGAAATGCACCAGTAAAAAACAAATTGAGTCATGTTCAACATTCCTTTCTTTGAAACTAAAGAATTCCACCTGAATTTTGGTGTACAGCACCAAACATACTGCATATATGCAAATATGTTACAGCTGATGACAGCTCTATTAAAAGGAAATGTATTATCCAAATTTTACTCCTTTTCAGTTTTTGCCATATGTTGAACTAAGTTGAAAAATACATATTATTCTGGACATATCTACCATAGTTCCAGAAAAAAATATCATGGTGCATATCCAGGGATATTTTGCAAACAGGATGCTTGAACCAAGCATCATTTTTTTTCAAGCATAACTCAACACATCTGTACATGTTCCATAATGTTTCTACAGTGCCCACAAATCATGGCACAATTACTATAGTTTCAAATCTGACATAATAACATGCATGTATTCATTTTGCACTAAATTGGGATGCCAAAGACAGATATCCTCGCCAGAGTAGAAAAAAAAACCATCTGTCCTTGAAATAACCTATTATAGATATATGGATGAAACTCATCCAAAGAAAAGTACCGGCATTGTGCCGTAATATTCATGCATATTACGCATTGCAGCTTATTCTTTAACAAAGCATTGGAAATGGCTCATCAAATTTTGATATGGCAAGCTGGATGGCAAAGAAAAGCAAAGCATTAAGACGAATTATGAGCACCAGTTCTATATTTCAATATTCTTACATATATCTTTACCTAAACCTTTTCTACTTGCCATCTTCAGAACTTCAGTAATTTGCAGGTTGGACTGCATGCAAGACGTGCTAATCAGTAATCAGATGTTTTCATCTGTAAAGCAGGTGTTAGGATAAGATATCCTAGGTTGCGGTTTTTAATTTAATTAACTAAAAAGTATCAGTTGATCTTCTTGCCACAAAAGGTGGTACATTTTTGACTTCAGGTATTTGTTAATTGTTGGATATACTTTTCCAATGGTTTATTAACATGGTTAACATGATGTGGCCACTCATTTTCTCTGAAAATTATTACTTTTTCAATTGACAGGCAAAAGAACACCTGAAATGGGACTTTGTGTTGAGTAATGTTGGCACTTCACGAAACCAAATTGCATTAAATTGCACTTTTTGGTACATTTTTAATTCCTGTAATTTATTTTTCCAATGCAATGTTTATGTAGGTGGATAGCATTGTGTGACCACTCATTTCCTCTGCAAATGCATATTTTTCAGTTGACAGGCAAAATAACACCAAAAAACAGGCTGGAGTTTGATGACATAGCATAAAAATAATGTTCAAGAGTAAGCAAAAATGTAGCACAGCCTAACCTAAACTTGCATGCAGGAAAATAAATTCCCAAAGAAATGGAACATTTGCCTTGTACTTCTGAAGGATTTTCAACTTAAAATTAAAAACCTTACATTGCAGAGGCCAGTTAACAAGGTTAACATATTAAATTAAGCCTGTTTTAAAGAAAGGAGCACTTTTTGTGAACAGAATCTACAAAAAAATGGGATGTTTTTTTCAACTCAAGAGAAAAGCCTAGCCTAACCTATCCTAACCAAACCTAACCCCATTTTTGCTTTGTGGGGTAAAATGTGTGTACAATTTGTCTCCTGGATACTTTGGAGTGCAATAATACACAAAATTGTGAAATCATGTTTTCGAACATGATTAAGACAAGCTCCTGTGTAAGTAGGTACCTAGGTATGTATGTAGGTGGATAGGTACCTAGGTGGGTACATTCCTAGGTAAAAGGATATGGCCATGTGTAGCATTGTTCAGAGTGTAAATGTTGGGAGAAATCTACATAAAATGTCATATGGCATTTCAAGACATAAATATTGTAAAAACATGTTCATTGATATCATTAAAATGATGTGGGATGAGGCCTATCTAGCCACTTATTACCAGCACAAGTGCATAGGCACTTTCCAGTTGGTATGCAATATAATACCAAAATATTGGTATTTGAGTGGGGTAGCATAATGAAGAATAATTTACAATGCCAAATAATGCCTAATGTAACCTAGATAGCTTGGGGAATTTGTAATGCCTTAGACCTGATGTGTCATTGCAGGCTTAGCATTCTAGCCTAGGCATTTTTTTTAAATAGAATATAGCAGAGCTAAACGTTCTTTCTTCGGGACAAGAGAAACCGAAGTTCTTCCGCAGAAATAAAGAGCAAAACAAATGTGGTATTTTGAATGGGAATTAATGGTCCCATTGTCTTAACGCTGGCCGTAACGATCGCACGATGGGTCCGTACTACCGACGTAACGACAGCACGCACGGTCTGTACCAGCGTAGTAGCGAGCGTACGTATGAACGGTCTATCTACCGTTCTGCAGTGGAACGTGCATACTTTCTGTACGTACGGGCGGTGCAGGTTGCGGTGGAGTGGAGGCTGGTTGTGACCTCATTTGACCCTGAAGGCATTGACCTGGGGTCATGAAATGTATACTGCAGCGAGTTCACTACAGCCGTAAATCTGACAAATTGTGTGCTTCTAGTTTCACTCATGCTCCTCATGTTTGTTCTTGGTGTGCTTGTGGATGCTCTGCTCGGCTCCTGAACACGAACATCCTTTGTGGGCACAAAACGCTTCCCCTTATTATTATTTTTCCGGCTTGCATCCTTCCCCTGTCATTTTAACCTTTTGCTGGCTTTCATCTTTTACAAATAGTCCACGCCTGGATATCTAACTACGCACCTACCTCGTAAATGGCAATATTAATTCAGGCAGTTCAGCAATCAATTCACAAAAACACGACATTAATCCACCACCACGGTTGGGCACAATTACCCATAAACCAATTTTCGAACGAACGACTGAACAAGTCACCAAGAGTTGCCTGATTTCAAACTCCATATTTATAACTAGATTTCTAGGCGACGACCACGACAACCATTTGGTCTCCGTCCCGACGGCGCTTTTGGCGACCACGGTATGCCATTGGTTTAGCATTGTGGTTGTCGGTTAAAGCGCCGTCCTGTGCCGACGGGAGGTTCTAGTATAAACGTGGTAAGCAAGAGGTACGGGATATTTGGTAGAATTCGCGGTACGATCCTAGTATACTTTTCATCCGGAAAAAGATCAGTGCTGCTAAATACAACTTACTGATATATCGACGTCCTTCATGGCTAAAATCTTGACGGACGTATCAAAACAAAATTCTGGTTTCGGTCGCCACTGAAGCCTGGTAAGCCAGCATTTGGTCGCCGACGCTATCGCTAGGACGGCGCTTATTTTGAGCCCTGGCTCTGAGGTTAAAGGACTTATTGGGAGATTATTCCCGAGTTATACATAATGGAGCAGTTTTGTGCCTCCTTGCGGAGATGTGATTTGATGTAATATATGCACCTGCCTAACTGATTATTTGTTTCCCCAGATTTTATATCAAGCGCCTTAATAGGTACCGATGCTTTATATTCGTTTGCGACAGTCTGACGCGTGCTTAGGCAACCTTGTTATGGGTGCAATATAACACAATGTGGTTGACGCACCCTAAAAAAAACAATAATCATCATTAAAATAGCAAACATGCATAAGAAGTCCCTGGGCAATTTTTGATAACAATCTTGTTTTTTCTGGTGCTTTCTGATTTGACACTCATTCCTTTTGAAAATGAAAGATATAAGCACTTTAAGTTCAAGTACCTCTATCTAAGAAATCGGTCCAAGAAAAGAATATAAAATACATTGAAATAACTTTTTTTAAACAAGAAAAGAATTGACTACATATACCTGCTATCCCACCTCAACAACATATGGGAAGTGTGGGGAAAAGGTTTTGGGTGTGGTGGTATATATTGAAAAATAACATACAATTATCAATAAACATTAATGCAACCTAACCTAGCCTACTGATGTTGGACGGCCTAAAACCTACCGATGTTGAATCACTTAAACGCACTAATATTGGATTACTTAAAACCTACGGATGTTGGATTGCCTAAATATGATTTTCAAAACAACTTGCAGAGGACTGTCCATAATAGCCACTGCACGTAGAGGGCATGTATCGTGAAATAAATAAATAAATGTATAAGTAGGAGGACGTCATCCTTCCACAGCCGCCGTCTGCCAGCGACCATCGTGCAGACAGCGGGTCAGGCGTGCACGGTCCAGTTCGTGGACCGCCGATAGGTCATTCACATAATGACCAGATCAGGTTGCGAGTAGTACCGTTGCTGTATCCGTTCCCGAAGCCGTCCCGTCGGCTCCTGCGACGTCATTTGCGCGAGGGGTATCTCAGCTGAGGCCACCATCAGTGGTAGCCTTACCCGCTGGCGTGTGTGTTCCCTTGCCGCCCCAGTTCAGTACATAGGATTAAGTTCAAGCCGCGCTGTGACAGACGGTCACCACGCGTGCGCCGACCACTCGTACATTACGGCTGCGATGCGAGTGATGAATGAAAGCAGGTGAAGCTACAGGTGAAAGATTCTTATATTGTGAGTTCATGTTTGTTTTTTTTATCGCCAACCACAGTTGGCGATCCACGCAGGTAATCGTGCTGCTGCCGTTGTTACTTGGTTATGTTATAAGTTCGCGATACATTCTTACTTGAAATACGTATGCGCAAATATATATATATATATATATATATATATATATATATATATATATATATATATATATATATATATATATATTATATAGTATATATATGTATATATATATATATATATATATATATATATATATATATATATATATATATATATATATATACATACACAAATACACAAATATATATTACATGGGCTATATGGGGCCTCCTGTCGGTGGCGGATCCAGGGAGGGAAGTTGGGACATATGCCCCCCCCCCCCCATGAAAGGTGGCGTCCCTTCGACCAGGAAAACGCGTCCCTTCGCGAAGGCTCGAGTGCAACCCAACACCATCGAATTTTTCAGCCACAGGCGCTTCTGGGCAGGAAAGGCACCCCTTAAGCTACTTTCGCGGTGCGCCACTCCAAACACGTGTCCCCTCACCCAGATGACAATTCCTGGATCCGTCCCTGCCTCTTGTGGCAGCTATTGGTTTTTTTGTGGCTGCTATGGGACCTCTTATGACGACAGAGGACCTCCTATTGCGTTCTAGGGGCGGTCAATAATTTCAGGCGGTCTTCTGTGGTTACTTTTCGGAAACTCTCCTACCACTGAGGGGAAGAAGCTATGGCACACTTAGCTCCCCCTCCCTGTCTGTCCTTTCTTCGCTCTTGAACGAGGGTGACAATTTGACCCGCTAAAACGGACGGTACAGGGAGCCTACCAATATCGGGAAAAATCCCTTTATCTTGAAGGCACTTGATGGTCAGCCTGCCAGAAACGGCACATTGTTAGACAGAAAGATTGTTACTGGGTCATTTAGGATACATTTTGCTGAAGCTGAAGAATAGGTCTTTCAATTGGTATACGTCAAAGTGATCTATATTGCCATAAAACATGCAAGAGAGCGTAGAGAAAAACGGTAAGATTGCATGTAAACCAATGGTGAAGGGAAACCTTCAAGCCCGCTACCAAGCCCACTTCGTGGGGGCCCGGTCCCAACCGTCAATGAGTTAGAATCATTTTGAGCTCCAACCAATAAGAGGCGTCACATGGCACGGTCGGTGTGCTCTTAGACGGACAGTGCTCTCGGGGCGGACAGTTCGTGTGCGTGCGGGGTGTGGTGAACTCCAGTGACTGTGACCTGGAATCCCGGCCCGGCAGGACATGGAGGACGGAGCAGGTGCGTCGCAAGGCATGGCGGCCGGAGAGCCGGCCACCGAGGCAAAGCCGTCGCTGCCGCGCCTGCCGGCCCGCAGACGGCCAACGCCGCTGAGCCCAATGATTGTGGCAGGCTAGCCGACGTGCGCACCGGCAAGTGTGGACGCTGGGCCGCAGGTGTTTCCAGTGTAATGGAGAGAAACATTTCTCCTCTGTCTGTCGTCAACGCAGTGACAGCGGCCGCCGGCGGCGCATCGCTAGTCCCGGACGCGGCCGCCAGGGTCAAGGTCGGTCGATTGACAGTTCCGAAAGTCGCCGACAGGTGTCGCAAGTCAGCGGCGGAGATCGCGGGCAGCGAAAGTCGCGCCCGCCCCCGACGGCGGCAAGAAATCTGATGATCTCAGATGTGGTGCTAAGAGGGATAAGAGCCCGGCGCTCCCCCCAGGTGCACCTGATGTTGCATGGACCTGGTGGATCGACTTCAGACACCGTTTGGACTCCGGATACAGGAGCTGAAGTATCCGTGATGCCTATACGCGTAGCGGACAAACTGGGCATTTATCAGCGGGACTTGCTCCGTTCCTGAGACAAGCTGTATGCGGCAGACGGGTGCAAGATCCCGTGCCTGGGGACGTGTGACGTCACCCTTCAGCTCGGTGACGCCATCCGCACCATAGAGGTGGCGGTTGTTCCGACACTGCAGTGCCCTGCTATCGTGGCATGATTATGTGAAGTTCCGGATCCTACCTGCTGAATTTCCACCGCAGATCGGCAGCGTCAGCTGTGGATCAGTGACCGGGGTCGCAGATATCTGGTACCCGGCCGAGGAGCATCTCAACCCGGACCCCAGACCCGCCGCCGAGCTGCAGGGTACGACCACGGCGGGTCAGCACCAGGGGCGTCGCCACCTGGGGGGGGGGGGGGGGTGCCGCCCCCTGATATTTGAGGAGGCCCCTATCCGGAAATGCACAGGAAAAAAGGTGAGCAAGGAGGCCGACGAGACAGAAGATCATGCCGTCAAGGAGGCCCCAAGACTGGCAACGAGGTTCCCGCGAGATCTAATCAGGTCCTAATAAGAGACGTGGGACAGAGATTGGGAGGAGGCCCCAAGACGAAAAGGATGCCACCGAGACGGGCAGGAAGCCACCCAGGTTAGACAAGAAGGCTTCTGATGGGTGGCACGATATTCTTAATTTGGAAAACGGGGCCCGCAAGATGGAAGAGGAGGCCCCTACAATAGAAAATAAGGAATTATAGGAGATATTTCTCTGGACGCAAAAGGGAGCCCCAAGATGGGTAAGGTCTCCGCAGGAATGAAAGAAGGCTACTGAGACCAGCCAGATGAGGCCCATATTTTGGAAGAGGAGGATGCTAGGAGGGAGGATTTGGGACTATGACACAAAAGTACCCAGCTAAGAGGATAATGAGGCTCCAAACACAGGTGAGGAGGCCTCCAGGACGTGAGAGGAGGACCCTAATTTGAAAAAGGAGTCACCTAGGAGAGGGTAGGAGGCCCAATAAATCAAGAGAGTGCCGAAAATTGGCACGGAGGCCCCCAAGATTGCAAAGGAGGCCCCAGGATTGCAAAGGAGGCCCCCAGTATTGCAAAGGAGGCCCCCAGTATTGCAAATGAGGCCCCCAGGATTGCAAAGACGCCCCCAGGATTGCAAAGGAGGCCCCAATTATTGCAAAGTAGGCCCCGAGGGTTGCAAAGGAGGCCCCAGGATTGCAAAGGAGGCCCCCATGATTGCAAAGGAGGCCCCCATGATTGCAAAGGAGGCCCCCAGGATTGCAAAGGAGGCCCCCAGGATTGCAAAGGAGGCCCCCAGGACTACAAAGGAGACCCGAATACGGCAAAGGAGGCCCAAGAAAATGAGAGGAGGTCCTAAGACGGAAGAGAATGCAAGTGGATATGAAATCAGGTTTCGGAGACGCAAAAACAGGCCCCAAAACGGGTAAGGTTCCACCAAGATAGAAAAGGATGATCCAGAAACGTGGCAGGAGACACCTGATTCGGAAGAAGACGACACAATATTGGAAATGAGACCCATGATGAACGAGGAAGCCCCTAAAATAGGAGAGAATGGCAATTAGATCAGAGGGATAGCTCCCAGGCGAGAAAGAACGCTTCAAGACGGGTAAGAAGGTCCCCAGAAAATGACAAGGAAACTGAGAGAGGAAAGGTTGCTTGTAATTTGTAAGAGGAAGCACCTGGGAGAGAAGAGGAGTCCACCAGGAGATAAGAGGCCACCCTTAAAATGGGCAAGAATCGAATCAAAACGCAGAGCAGGAGACCCCAAGACGTGAGAGGAGGCCCCTAATTTGAAAATAGGTCTCAACTTGAAAATAGAAGATAAAAGGAGGCCCCTGCCGGACTCGACAGGAGTCCCTCAAGACGGAATAGGTGGTCTCCAGGGCCGAATGAAGCCCCGAAGACCGGACGGAGTTCCCAGGAAATGAGAGGAGGCCCTTAAGATGGGAATGGTAGCAGGTATGGAAGGAGGTGAGGTTTCCAAAATTGAAGATGCCCTCAACACGGGTAGGCTTTGCCAGGACAAAGGAGGAGGCCCACGAGGCGTAGCAGGAGGCCCTTAATTTGGCAGAGAATGCCCCTGGAACATGAGAGGAAGACCCATGCCATGTTAAAGGGGCCCCAGGATGTAGGAGGAGGCCCTCCAAGACGGGAGAGGGGGCCATTGAATATGGAGGAGGGTAGGACACAAGGAGACATCCAAAACCGGTAAAGAGGCTCCAGGAAATGGGACGAGACCCCTAAGACGCGAGAGGAGGCCTATAACTTGCAAGATGCCCCTAAGAAATTGCAGGAGTCGTGCCGGGGTACTTGAAAATCACGACATGGTCCCAAAAAGAGCCGGCCGGGGCCCCTGAAAATCACGATGAGCCTGGGGTACCAAAAAGTCACGCCCGGACCATGAAAATCACGCTATGGGCACGACAGGTCGTACCGTTCCCTAGCAGTCTCATTGGGACACAAATGAAGCCGGGGTGGCGAAACAAATCCGGACATGGATAATCACTCCGGGGCCCCAACAATGACGCCAAAAGCCTCCAAAACGTGTTGGACGGCCAAAAAGTGTCGAGGTCGCTAAAACTGGCGCTAGGGATCCAAGCAAATGACGTCGGGACACAAAAGATTACATTGGACTCAAAAAAGTCGCGTCGCAGCCCTTGAAAATCACACTGGGGGACCAATAGGTCGCGCCAGGCCCCAAAAGTTGCAGCTGCCCTAACAAATCATTTCTCAACCGGAATGTCACTCTACGGCCTCAAAAATCGGGTCAGTCCCCCAAAAACCCGTTGGGCACCGGAAAAAAACGTGTGAGGGCATCGAGAACAAAAATCACATCGGAAGACCGAAGAATCGTACCGGGACCCACAAATATCACACAAGGACCTAAGAACTCGATGTCGAAAAAGTTCGCACCGAGACTCGATCGAATCGACCCCAGCACCGGAAAATTAAGAACAGGTCCGAAAAAAAATTATCCGGAGGGCTTTTACATTCCGAAAGGAGCATCGGCTGAAAAAAAAACTCCTTCGGTGGCCGCAGTGGCATATCAAAGGGAATCGTGCCGGTGCCCCAAAAAGTCGCTCTGGGGCCACAAAAATTCGCGTCGGTCCACCAGAATTCGCGCAGGGGGCTGACCCGATGAATACGGCGGGCCCAGAAAACTCGCTCCGAGGCCCGAAAAATCTGCAACAGGAACCGCCAAGTTCGCGTTGGGGTCACAGCTAAGTACAACTCGCCCCACAAACTCGAACCGGTTCCCCAAATATCACGTTCGGGACCCACAATTCCCATCGATAGTCCCAAAAACTTGGTCTGGACATCAAACATTCACGTCGGGGCTCACAAAAATTAGCCTCTAGGGCCCCACATAAGCACAGTGAGACCCCAAAAATCGCATCGGTATCCCTAAAAAAATCAAGCCGGAACCTTCCAAAATAAGGAGGGATTCCAAAAAATAACTGTCCGGGTCAGGAAAATGGCTCTGGAGCACCGAACATATCATCAGATGCCTTCACAAATCGCGTACGGCCCAGAAATACATACCGGAGCTCGACGAAAAATCGAGGTGAGATACAAAAACATGGCGCCAGGGGCTCGAAAAATCATGCCGGGATTAGGACTTGAAAGAAAATTCAGAAAAGATCCACAAAAACCGCGTTGAGCCCAGGAAACTGGCGTTGGGTCCCGGGAACCGCGCGCCTGGACGCGATAAGTCGCGCTGGGAGCCAGACAAATCGCACCGAAGCCCCAAAATTGTACTGGGGCCCCACAAATGTGCGTCAGAGGTCCCAAATAAACAAAGCAGGACCCTAAGAGCACAACGGGGGCCGAAAGTGCAACTGGCCCTCCAAAGCGCAGTCTCGCAAAAAGCGACAGAGCCTTAAAACATGCGTTGCAGCCTTAAATAAACATACCGGGAGCTCTAAACAAATACACCGGAATCTCACAAGGCACACGAGGGCCATGCGACCGCACAAGGGACTGAAAAAGAGGCTGAGGCCGCAAAAAGCAGCATAGTCCCAAAACGAACAAAAAGACTGAGCACTAAATAAACACATCGGGATCTTTGAAAGCGCCCCGACACCGAAAAAAAATATCGGTGCACAAAAAAATCAACACAACCATAAAACGAGCAGGGGTTTCGAAAATGTGTTGAGCTCCTAACAAAAATGGATTGAAGCCCTAAGACACATCCGTAGACGAAGAAAGACGAAACGGGTAAAAAAAGGAACACTGAGGCAGGGCCTCGGTTCGGTATCAAATCTGGGAGCATATTTAATCCAAGATATGAGGTGCATCAAAGCTCAACGTGTATCAGCATTTCTTAACCACCATAAAATGTTGGAAGCTGGGAACTAATGATCGATTTTTCGCAGCGAACGTCCATACGAAGCATTCCATCACGTCAAATATGGCGCAAGTCTATCATGTGGCAGCAATTAGCAAAACGTAGGAGGTCTAGCAGAAACCGTAGCACCGCACGAAGTGTGGCGAATGCGCCGAATGCTCAAGATGGGTGTGCACGTGCACGAACGTTGGCGTCGTGGCGACCGGGCGCTATGAATTGGAATGTCTGAAATTTGGAAATTATCAAGGGATACCAAAAGAAAACCTTAGGACCGGGTGGGGGAGTTAGGGTTGAAATCCTACGAATCAGAAACAATGGTGGTAGATAAGGCCCCTCCACAGGACAATTAAGTTGGTCACTAATTATTTTATTTCAAAAGGTCCCCTTTGACAAAATAGTGGTCGAAATCCGAGGACTTTTTTAATAGTGTATGTCGACCTCCTCCAAATACGTTTGTCCCCGCCTCCTTGACGCAAATATAGGTACGCCACTGGTCTCCCCAATAATTTTCAGAAACATGGGGCAAAGCCAACATTGAAGGGGCAGATTCCCCCTCACAGGGATAAAAAAAGCATCGATGCCCCATGCAAATTGGGAGGAATGATGTTTTTAAATGCATTTTCTTCCTACAAACTTGTCTTCCGTGATTACAGCCTGCATGATTAGAGCTTCCCAGCTTCAATACCTTCTCAACGACGTCATTTACAAAACGGTGCAGCACAGCGAACACCATGGGCGTGACGGCGTGGAATGTGTAGGATTTGCATTATTTATGCATTGCCATTGTTGCATTGTCATGTATGTACTGTTGTTCAATGCTTGTTCTTGCCGTGAATTTATTCGCTGAGGATTTATTATTTTAGCTTGTGTGCCATGTGCCTTGCAGCCAGCACCAAATGTTACAAACAAATTAATAAATCCCTAAGATGGCGATAAGAAAACAAATTCGACTTCTCGTTGTCACCTTCGCGAAATTGTCGTCTTAGGACTGATAAATGATCGTTTAAGCTTACTTATGACACCAAGCTGGTGGGAATGACTAACAGTAGTCATCAATCTAGCTATATTCAGTTAGACTTGGTGGACATAGAAGTGGGTTGATCAATGGGAGATATCTTTAAGATATGTTCAGCACCAGCCCCGCCAGCTCGCTGGAATCTAGAGGCCAGCGGCAGGATTCTTCTAGTCGAGAAAGTATTAAGACATTGGTTTGTTTTGGCACTTAGGGATTTATCCACATTTACTTATTTATGCCCTGGCATGGCTCAGTTCTCAGCGAAAAAAAAGGTTATTGCTATTGCGTTTTGCGTAAATGATGCACCATGCCAAGAACAAACAGGACATAAATATGAAATCATGTTTCCCATTCTTGAACCATACTAAGAGCCTAAAAAACAATAGGAGGCACCCTTTTGGGGAGCAGGAGGCCCCCTTCCAACATTGCCCCCCTGGAAGAATTTCGTGGCGACGCCACTGGTCAGCACACAGCCAGGAAGGCTGTGTCTCGGCAGCCCACCGTGTGGGACGTCGCACGTCAGGGCGTGCCATCCGTGGGAGTTCGGATGCAGCATTTTGCTGCCACTCTCAACGGCACGCAGCATCCCGTTCTGCTGGCGGGAGGACGTTTGTTCTCAGCTAGAGGAGCTGATGTCAAAAGACATCATCGAGCCGGTGGAACACCCGACGGCATGGTGCCATCCCATCGTGCCGGTTGCCAAGCGACCTGAAGACGTTACGGTATCTGGATGTCGCCTGACGGTGGACTTCACCCGGCTTAACCGTTTCGTGAAGAGACCTGCGTACCCGGTGCGGTCCCCGCGCGACGCAGTGGCATCGATCGGCCGGGGCGCCGTCTACTTCACCAAGCTCGACAGCAAGTCTGGGTATCATTAGATCGCCATCCGTGAAGAGGATCGTGATCTCACGACTTTCATCACGTCCTGGGGCTGCTTCCGATTACAGCGCGCCAGCATGGGCCTGATCTCTTCCGGCGACTAATACAACCGACGGGGGGACGGAGCACTTGGCGATGTTCCGAACACATGCAAGGTGGTGGACGACCTGCTGGCGTTCGACAAGGACAACAGCCAGCACATCCGCCGTGCCTGGGAGCTGCTGCAGAGGTGTAACAAGCACAGTATCACACTCAACCTAGAGAAGTGCGCCATCGCTAAGTCAGAAGTGAACTTTTGCGGATTCCAGATCGGCGCATTCGGCTACGCCGCGGACAAGAAGAAGCTCCGGGCCATCGCCGAGTTCCCGCAGCCGACAAGCCTTACAGACCTGAGGTCATTCCTCGGTCTCGCCAATCAGCTGGGCGCGTTCTCGTCTGACGTCGCAGCTGCTGCAGAGCCGCTTCGACAGCTTCTCCGGCCCAAGAACGCATGGCTGTGGACGCCGGACCACACCGGGGCCTTCAAAGACGTGAAGAAGGCGTGTGTGTCGACACCCATTCTGGATTTCTTGGACCCTCAGCGTCGGACCGCTCTGGAAACCGACGCTGCGCGTCTCCGCGGCCTTGGATTCTGCCTACGACAGCAGGATGGGGTCGGACGGTGGCGCCTCATCCAGTGCGGTTCCCGCTTCCTGTCTGACGTCGAGACGAGGTACGCGGTCATCGATATCGAGATGCTAGCCCTAGCTTGGGCATGCAGGAAGTGTTCGCTGTACCTCAGCGGTTTACAGCGTTTCGAGGTGGTGACAGACCATCAGCCTCCTCATTCCGATCCTGAACGCGAAGAGCCTGATTGACATCGAGAACCCGCGGCTCCAGCGTCTTCGTGAACAGCTGATGCGGTTCAACGTCTGGGCCACATGGCGGAATGGCAAGCTACACGCCATCCCAGACGCATTGTCTAGGGCTCCAGTGGACATCCAATCGGCAGAAGATGAGGAAGCCTATAAGGATGTGTCCGACCAGATCGCCAGCATGGTGACCCGACTGGTCATCGCAATGCAGGAAGACGGATCTTGCGTGTCTTCATTCGAAGATTCAACGCTGAAGAAGGTCCAGTCAGCTGCTGACAGCGATCCAGAGTGCATCGCGCTGAAAGAAGTGGTCCTAGCTAAATTTCCAGAACACGAATCCCAGCTGGACTCCCTGCTATGACCATTCTGGGGTGTACGAGATCGTCTGACGTTGGACGGCGGCCTGATTGTCTGCGGACAACGGCTCGTCCTACCCAGAGGTCTCCGGCAAGAGACACTGCAGAGACTCCACGCCAGTCATCAAGGGGTGGACCGGACGAAGAGGCGCACTCGACAAGTAGTCTACTGGCCGGGAATGGATCAGAACATCGCTAACGTCGTCGGTGCCTGCGGTGCGTGTCGGACGCATCTCCGGAGCCAGCAAAAGGAGCCGCTGATATCTGAGAAGACGCCCACCCGAGTATTCGAGGCGGTATCAGCCGACTATTTTTGGAGGGCTGGACGTACTTACCTCGTGTACGTCGACAGACTATCTGGCTGGCCGTTCGTGTCCCACATCACTGGGGAAGCGACCGCTCGAGACCTCGTGTGACATCTGCGAGGTCTGTTCACTAGCACGGGCGAGCCCTGCGTTCTGCGCACGGACGGTGGTCCTTAGTTCGCAGCTCGGCGCACTCGGAATTTTCTACAAAGGCGTGGTGTGGAGCATCAGATCTCCACGCCGCATTTTCCCCAGTCCAATGGACACGCGGTAGCCGCGGTTAAGGCGGCGAAGAGGTTCGTCATGAAGACGATGGCGGGCGGCGACCTCAACACAGACGCGTTTGCGCACGGTCTGCTCGAGTTGCGCAACACGCCACGAGCGGACGGCCGCCCGCCAGCACAGGTGGTATATGGCCTTCCGCTACGGTCAGCGGTGCCGGCGCATCACCGTGCATTCGCCAGCGTCTGACAGAAGGCAGCCGACCTCTGCGACAAGAAAGTCGAGGACATGGGGCGCCACACAGCGGAGCGGTATGACTCCGCGGCGCGCCCGCAGCGTCCTCTGCGTCCGGGCCAGAATGTCCTGCTCCAGGACGAGAGGTCGGGTCTGTGGGACCGGTCCGGCACAGTCGTAGCGGTCGGGAGACGGCGCGACTATGTCATCCGTATGCGCCCAGCGGTCGGACATACTGACTGAGCCGCCGGTACCTCCGACCCCTCCGCCCTCTGGTGACCGTCCCGATCGGGCCGCAGCGTCATGACGGCGGTAGCGGCCGGCAGCAGACCACCGAGGCTGTCCAGGTCGGTCTGCAGCAGCACGGCGCTCCTCACGAAGGCCCGCAGAGCGCCCTGCAGTAGCCTCCGACAGTTCCTGCCGACGAGACGAACGGCGACCAGGACGCCGCCTGTTGACACCAGGCAGCGGATGGCGGCTTGGACAAGATCGACGGTGAGATGACCAGTGATGACCGAGTGCCGAGACGCGGGACTCGCCGTCGCCGAAGGCCGAGTCGCATGGTAGTGACCTGCGGCGGGACTACGTACCACAATGTGTAGCCAGTCCTGGTGGTGCCCGTCAGTGTCGGTATCAGTGCTATCGTACCTCTGCTACATTGCGCTTTTGGCGATATTTGACGACTTGTTATCAGACGCAGATGAGTCCAGTGATTGTGCGTCTTGAGGGAGGTGTTGTGTGGTTATGGAGACTTTCTGACTCGCTGCCATAGTCCCGCCAAATATGGCAGCCCAAGGTAATGTGGGTTCGGCCGCCCACAAATAAACAGTAACCCCGGAAGCCGCAGCGTTTGGACCGCCCCAACCGTCTATGAGTTATAATCATTTTGAGCTCCAACCAATTAGAGACATAACACAAAGCGCAAAAGTTGGCATTTGCTAAAGTATGTCGGTAGTTTATTATCAAGCGGGTAGACCATTCTACACTGCTCATGAAGTTTATGCAACTCGAAACTTCCGCCGGGTGGTTTAAGTGTCACCTCGAGGGTTGCACGCAACGGGTCAGAATGGGCGAAGCACACTCTGAATCCAAACAAAATCCACACAGGGACGATCCAAGGATCGCGCTTAGTACCCCTACTCTACAACATTGTCACGAACGACATCACTTGCTTCATTCCATCAGTCACTGGTGGCTTCCGCATCGCCATAGCGCGTTACGCAGACGACATAATGTGATCGGTGATCGGTGGCGATCACTGGGACGCGCAGCAGGCTCCCAGAGTCGACGTTAGCTTCGGAGGAGATGCTGGATATAATGTGTACTTTGATTATTAAGCATGTTGATTGTCAACGCAAACAAGACCGGAGCGTCTGCTGTGCGGTGACCGTCGTCAGCTAACCCAGATCCAAGACTCATCATCGATCAAATGCATGAACCAGTCGCCGCCATTGTCTAAGGATGTGAACAATCTTGGCGTGATCACGGACCTAGAACTGTCGTGGGAAAAGACATTACTCATGTTACTCCTGTTAACTTTGATGCATGCTAAGCATATCTTGCCTATCAACGTCTTACCAACGATTGATGATGTTCCTGTGTTGTCTCACGTTAGGTACGGTGTGCAAGTGCTCGGTGGCGCCAACCGAAGGTACACTGCAAAACTGCATATATATATATATATATATATATATATATATATATATATATATATATATATATATATTTCAGCATTTCCGCCACGGTTATCTCAGATCGTCGAAAATGGGACCACATCTATGATTTGAGTCCAGATAGGATGGCTTTGTGCATCTATGCTTTGTCATATTTCGACTTGCGTCTCATTCATAGTATTTTGACCTATGATAAACCCGCTGAACTGCGTTCATCTCTGACACACGACTGTGAACATGTGGTCCGAGACACTACAGGCAGGCGCATTACCTGTCTCTGCACCGGGTCTGGAATACTCATGGAAAGCGGCAATATACGCATCGTGCCTTGCAACTATACAACCACCATGTCATATGTGCCAGTCTGTCCAACGTGCCGAAACGACTGCTTAAGATCAAAATCCGTGACGTAATCCGTCATACTTGACTCACTCCTCATGCATGGTGTGTGTTGTGTGAGTGTGAGCTATATGCGTTGTGTGTTAGCGAATGCATGTGTGTGCGTGTTTATATTTTTGCTACCACAATCACAGATGAGCGCACTCAAACAAGCAAGCGTGCTTGTATTTATTTGTATGATTTGGCACGTGGGTACTTGACTTGGCATCCATACTATGTACTCTGAAATGACGATGATCGAATAATAATAATAAATAATAAAATAATATTTTGTGTAGCGCCCTGATCACGTGTAATAAATAAATACATATAATATCAATGCTATTTATTATTGTAACAAATCAGGCTTTGGCTATCTTACATATTTGGAAATGGCTTGGATAACGGATGGACACTTCTATCCAACACGACTATGGATTCGAATCGGTTTGGTTCATACGTATTCAGATTGAACCGGATTTGAAAATTTAAGTCGGTGTCGTGCTCTAGTCGTGACACCACGCCGCCAAATAGTTGGGCACTTGTTAGCTGCAGGGCATTGCGATTGCCTAGCAATTATAGCCAGTGCAGTGTCATATGCATACGTGTTATATGCATATGGGCAGAAGATCACTAGAGTGACCTCTGGCGCAAAATTGCAAAGTTGATGTTGCAAAAAGAGAAAGCTGACGCTGCGTCTGTAATGTTTCCAATACTACACTCTCCAGTAATGCCATGCAATGACCCCATGCCAGAAACTGGACTGTTTATGACGTTCGTCTACGATCCAGCGAATGTCCGACAAAGCTCATTTCCATGGCACAGTGATCTTTGCGGAGCACTAGGCATGAGGCGACAGACATGAGGTATGTGCAAATGGCTGGGTGTGATTGGATGCCGAACACAGTTCAGCTCAGTTCAGCTCTCCGGTAAAATATATCGGCGTCATGTTGGTGCAGCTCCCGATTGCTGAAAATTCGCCAAATTACGTATTACTGTTTGCCTCCTTTTGCCTAAAGCAGAGAGCATAGAAACATTGCTTGAGGCGCTCGATGTAATTGCAACCTGAGATTCAACTATTGTGCACCTGCAGTGCAGGTAACCATAGCTAATACTATATTGAGATGTGTTACCAGTCAGCGATACCTGAATTATGCTAGCACAGACGTTTGGCCAGCAATTAGCCAACTGGCGGAGTTTCCGCCGACGGCACTGGGCCGCCAGTATGGAAAACTTTTCTGGCACAAATTTTCCTCAAGCTGATTTTGTTCAATGAAACTCGCTCGGCTCTCCGACATGGCCCGCCAGTATGGAGAACTTTTCTGGGACAAATTTTCCTCAAGCTGATTTTGTTCAATGAAACTCGCTCGGCTCTCCGACATGGCCCGTAAACAGCGTTGCATGTGTCACAGAGCCGGGCTTAGCACGTTGCATGCCTTCAGATTTGAAAGTCATTTAAAATATGTATTTAGTACAATTCGCTCTCACGGCGGCAGGTGGCAATCAATGCAAGAATGCAATTTGGACATAAAGGAAATGTTCTCTTGGGACCAATGATCGTAGAAGTGAATACGCAGGAAAGTTCGTATTTCTATCTGAGATGAATTGGCAGTGAAACACCATGCACGATGCTATTATTTCACACTGCAACCGCCGTGCGACTAAACCATCACGAAACCACAACGCTAGTTGTCCAACAAACATGGTCCGACATAAAATGATGTGGGCAAGGCAGAAAATCCAGAATCTTGTACATAAGAACAACTCCAAAATTCGTAACATAACACCTATTGTTCAAGCTCCAAACTAGCACCACCTGTTAATATACGCTAAACTGCATTCATATTAGGTTAACATAAACTAGATGCAAACATGTATATCCGTGCATTTCTTTCGTGCGTGGTGAGACGGATTTGACTTTAAAACACTACTTAGAAAAGACAAAGCTATGTAAAAGCACAGCTTGATTTTCCGGAATACACTGGAAAGCTCCATCAATGCTTTGGGGAAATGCCTCTGTGGCATTTTGATCGTATATTGCAAAGCCCAGGTGTTCATTTAATTACTGTAGTCTTAATGACCCTTTTTTCTCTTTTCTTGGCATCGTTTCATTTCATGTTTCGAAAATCCGCGAAATAATGCACCCACCAGACGCAGGTGTTCGTAGACACGCGAGGTCGCACTTTGCATCAGTCCACCACTACATCAGTCCACCACTACACGCATGCTCTGACGGCAATCTGCGAGCAACAACACGACGGCCGCCAGTGCGAGCGGCCTTCAGTCGCCGTACCGCTGAAGCGACCCCATCTACGTACCCCACACTGGCCCGCTCCGTCACACAGCGGCCGCCAGTGCAAGCGGCCAACACGTCAGTCGCCACACCTCTGAAGCGACCCCATCTACATACCCCACACTGGCCCGCTCCGTCACACAGCGGCCGCCAGTGCAAGCGGCCAACACGTCAGTCGCCACACCTCTGAAGCGACCCAACAACACCATCTACACCCCATCTACCCCCCACACTGGCCCGCTCCGTCACACAGCGGCCGCCAGTGCAAGCGGCCAACACGTCAGTCGCCACACCTCTGAAGCGACCCCATCTACATACCCCACACTGGCCCGCTCCGTCACAAAGCGGCCGCCGGATGGTGTGGCCTCGCTCACATCAACACCCAACAGCGGATCGCCACGCGCTCACACGATACCAAACACCGACAGTGGCGGATCCAGCCGGTGAACTTTGGTGGGGCCTAATTAACACAAGCATAATCTCAGCTGTAATATAGATCCGATACACACGGAAACTGCACCCAAGGGTAATGATATTGAAGGAAGACGTATTGCAATCCCCTTCCACCCTCCCCTGACATTGTGCCTTCGTTATTTTCATGGTACGTGGTGATTCTATCTCACGGAGGACGTTCACTTAAAAAAACTTTTCGGGCATCTTCGTTCATTACTCACCGTAACTTTCGTCCCGGTCATATAATTTGGTGATGCATTTTTAAACTGATATATTATTTAGTGCATGAGATGCAAATACCCCAAATTAGGAAACCGTCCCAGAGTTCTTACATCGCAAATGTATGCATTGCCAAGCTTAATCAGAAGAATAAGAGTGCATTCTGACTGGCCGGCGGCTCCTCGGACGGGGCCACTCCGTACAACGTTACAGTACAGCAGGATCGAATCATGTTGCCCTGGACAGTGGTCGCAGTCACTGGAGCTTCGAAAGTCATACATAGCCAGTCGTGAATTGGTTGATATAATTATGTACATAAAGCGATAGTACAACCGCCTAAACAAGACATATTTTGTCATAGATGTCAGTTGCGAAACATTTTTGGCTACGACAAGATTATCCTGCAGTCGAAGATCTCTCTCCCATTTAGCCTGCAACTTTACGTGAACAGTAACAGGTGTCAGGAGCTTTTGGCATTCTTTTCGTCTACATTGTGGGGATTGAAGGATATCGGAAAAGCACTGTGGCAGCTCTGATGAATGTGGTTTTTCACGTGCTTGCTTCCACGATCGTAGCATGCACGAGATAATAGCGTACCACGAGAGGAAGCTGCCGCAGTGGTACATGCATGCCATGCAATTTCTGAACAGCTTTTAAGTGGTGCCCGTTGACATTATATGCCATTGTCTAATAGATTTAATCTGCATTATAAGCCAAAATAAACACGAGGGAGACTGCTTAATATGAGTGCCATTCCTAATGCCCCCGCACACACTATCTGATAATTTACACAGCTGATTGCCATATTAAAAGCCAATTATTTCTTAGAGAGACGATGTGGCTGTATATTTTGTTATTTCCTCTTCCTCTCCAGCAGCGGTACAGACGTGGGGTACGTCTGTGAAGCTCCAGTGTATGCTACCCGTGTATAACTGTGCTATCAACGCCGGGAAGCAACTATGATCATATACAGTACCTGCATTGTGGAATGACGCTTAATATTTAACCAGAATAGAGGTGCTCCGTGCGCGAGTTCTTCGTCAGTGACTAGTTTTGCTTGGTGGAGCCATTACCCTATTTGCACCACCATTTGTCGGACCCCAATTGCACCACTAGCGCAGTTAAGACAGAACTAGGAAACAGTGTTCTAATGGCTGTTTCAGCGTTTCGTATGTGCCTGGGGCCTATTTAGAGAGATAATTACTGAGCGGAATTTATGCTGCAGAGCAAATCAATCCTTATTTCCCTCCTTATCATTCCTCACTCCCAAGGGCTACAGTTATTGCTGGTGAGGCAGAAGCGTCTGCAGAGTCTCCCTGGGAGGGCTGAAACCTCCGCCCCTATAAATTCTGTCCAGCCCACTCACATTCACGCCGGCCGCGAAACTAATGCGAATCATCATTTTTTGTTCTCATTCACCATGGCTTCTCCTCCAAAGCTTCGCAGGCAGTTCCCAAGCTAATAATCCTGGGGATACGCCTGGAGTGAGGGCTTCCTATCGATCTCGCTGGTAAAATTATGTGCATACCCAATTTGGGAGGTACTGAATAAGAAGTGTACTGATCATAATATATGAGATAGTGGTCCAATATTCCCTTTAACATCGAAAAAGTGCCTGAAGTTTCGCATCATTTCTATAGTGGTACAAAGCATACCTATAGTTTCTAGACACAAGGCAAATGCGGCGCAAATGAGGCAGGGCTGCTCTAATTGCGCGTTTAAAAATAAATTTAATCCGAGTTCTTGCTAAGGTGGCTTTATTAACAAGGTTTCTACTGCTAAGCAGAGCTTGTTGCGTGAACCCTGGGCCCACCACTCGATCCACGAATCGGCAGAATTTTCATCACGGGTTCATCGGCAGAATTTTGACCGAAATTTTAACGTGCCGTCAATGCACCGACACGGCCGCCCGGTAGCTCACCCCCGGCCTTATCGGGCCAGCTGCCAACTGACCCTCCCAGCCGGGGGCTAAATGCTAGCGCGTGAAGGGGCCCGAACCCTGTGTTGCTTGAACAGGGAAGACCAGTGCAGGCCAGCGCTCTAATCAACTGAGCTACCGGGGCGGCGCTTTTTAAAGCATCTTACTAGAAATATAATACAAATCAGCAAACAAAGGTTAAATATTAAGATACCAGATATTATATATATATATATATGTATATATATATATATATATATATATAATGGTGAAAGGACCTGAGAAGATATATGAGAATGAAAGAAGACCATGCTTAGCATATCATGGTCATAATGTTCCTTTTCCGAAAAGTTGGCGCAAATTGTGCATCTTCCCCTGTGTTATTCCTCCCATTCTGGTAAGCGAGTGATCGTGGTACACATGTAGCTGAGCTAAGGGGATCTTCCCATTCTTTTTCAACGGATTACGGGTGAAAAAGCGACACTAAGCACATGCATCTGTGCTATCTTTGCATATTTGAATTCCACAGAAGAAAGTGGAGAGCTCGAGATCAACGGGTACATACCTCTTAAATCAGGGTTGTGGCTAGAATTTAACCAACAGTGGCAAATGTATGATGTTTGGCTGAGTTTTGGTCGCATGTAATTTCCCATAGGCAATGTGCTTGGAGATGGTGCACGCACACAAGTCACGCGGGAAAAACTGGTAGTGAGAGCTTTCCCGCCTGAGATGCGGCAGCAACGCAATCTCGGGTGAGGTAGCTTTCTTTGGCTGCGAGGATAGCTGCGGCGCTTGTTTTAGTAGTAGGTTTCTCAGACTCGGACTAGTAAGGGTGCAGTGAAGAAAAACGCGTTTTTGATGTCTTTACCAACTATTTTGATCTGAAAAGAAATGGTGGAAATGGGGCCAAAACAATAGATACGTAGCGATACGTTGCGAAACGTCGCAATTATCTGAAGAAGAACATGTTTCTGAGACAAGATGTGTTGTGCTTCATGAAGGAGGTGTTTCGAGACATGTGCTATGAGCAAAAGGTGAGACAAAAATCATGGGACGGGGTGTAAACAAGTGCATTCGCGAAGATATGTGCAGTGGTAGAGCTATGGGAGAATGAAGGCATTCCTGTAAACAGCGAAGCTCGTGTTATACGTGACCTGCGCTCGTGTGCTGGAAAAGGCAGCAACACGGCTGAGAAAGCATTGCGCATGGCAAACATAATGGGGAAAACAAGGATGATCGACCCCGACGAACACAATCAGTGGTTTCCACAATTATTTGACATTGCGTACTGCAAATGCAAAGACAGCGCTGTTTGGTGTCCGAGGATGAAACCCACACCAGAAATGAGAGTGGACTTTGACTAGCGCAAGCCGAGTACAATGAGAGTATCTGGTCTGGATGCAGCTGAAGCTGAAAGAAGAAGCAAGCGTGCTAATGGGGGACAAGGGAGGCAAAATAGAGCGGAATATGTCAGACGTAATTCACCTTCGCAGCCTTCTGGGTCCTTCTGGGTCCTTCTGGGCTCCAGTCACCTTCTACCCCGGCTGCAACAACCAACCAGCCAGGTCCTTCTGGGCTCCAGCCACCTTCTACCTCAGCTGCAACAACCAACCAGCCAGGTCCTTCTGGGTTCCACCCACCTTCTACCTCAGCTGCAACAGCCAACACTAGCATGGACATATTCGGTGATGATTTTATGTCAGCGGTCTCCTCGGAGCGAGTAGCACATACCTGCAGAACTGCACCAGACATCCAGCCCAGAACTGCACCAGACATCCAGCCCAGAACTGCACCAGACATCCAGCCCAGAACTGCACCAGACAGCCAGCCCAGAACTGCACCGGACATCCAGCCCAGAACTGCACCAGACAGCCAGCCCAGAACTGCACCAGACAGCCAGCCCAGAACTGCACCAGACAGCCAGCCCAGAACTGCACCAGACATCCAGCCCAGAACTGCACCAGACAGCCAGCCCAGAACTGCACCAGATAGTCAGCCCAGAACTGCACCAGACATCCAGCCCAGAACTGCACCAGTCAGCCAGTCCTGGCAGCACACCGATATGGCATTTCGAATAGGGCTCGCGCTGCCCTTTTTAATAACTATGCAATGGATATCGTACAGTTGATATCAGGTGGCAGTGAAGCATCGGTGAACAGTGCGAACATTTGGCGAGGACGGGCTGAGTAGGACGAACGACAAAAGACGAATAGCAAAGCATTGTCCGTGAAGAGGGGCTATTTGCAAGCATTTTGACAGCAGAAATGATGTGACACCCTAAAATAGCAATTGAAAGAGAGAGAAGAGCACGTCGCTATGATTTCTGAGCCATATGAGGAGGTAATTGATTTTGCTCCTCAGTCTGGCCGCGCAGCCGGCGCGCTCGCGGGCTGTCAGCAATATAGCGGGAGATGGATGTGGATATTCGCAGGCTAGGATGTGACGGTACCACCGTTGACACCGGGTCATACGCTGACATATGTCGATTATGCGAGCTCAGCAGCAAATGACCAGTACAGTGGTTTACTTGCAAGGTTTACATGAATGAGCTTATTTTGAGATAGGGTTTTGAGCAAGCTGGACGACAGTGTCGTACTGTAATACAGTGTAGGGACTCGAGTCGTTTGGTGGGCACATTCGAAAAATAAATGTTCATACAGATAAGGTTTGTCTATCTGTCTTCGTAGTGGCGGTGCCGCAATCAAAATAGCGATGGATAGAAAACAGCTGACGAGTCCACTGACTTAACGTGGAACATTTTGGGGCTCCTTTTGGGGCCCCAATCGTGATGAAAATCATTGGAGATTCCCCCTGGCCGTTACGTAGGAACGATTGGCCAGTCATCAAGGTCACCTTTACTGCAAGTTTTGCAACTTAAATTATCGAAAAGTCGATAGGTGAGGCCGAAGGTTTTTTGAGTATGTGGAAAGTACCGTCAAAGTGATTTGGCTTCCACAATCCCCATGCTATTCTGATGGAGCTTCCAGAACATGCGCATTCTTTGGAACACAGAGACGGCACGTCCGCTTCGGAGATAGATGGACCCTTGGGAAAAGTAGTCGTTAGAACCTCTGAGGTTATTGTCGGAGATAGATGGACCCTTGGGAGAAGTAGTCGTTAGAACCTCTGAGGTTATTGTCGGAGATAGATGGACCCTTGGGAAAAGTAGTCGTTAGAACCTCTGAGGTTATTGTCGGAGATAGATGGACCCTTGGGAAAAGTAGTCGTTAGAACCTCTGAGGTTATTGTCGGAGATAGATGGACCCTTGGGAAAAGTAGTCGTTAGAACCTCTGAGGTTATTGTCGGAGATAGACGGACCCTTGGGAAAAGTAGTCGTTAGAACCTCTGAGGTTATTGTCGGAGATAGATGGACCCTTGGGAAAAGTAGTCGTTAGAACCTCTGAGGTTATTGTCGTTGAGGAGTTCACTATCGTTCCTGGTCTTGTCCAAATAATTATCGATGAGATACTTAGCCAGCTACACATCGCCCACTCTGCTTTACCAGCTGGGAAGAGGCGTGCAGAGCGCTAACGTACCTACTTAGGCTGTCAGCAAGAAAATCCTAACCACGCATGGCCCACGCTCGCCTGTGTGGCCATGTGGTCATACGAAGAAATACTGGCCGTACCAGCTACCAGCATGGACTTAAACACTTTTTTTGCAAGGGTGTGCATCTTCTTTCACCCTTGACGCCGAGCCGCACAGCATTTCACGAGCTGCAACGAAACACCCACTGGGCTAATCCAGAGACACTGCTTCTGGCAGCGCTGAGAGCGAAAGCGAGGCACTATGCCACAGAGCTAGATCTGTCGCATTGTGATATAGATAGTAGGCACCACAGACAGGCTGAAGGACATGTGCTTGCGCTCCGCCCGCATGCCATGCGGTGGAGCGCAATGCACCAGGGCAACTTAATCGACTGGGAGCGCGAGATGATGACGGTGTCTCCGTTCAGCCGGTACCCGAGCGTAACGAGACCCTGGCAGGATCTAACCCACTCCACTCAACGTGGCCGCATATACTGTGCACACACACTGTCGAGAGGGCTGTTCAGTTGGCTATCGAGGCCTCTCAAAACGTGATTAGCGTGGCGTCCTTAGACCTCGACGTGAGTGCAGCTGTATCATCAGCGAGAGTACGCAATTGGCGTTACAAATAGCTTGGCAGTTAGGCTGGGCGTCCTGTCACCTGAATATCCTGCATAAAGTCATTAAGTGTTAAGGCTTAATAAGAGCCACAGGGGCCCATCTGGGTTAAGCCTATCTGGAAAAGGTACTAGAAATGTACATACTCTCACCCCAATCAATCCCTTATCTCAAGTTCCTAGGAAGCTATATATCGCAGCCTATCTAGCACCAATTCACTTGCTATTGCATAACACACTCCCATTGTGCTACCATAGACAATCTCATCAGTATCACATTCCGAAGGAAGGTGCTGAATCCACTGCTAGGTACACCCTATATAAATTATAAAGCGTTTAGACTTATTAAGAGACTCACTTGCTATTGCATAACACACTCCACAATTACAAACTCCTCCCATCATACCCATTGTGCTACCATAGACAATCTCATCAGTATCACATCCCGAAGGAAGGTGCTGAATCCACTGCTAGGTACACCCTATATAAAGTTATAAAGCGTTTAGACTGAATAAGAGACCCAAGGGCCTATCCAGTTAAGTCTGTAAATGGAAGATAATATAAGCCTGGTAAAAAGACCCTCCCCAACCATCCCACATCCTGAAGAACCAGTCCTCCAATATCCCACACACCCATCAATGCTTATCTACCCTAGTTTTCCAGCCCTATTCCCCTGATCTCTCTTAACACATGTGGAGTGAATGCCTTATCAATAATTTTCAAACTGCATCCATGCCTGCTTAAAGGGGTCTGTGCCATGCACACTTACTTAACATACATCTCACCCATCCATCACAAATTATAACTCAAAAACAAGATTTTCCTGTCTAAAAAATTTATCCACCCTACTTTTAAATACATTCAATGAGGAACTCCCCACAGCATCAGCAGGCAGTCCATTCCACTGATCAACAACCGTTTGACTGAAGACCTGTTGTCGCTTAACTGTCCAACACCTCAACTTGTCTAACCTGAATTGATGACCCCTATGTGATACTCTAAACTGAAGAGCACCATTTAAATTGACCTGATCTAGTCCTTTAACAATTTTGTACATTTCAATCATGTCCCCCTTTAATCTCCTATACTTGAGTGAGTACATATCTAATGCCATAAGCCTTTCTCCATATTCTAAGTTACCTATTCCACTGATGAGTCTAGTTGCTTTGCGCTGCACTCTCTCTAACTTGTCTATATCTTTTTCTAGGTAGGGGCTCCAAGCTTGTACAGAATATTCCAAGTGGGGTCGCACGTATGCTAAGTACAGTTTTTCATGACTTCCTTGCTCTTATACATCACACTTCTATTAATGAGTCCCAGCATTCTGAGTGCCCTATTCCTAGCTGAGCTACATTGCTTTTCTGCTTTAAGGTCTTTTGAAACCAACACACCGAAGTCCCTTTCCTCTTCAATAATATCCAGTTCCCTCCCTCCCATTGTATATCTGAAAGTCTCACCTCCAGACCCCAGATGCATAACCTTACACTTGTCATAGTTGAAAGACATCTGCCATTGATCAGCCCACTTTTTTATGTCCTCCAAGTCTAGTTGAATATTTATAGATTGATCACAACTGTTTGCCACTCCTACCAGCTTGATGTCATCCGCAAATTTGAACACTCAGCCCTACCTCAATGTTATTCACAAAGTAAAATATTGAGTAATGTACAAAAACCCGGAGGTATGAGCGGATTTCGCCCCCCTCCAGTGCGAGTGTTAAGACTACGACATTTTGTACTATGATCCTTTGTATCATATATAAAGTACAATGAGAATTAAATGTCGGCGTACACAGTAGTGTACCCGAGGGAACATGAAACCATGCAGGTCATGTTTTGGAAAACTAATGCGTACTTTGCATAAGTGTTGATCATCATGTTCTGCAGGGAATGCGTATTCACATTGCATAGTTGAGAAGGCTGCTTCTCATTACAATTTTTGTGAATCCTTACATGGCCATGTTTCATCATGAGCGGCCACGAATTGAAATTTTTAGGTCAATGCAGTAACCGTGCGAATATTCATGCTTGTAGGAGTCAGTTTTTGTTTTGCACCTGTAGAACTTGATGACCGCAAAGCCATATATATCTTTAAAGAAGCTTCTCCAGCCATTGTTGGACCATTGGAGACATCTCAGCTTGGGTTCCATACTCCGGGGAGCTTCCAGCTACCACCAATTCCTCTTAATAGTATAGTATGAGGAATACAACGTCCCAACCACAGGCAGTAGCGCAGACAATCCGATCATAGTATATGGGTTGTAGAACATGAACTGTTAAGTTTGAAAACTTAGAATGCGGAGTTTTGAATTGCGAATGTAATAGCTTAGAACGATAATATTGCATGCGGTGTGCATTGTGTTACAGAGTAGTCAAAGATGGATGAATCAAACCTTGTCCATGGTTGTAGTTTCGCTGCTTTCCTTCCATTAGGAATGTATCTATCACGCTGTAGACTTCACGAGACATTTGTTTTCAAATTATGCTGTTTCTAACAGAAATTGAGTCCGAATTCTTGCTGGGGTGGCTTTATGGACCAAGGTTCTATTGCAAAGTAGACATTGTTGCGTGAATCCTGGCCACACCACCCAATCAATGAATTCCAGTTCAACTGCAGTATTCTGACGAAGAGTGCCGTCAATGCACCGACACGACCGCTCAGGTAGCTCGCCCCAGCCTTATTGGGCCAGTTGCCAACTGATCATCCCAGCAGGGGGCTAAATGCTAGCGCGTAAAGCAACTCGAACCCTATCCTGCCAGGGCAGGAGAGACCAATGCAGGCCAGCACCCTAACCAACTGAGCTATCGGAGTGGTAACACGAAGTGTTAACTACGGAAACCCGCCAATACAAATAGTTGCTTTCTGAGATAATGTTCGTGTTCTTGCATTGCTATTCAACACATTTTGAAGAAAATTATGTACATTAATTTCTACGCCCAACAAGCATTCGCATTTAACATAATCTTAAAACAATGTGCTACAATGCTAGTGTTGGGCGCTGTTGTGTCTCTACCTCAACCTTGAGAACCCGTGATCCGGTCACCACAGTCTGTATTGGCCGCACACCGGACCACCACCAGCCGCCCGCCGGTGCCGTACAATGAATGACCTCACCCGACCCCGGCCGGGCCGGCAACGCCGCGCACCTGCCCGGAGGCTATAACCGACCGAGCCGTGACCCAGCCGAGCCGGCAGATAAATAACTGGCGCTGTGGTGATTTTGGCCGATTATAACCATACTATAACCGGGCCCCCACGAAGTTTGTTTGGTAGCGCAGTCGCATTGGGCTTTAACACGCGCACTGGAGGGGGGGGCGAAATCCGCCCACCCCTCCGGTTTTTCGTACATAACTGCAGATTTTACCTGTCGATATATGCGATTCTCTGTGTACCTGCTTAGAAATGACCGGCGCGTCGTTTAAAGGAAGAAAAATGGAAATCGGCCGGAAGATTTTCAAGTTAGGGGCCGCTAAAGTCAAACAATTTTCCAGCACCAGACCACAAAAATCGGCGCTGATGCGCTTCCCGTATATTTGCAAAAGGGAGGTGTTCTTGGCAACACTAGCGACTTGTTTGATGTATATTGATATGCTATATAGTTTCAAAGCCATGTTAGGTCACCGAGGTCAAATCAGGTCAAGTTCATGACAGGTTAATGGAACCAAACTTGATCAACTGGTATGTTGTCATAAATGCACTACTGTTTGTCATTTGTACTGTTTGTCATTGTGTTTCCACACTTTATTCATGTACTTCACTCCTTTCTTCGCGAAGCCGATTGCGCCGAGCTGCCCGACGGCGCGGTCGGGCGGGCGGCCCTGTTCCGGTAACTGGAACAGGTAACTGACCTGATAAAGTGCTGCTATATAGGTGACCTGAGGTCAAATGTCGGGTCTAGCATCTGTAATGCATCATTAGTAATGTCCAAAACATCATTGATGCCCATTTTGTAGCATTTAAACACAATCACAGCGATCCATAACAATGACAAGCCAAGCCACGCAAAACAAGAAAATGTTGACAAATGTGACCTCATTTGACCTCGAAGATATTGACATAAGGTCCTGAAATTGGCACACAATAGAGTGCACTACCGTATCCATCCACCCTGCAAATTTCGTTCCTCCAGCTTTAATAGGAGCCGAGATCTTAGGGGGGGCGGAATCCGCCCCCCCCCCCCCTCCAGTGCGCGTAATTTTCAGAGGCCCTCCAGGGCGCGTGTTAAGGTTTTCCTTCACCATTGGTTTACATTCATTTTTACCGATTTTCTCTACGCTATCTTGCATGTTTTATAGCAATAAAGACAACTTTGATGTATATTAATTGAAAGACATATTCTTCAGCTTCAGCAATGTTTATCCTAAATGATGCCGCAACAAGCTTCTTACCGAACAAAGTGCTGTTTCCGGCAGGCTGACCATCAAGCGCCTCTAAAATAAATGGAATTATCTCGATATTGGTAGGTGCAACCAACCCAGCAGTTGGCTGAGATGTTATGTTGTGGTTTGTGTAGGTGCTGGTGTTGGTGTTGGGAGGAGTGTCTTGCGTGTGGTTGTTGTGTCGTTAGTGAGTGTTGATGTGTGCTGAGGTTGTGTTCCGTCAGTTTGTGTCTGGGCGTCTGTTTTGCGTTTAGGTGGTGCGTGTGTTGGCAGAGCCGGGTCCTCTGTGTCTGTTTGTGGCGGTGGTAGTGGTCTAGTGTGCCTACCCGGCTCTGAGCGGCGAGCGGGCCACGCAGACTGCGTGTCGAGGACCCACGCCCTGGCTCGGGACATGGCCCAGCCCTCAAGGTGGACGAGACGGAGGATGTCTCGCTCCGCCGCCTACCAAGGGCAGGCCCTGTCCCAGGCGGCGTGGTCCTCTCCCGGCAGCTAGCGCAGCACCGCTCGCCACTTGTGCAGGTGTCAGTGTCGTGTTAGCGGGCACAAGTCCACAAGCACACGTGTCCCCCCCCCCCCTCATCGGCTTGCCAAACGCTTAGCCAAGCCATTATCTGGAACTCTGAGCAGCTTAAATTGAGCCCATTAAAACACTCAGCTGACCTTTCGGAGCAGCTGAGGATTATGGCGTCAGCAAGAATATGATGGTTAGGTTTGATGTCAAGTCCATTTGTTATCAATGTTCCAGTGGATAGTGGCATGCCAGCTGTGAGACGAGCTCTGGAAAACATCGATGAGGATCAACTTCCGGTGCCTAGGGAAGATTTGGTTACTTTGGTACAGCTCTGTGTGAATTTCGAGTTTTAATGTATAATGACCATGAGTATGTGCGCACAAACGGACTAGCCATGGGCTCCCCTTCAAGTGCGGTTTTGGCATGTTTGTAAATGGAAGCTATGAAAGATCATTATAGGGAAATATTAGGAGAGGGGTAAACATGGATGCGCTACGTTGATGATGTTATTTCATTTATACCTCAAAGTGTGAACCTATTCAACATACGTGACAACCTTAACAGTGTCGAACCGGCCACCCAATTCACAATAGAGGAGGAGCAAGATGGGAAGCTGCCGTTCCTGGACAAGATGGGAAGCTGCCGTTCCCGGACACCCTGATAGGAAGCTGCCGTTCCTGGACAAGATGGGAAGCTGCCGTTCCTGGACAAGATGGGAAGCTGCCGTTCCCGGACACCCTGATAGGAAGCTGCCGTTCCTGGACAAGATGGGAAGCTGCCGTTCCTGGACAAGATGGGAAGCTGCCGTTCCCGGACACCCTGATAGGAAGCTGCCGTTCCTGGACAAGATGGGAAGCTGCCGTTCCCGGACACCCTGATAGGAAGCTGCCGTTCCTGGACAAGATGGGAAGCTGCCGTTCCTGGACACCCTGATAGGAAGCTGCCGTTCCTGGACACCCTGATCTGGCGACCAGTGCAGGGGCTTAAGTTCTCTGTATTCCGTAAACCCACCAACCAGGATGACTTGACCCATTACTACTCCGCCCACAGTCAGATAATTAAGTCTGGCATTGTTTTCGTTTTTGCCCGAGGGCGCTAAGGAGATCCCTCCAGAGATTGTACAGGACAAAGTTGACTACATAGTTCAAGTATTCAGAAAACTCAAATTTCCGATGGATGACCTACTTATCATACGTAAGAAAGCGCATCGCATCATCAATAGGCGCAAAAATGAGGAAGAGGGAACACCCAAGCGAACTCTGATCGCCCTAGTAACTCAAAACATCGAGCATGTCACGACATTCTTATGTAACGCAGTCTCTGTCGCTACTGTATCTGGACAAAAATAGGTCCACCCGTGAGACTGAGACAGGGGGGAAAATAAGAAATGTTGACAGTGTAGTTTACGAGAATCAGAGAGCATAAGGCAGACCTACGCAATCACAGGATTTCTAATGCCGTGGTAATTCACGCGGACGGCAGGACACCTACCGGACTGGACAGGGACAGTCCTCATTCAAAACAATCTTACCATATCTGAGCAGCGAGTGGTGGAGGTGGCATGCATTGCCACTGAGGTCACAACAAATACAGCGGTGGAGGCGGCATACATTGCCACTGAGGTCACAACAAATAGAGCGGTGGAGGTGACATACATTGCCACTGAGATCACAACAAATACAGCGGTGGAGGTGGCATACATTGCCACTGAGGTCACAACAAATACAGCGGTGGAGGTGGCATACATTCCCACTGAGGTCACAACAAATACATCGGTGGAGGTGGCATACATTGCCACTGAGGTCGCAACAAACACATCGGTGGAGGTGGCATACATTGCCACTGAGGTCACAACAAATACATCGATAGGTATTGAAAAAAGACTTTTAGCATTACAGCTGAACTGATCAGAAACTTGTCAGCAATTCGGCACAGTGTGTGCAAGGTTGATATACGGACACCACGGTATTTACACATTTGTATCGTACACAACATTCGTTTAGAGTTGTATGCCTTTGTTATTTCTTTTTGCTTGCCTCCATTATTGATGTGTTACACAGCTACATCAATTATTTTTCATATATGTGTTGTTGGAAATTCTTTCCACGTCATAATACATGAAGTAAGATTTCGATTGCCATTGCTTGTGATTTGTGAGGTTTGTATTCGACTGAAAGGCAGCTAATGTTTCTATTTTGTCCATAAGTAGACTTTATCAGTTGGTGGTTAAATGAGTAAATAAATAGCGAAAAATATTCGGCAGATCAGCCCAAGTTCAGCAAGGGTGCAAGCCAATGTCGATAGAAGCGGATTGCTTTTCAATGCTCTTATGCCGAAATTGGAAACACCATCGCCACACTTGGGCACCTCTACTGGTTATGTGCGCGCATATGGAATTTGAATGCACTCGGTCGAATTGTCGAATTGCCTTATTTCTAAAATGTCTGTACGTCCGCCGAAAATAAGCGCAATAACGTGCACGTCTGCACGGGCTGCCAGGAGAGCGTCCTTTGGGCTAGTTCATGAGGTGTCTCCCCGAAATGGTAAGATCCACGACCCTGTGAGGGCAGCATGTTAGTCCCACAGCGCGCCTCCAACCAACACTCGTCCAGCTGTCGTATAGCTATTGATACTGGACAGGCCTTATTACAGCCGCCAATTTACCCCAGCTGTTGCCCTCAACACAGCGCGGCTCCCGCCCGCTCTCGCTTGTCCAGCGTCCCCATGGTGACTGATATGGGTCTTATTACACTCATCGGTTTACACCAGCTGTTACCTTCAGCTGTTTTTGCCTGTATGCCATCCGGATATTGATACTATTATCGCGCCGGACCTAAGAATATACAAGACTTCTGCCACAGAGCATTCTGGCTTTCCCATGGCCAAAGCATATTACTACGAGTACTGTTTTGAAGAAGTTTGTGTTTACTCTTAGTACCTTAAGTGCCAACAGAGATAAGGCTGCACCAGGAGACGGAGTCCGAGCACGGGGAAAATAAATGCAGGTATCGACACATACACAAACATAAAAGGCATTGTGAGCTGAAACCATACCATGCGTCAATGGCTAGGCGGAGCTAAATTATATCTCAAAATAGCGTTAAATCTAAAATACAGGCAGAATGAAGTGGTAATATTGGAACAGTTGCAGTTTGCGATATCGTAAGATCATCAAATACAGTGTAAAAGATATTTAATTGAATTTAAGTAGATTTGAAATTGAATTCCATTGGAATGATGCAACACACCCAAGCACGGAGAGCAAATGTTTTTCCTTGATGCCGACTTTCCCTTTTTCTGTCCCATTCAAAGCTGCTCTGAGACAGTATTTGCCACTCCATAACCCGTCCTAGTGCGGGGATCAATGTAACATCCCTGGGATTTGTCTGAGATAACTCCTATGCTGATCAGTATATGCCTAGGAAATTTCATACATACTGACAATTAATGAGCGCATATTATGTTATTACACATACATGCATATATATGCATTATGCGTATTATGTTGAGCGCGTATTATGTTTCAACGGAAATTTATAGAACATGCATCGTGAACAAGCAGTAGCGCTCAAGACGAGTATGGAGAAATGATCACAGAAAAAACTAAATAATAAGGTGAGTTCAGATCCGGTCAAGAGATGAAGTGGAAATGTTAGCTTGAAAGATGGTTTTTGTACACAATTTTGTTAATAATTAATATTTTTTTGAACAGGAATATATGTAATGGCAATGTCCCCTGATGGTGTTCAAAATTTAAAGTATGTATCAGGTCAGATCGCTGAGAGATATTCTCAAGCGTCTGGGAGTACGCATATCGCAGAAGCTGTGAAGGCTAAAATTCTAGCAATTGCGATAAAAAAGTGCATGAATAACGGCTTAGAGGTAACGGTGCAAGACAATTTCGCTTCGACGTGAGTACGGCGAAGAAATTTGAGTTGAAATGTTTCAATCAAAAATAGCTCCCAGTTTTTCCCATGGATTCCAAAAGCATTTGGCTTCGCGTTCGTGCCACTCATCATCGCTTCCTATACACACTATCCTTTCAAAATCGTTGATTTGACAGTTATCACACACTTCCTGATGCTTGATCTTCGTCTGATCAGCTATCCCGACCTTCGTACTTGTCATGTTGTTAGACTAGTTAGACAAAGGTGCTTTTGCTTCAGAATTATTTCATATTTTCGCCTCACTGAGGCGAAAATATGAAATAATTCTGACACATTTCATGTGACATGAAATGTGTGGACATATCATAACATGGAAGCGTTTTACATTTATCCACGTCTTGAACATTAGCATTGCATTACTGACGTGTCCTATATGCACATGAGTCAGATTCTGTAACAAGGTTTTTGTAGGGTGGTATTGAAGGAAGGCAAGAAATAGTTTTTTTTTGGATGGGGCTCCCCCATCCAAGTTTATCAACTACCCAGGCTAGTTTATCATTTAACATATGCTATGATTTCACTTGTTCACGAATTTTACGTGTGATATATGCATAGGTGTCGGGCTTCGCGGAAGGATTGTTCACTTAGTGGTTTCCATAACTGTGCGACGTACAACATAATTATTGTGCATACTATATGGTAAAGAATGGCTTTGAAATGCTTTGACCCAGGCTTTCAGCAAAGTTGAGAACTTCGAAGCATTTTTCTTTCACTATACTGATTTTTGTCCGAATTCTTGCTGGGATGGCTTTATGGCTTCCCCGAGTCGCCTACTCGTGCTGCCTGGATACCAGCTGTTCCGGGCCGATCGTCCGGACGGTCGGGGCTTCGGTGGTGTGGGGCTGGCCGTCAGGGACGGTGTCAGTGTGACCCCTATCAGGCTCGCCACCGCAGCGGTCCCCAACAGCCGACTTGAGACGCTATAGACACTGGTGAGGCCCGACAGTAAGCGGAAATGTATTATGTGTACCGCCTATCGGCCTCCTAGGCGTATTATAGGGGACCTGAGGGCGGACTTTGACGACCTGACAGATCAATTTCAGCGTATCATGGTTTATTATCCCCAGACCAAGATGTTGATCTGTGGTGATCTTAATTGCTGCCTTTTAAAACCTGATCATGACTCAGCCAAAAAGATACTGTGTGGTTTTATGTCTGACCACTCCTTGACGCAGTGTGTTTCATCTCCTACTTACTTAGCAGTGTCCCTACTTGATGCATTAATTACGAACTGTCCCGCTTTTGTGCAACGTTGCGCAACCCAATTCTGTTATTTTAGTCCGCATACTTTTATCCGTGTCTTGATCAGTGTACCTCGCTCAGTGTACCTCGCTTTTATCCGTGTCTTGACTAGTGCACCTCGCTCTCGCCCGCGCCGATCAGCTGCTCGGTCTCGCTGTCTCCACCGGGTCGACCAAGCTGCGCTTCATGCTCACCTTATTAATGCTGACTGGTATAATGTGCTTTCATCACCGACTGTCACTCAGAAGTGGGACTGTTTTCTCAGTGTATTTCTACCGATTTTTGACGCCCATGCCCCGGTCAGAGCCGTGTCCATTCGCAATCCCAGCGCCCCTCCCGTCACCGACCCCACAAAAAATATAATGTCTCGCCGTCGCCTGGCGTTGGCTGAACACGGTCACACGTCACCAGAATATGTCGTCCTAAACAGAGCGGTACGGTCCGCCATACGCCATGACACCAGTAATGACATTCAGCGGCGCATCCAGGAGGACGGACGTCGATCGATGTGGCAGCACATCAGATCCACCGTCAGTGGTGGGAAGCCCGTCCGTGAGGTACCCGACGCCACACCCGATGAACTTAACAATTATTTCGTTGGCATTGGTCCGCGTGTTGCGAGTGAGGTGAGAAAGTTGGGAGAGATGCCAGACCTAGCATGCCGTCTACCACGTGTTGGCGCCTGTGCGTTTTGTGTGGCACCTCTGACGCTGTCAGAGCTGGGGACCGTCATCCTGGGGATGAGTGGCTCGTCGGCTTGCGGCGAGGACGGGGTCAGCATACACATGGTGCGCCTGTCCTTTTACGCGATCGGCACAGTGCTCCTGCATTTGATCAACTCCAGCATTTCCTTTTCTGATGTTCCTCGATCCTGGAAGCACTCCCTCGTTCATCCTATCTTTAAGTCGGGCGATCCTACCAGCCCTTCCAACTACCGTCCTATTTCCATAGTTCCTGTCGTTGCCAAAATTGTAGAGCGTGCCATTCACCAGCAGCTCTACAATTACACGTCCCAAAACCACCTCCTGTCCTCAACCCAGCACGGTTTCCGTCCACGTCACTCGACAGAAACCGCGTTGATTTCCACGTCCGATCATATCCTATCCGCCAATGACCGAGGTGAGTTATCCCTTCTTTGCCTGCTGGGCTTGAGCAAATGCTTTGATGTGATTGATCACTCAAGGCTCTTGACTAAATTAACAATCTGGGCAATCTCAAAAAGTCTACTCCGCTTCCCAACGGCATTGGTGTCTTTCAGGGATCTGCTCTCGGCTCGCTCCTCTACTGCATCTTCGCCAACGACCTGAGTCTGTTTGTTGAAGGTGCAGTGGTAGTCCAATATGCGGGCGACACCCAAATTTTGGTTAGTGAAACAAATCGGAATTTCGAAACATCGTCACGAAGATGGAATATGTTTTGGCCTCTCTTGACTCTTGGTTTCGTGCAAACGGCCTCAAAGTGAATGCCGGAAAGACTCAACTAATACTGCTGGGAAGTCAGCAAAAGTTGCGCCACACCCCCGAAATTACCGTAAAATTTCGCGATCACGATCTAACTCCCATCTCGATAGCTAAAAATATCGGATTAATCTTTGACCGCTCTCACAGCTGGAACTCCCACATCTCCACCATCACTAGGCGCTGCTTCGGTACTTTGAGTGGTCTGTCGCATCTGAGGAGTTACCTGCCGCCCGCTGTCATCTCCGCTTTAGTCAATGCCTTGGTACTCTCGCAGATCCGGTACTGTATTTCGGTGTACGGCAATGGAACGCAAAAGAATCTGTCTCGCATCCAAAACATTATTAACTATGCAGCAAAAGTAATTTTCGGCCGCAAAAAAATTTGATCATGTATCGGATCTGCTGGAGAAATTGGGCTGGCTGAGCGCGCGGGACCTCGCTCAGTACCACACGCTGACCTTGCTGCACAAGGTGCGTCGCACACTTAAAGCCGACCACAGGTGTCCGACAGTCGGGCGCAGCTAGCATGCCGCGCCTATTGGCAGCCTCTGCACGAGAGTCATCCGGCCACGCCAGCCGTCTGGGAGTGAGAGAGTGAGAGCCACTGGCCTTGGCAGGGCTCGACTCTGGCATGATCATGCCCATGATCATGATCATGGGACGGTCACATTCGGCCATGACTGCTGGGCGGTTCAGCCACAGTAGCGGGCGTCACTGAGCAGGCTGGCGTAGCAGGTCGCATGAGAGAAGGCATGCTCAGCTGACTGACGCCGAGTCGAAGATCCCAGCAGCGGCAGCTCGCTGGCAAACCAGTTTCGGTATCTACTCCCTGGACTGGTTGCTTCAAGGCCCGCTCGACCTTGGCTGTGTTGATCAAGCTTGTCGGCGTTCAAGCCAATAGCTTGCAACGCTCTGCATCTACCGGTTCAGCTCAGACACTTGGACAGGTCGTCGCTCACCGCCGTTCACGAACCCAGCAGTGCCCTCTTGCCAGCAGCTCCCGTCTCAGCAGCTGGAGCATGCCAGCAGCTCGCCGTCCCAGCAGCGCCACGCTCGCTTCGGCAGCTGCGCCTCCGGGATGTCAGCGACGTCCAACGGTCCTTCGTACCGATATTTTTGCAATGCTCCCAGAGCATACCTGTTGCTGGCCCGTCGGTGATGCGAGCGTGCTGTTTTGCAGCGAGTGAGCAGTGGTTTCTTGCGTCGTGTAGCAGTCGATATTGTGCAATGAAGTGGACGTTGTGCAGCTGGAAGAGCGAATGGCATCTCAAAATGTGAGATGCCAAACTAACAGGGAATTTCCGAATCGTACAAATGGTATCTAGTGTGTGCGGACTTACCATCTGAGCAGGGCCTCCTCTAAGAAGTTTTCACTAGGTGGGATTTCTTGCTCATACCTAACCAGCATGATATGGCGTCACTGGCGGTTCTAGCCCACCTGCTTGGGGAAGGTCAACTTTCGACGCGTGCCCCCCCCCTAATCCCCCCCCCCAGTGGCGTACCTAGAGTTTGCGTCATGGGAGGGGCAAACGGATCTGAAGGGTGCCCAGCCTACCTCTGTTCTTGGTTTAAGGGCAACGGATTTCGACCACTATTTTTCAAAAGGATCCTTTTTAACTTGTTAAAACGAAAATAATTAGCGACCAACTTAATTGTCATGTGGAGGGAGCCCAGTATCTATCACCATCGTTTCTGGGTCACCGGATTTCAAACCTAACTTCTCCACTCTGTTCGATTTGTTTTGGTATCCCTTGACAAGTCATTTCAGAATGCTGAAGTTATACAAGTGCAAATCATTTAAAAATGCAATATTTTCCAATTTCAGGCATTCCAGTTCATAACGCCCGGTCGCCACCACCCCAACGTTCGTGCATGTGTATGCCCGACTTGCGCATTCGGCGCATTCACCACACTTCGTGCGATTCTATGGTTTCTGCTAGGCCTCCTACGAGTTGCTAATTTCTACCACATGGTAGTCTTGCGCCATATTTTACGCTATGGAATGCTTCTCATGGGGTTCGCTGGGAAAATTCGACAAATTCAATTCGATGAATAGTTATCTTTTTGCCACATTATCTGATGGTTGATATCCGGATACTCGCTGATCTTTGATGCACTTTGTCTCTTTGGTTAAATATGCTCACAGATTGGCTACCGAACCGAAACCCTGGCTCTGCATTCTTTTTTTTTAACCGTTGCGTTTTGCTTCGTCTACGGATGTGCTTTTGGGCTCCAGCCATTTGTTGTTAGAGGCCCGGCAGATTGTCCCCGGCTCTTGTTAGGGTGTTGTTGCTTTTTTATGCACCGATTCATTTTGTTAGGTACCGAGGCGTTTTCGAACACCCCGATGCGTTTATTTAGTACTCGGCCTTTTTGTTCTTTTTTGGTCCATGCTGCTTTTTGCGAGCCCCAGCATGTCTTTTAAAGTCCTGATGAAGTATCATGGCCCTGGTGTGCCTTGAGGGCCTACGGTGTGGTTTTTAGAGCTCCCAGTGTGTTCATTTAGGCATGCAACGCATATTTGAAGGCCCTGCCGCTTTTTCCAAGACTCAGTGCGCTTTAGAGGACCCGGCGCCATTTCGGCCTCCCGTTGTGCTCTTAGGGTCCTGCTGTGTTTACTTGGGGCTCCTGGCGCACATTTGTGGGCCCCAGCACGACTTTTGGGGTCCCGGCGCGACTTTCCGAGCCCAGGTGCATGGTTTTGGGACCCGACGCCAGTGTTCTGCGCTCGACGCGGTTTTTGGGTACCTCTTCCTATTTTTTGTCCGAGTCTCGGTCTGATTTTTTGGGGACCCCGGCGCAATATTTTTGTGTCCCTCCGCGATTTTCGAGCCCCAGTACGTTTTCACGGGTAGTAGGCGATGGTTGCAGGCATCTGGTGCTATGTTTGGGGCTCATGAGCGACTTTCTGGACATTTTTTTAATCACTCCTTATTTTGGAGGGCTCCGGCTTGATCTTTTTGGGGTCCCGATCCGATTTTTGGGGCTATGCTGTGCTTATTTGGGGACCTCGACGCCAATTTTTATTTTTAGCCACGACGGGAATTTGTTATGCCCCGACGTACATTTTTTGGACTACTGACGGGAATTTTGGGTCCAGAACGGGATGCTTCGGGGCCCGTCCGTAGTTTGCGGGGCGCGTTGTGCTTACCTGGGGTCCAGCGCGCTTTTGACGGGACCCGTTTGCTAACTTTCTGGCCCCGATGAGAGATTTCTGGGGCCTGTTTTTTCGGAGCTCCCTACTCGTATTCGGAGGGCCCCGATGCGAATTGGGGCACCAGCGCGATTTTTGGGGACCCCGGCACGATTCTTTGGAGCCCATCCTACTCAGGATGGAGAGAGGGAATTTTCCCTTTGACACGCCACTGCGGCTGCTCGTCGAGTTTTTTTTATTCAAGCAATGGCACCCTTCAGAGGAGAAAAACCCATCCGATAATTTTATTTAATGACCTGTTCTTAATTTTCCGGTGCTCGGGTCGATTCGATCGAGTCGCGGTGTGATTTTTGGGGTAGAGTTTAATTTTTGTCAAGGCCCCTGCGCGATATTTTTCGGTCTCGGTACGATTCTTGGAGCTCCCTGTGCTCCTTTTTTTTCGGTGGCTCGGCAAGTGTATTTTCCGGGGCTCGACGGTTTTTGGGGTCCATTGACGCGATTTGTGAGACCGCGAAGTGATATTCCGGGTAAGAATTGATTTTGTGGGGCAGCTGCAAGTTGTGGGGTCCCTGCGCGACCTTTTATACCCCAGTATATTTTTCAAAGGCTGCGACGCGATTTTTTTGGGTCCGAGTGCGATTTTGTTTTGGCCCGGCTTCATTTGTTTGGATTAAACAAATGATGCCGGCGTCATTTGTTTGCGAAGTTCAGCTTCCTCGACACGTTTTTGTGGGAATTTGGTGCGATTGTTAGGGCACCAGAATTATTTTTATTGTCCGAACTTTTTCGTTGCCCCGGTTTTTTTTGTCCGAACTTTTTCGTTGCCCGGTTGCGATTTTCAGTGGCCCGGCTCGTCTTTTTAGCCTCTCAGCGTCATTTTCAAGGGCCCGGCGAGACTTCTTGGGTCCCGGCCCCGGCGAGACGTCTTGGGCCCCGGCCCCGGCGATACTTCTTTCGTGGTTTCAAGGTACCCCAGTGTAAAAAGGGGCCGGACCTTTTGGGGTCCACAGCGTGACTTTCAGTGGTCCCGGCACGACTTTTTGGGCCCCCAACGAGATTTTCAGGGGCCCGGCCAGACTTTTTGCGTTCTGAGTGATATTTCGGGGTCGCCGGCCCGACCTTTTGAGGCCCCAGCATGATTTCCAGGGCACCTGTGCGATTTTTGGGGACCCGGTCCCACATCTTGGAGCCCACAGCGTCATTCTTAAAGGTCACAGCGATTTTTTCGGCACCTAATGTGGTTCTCGGGCGCCTCAATGCGTATTTTTTTGCCTCCGGCGGCATTTGCAGGGTCCCTGCGCGATGCTTTGGGGTCTTCAATGTGATTTTAAGAAATTATTTTCAGGGACCCGATGGGAATTTTTGGGGCCGCAGCCGGTTTTTAGAGGGTCCGCGCAATTTTTTTTTCCGAACCACGGTGCGGTTCTTGGGGTCCCCATAACCTCTCAAGGGGGGAAACTACCCCCTTTTCCCGGGGGAAAGGGGGTAGTGTCGCCTGGGGGACGAAAAACCGATGAACATTCCACCACGTTACACACCTGGTCTTTTTACAAAGGTATCTAGCTTCATCTGTCTCTTAATTGTAGCAAAATCGAAGAAAAGACCACAAATGAATATATAGCTCTCGTCACTCATGTCATGCGGCCTGGCTCGCGTCACCCCGCTCCTCTTGTGGTGTGCGTAAAAGTCTAGAAAGTCATGTTTTTATAATACCACCGTTAATGGATCCAAATGCTGGCTTTGTATCATGCATTTTTTTCACCGAAATATTTCACATTTGAACCTTCCTCGTCGATTTGACCTAAGTAGAAGTGCTGTCAACTTGCTACCATTTTATCTTCTTGATAAAAATGCACAGCTCTAAGGAAAATATTTCACATGTGAACCTTCCTCGTCGATTTGACCTAAGTAGAAGTGCTGTCAACTTGCTACCATTTTATCTTCTTGATAAAAATGTACAGCTCTAAGGAAAAAATGGCTTCCGCTACCGGAACTGTACGAAGGTATTTTTTGGTTGCTTTCTCCATTGGAGCTCCCTTTGACTAGGTGGGATTTTTCGCCACACTAGGTGGTATTTCACGGCACTATGAGGGACGCATCCCACCTAGTTAACATGTTAGAGGTGGCCCTGCTTCTGAGTCGTTCCTGCGGGTTATGGCTCGTTTTTGCATGCTCGCTCTCCATCAGAGTGCGTAGTCGTCCACTGTGGGGACGGGGAGGTGGGTTCGGCTTGCGCCTGAGCAGTGCGTAGTCTTCCACCTTCTGGACGGGGAGGTGGGTTCAAAGACAACACAGTTTTCAAAGGAGCAACAAAGTTTTACGCATCGTTGCATGCATCGTGTGTGGAACAAAACTATTTATTCCAGATGTGAAATGTGGTGAACTAAAAGTTCCCAAATGTGTCAGCACTACGTATGATAGTCGCACAACAATAGGGTAAGCAGTATACATTGAGTCTAATCAGTTGGTAACAAGAAGGCCTATTTTTAAACGTTATTTTGCGGTAGCAAAATACAGATATTAGTAGCCAGCACACGTCGCCTGCCAAATGGTCATCCGTGCATCATTTTGCTTTCGAAAGAATCTGAAGAGATTGTATCTGTTTGATGGGTTGAGTTCTCTGTCGGCGTGGATTTGGGTGATGCATTGAAGTTTTTCAGTCGCTGGTTACTTGTGATCATATGTTGAATTGATGTACTCATTAGTTTAGTTAGTTCTTCTTCAGGAATTGCTCGGTCATGTCACTGTGACAGGTTAAAAACCAACCATGAGCAGCGCAGGTTCACTGTTTGGGTGTGCGATTTTGATTATGGTTTTGTCTGAGTTATTCGAGTAGAAAAGGTCGGAACATTGAAAGAGTTTGATGACTGAGTCAGTGTGCCCTGACCTTGTGATCGCAGATATGCATGATGTATGTTGCATGGAATAGATAAATATTCCAGATGAGTCGCTTAAAAAAAAACGAAAACAAAATGTGGTCCTTTCGTGATACCCTGCAACGGTGTCGGAGACTACACGGGGGTTTCCAGTCTGAAGCGTGTGGTGCTCTCATAACACCTTCCAATAGCATCAGAAACCATATACAATACTCCATTCAAAATATGTGGTGCTCTTGTGAGAGCGCACAATGGTGTCCGAACCTCAGTAAGGTTCTCGGATATTCTTGTCAGTCAAGGTTCTTGGAGAAGCCACAAAACCATCTCGGAAACCGACGAATATTATCGGACGAGAACATCTATCGTGAGGACCATGGGTTCACATTTGAGAACTTGTGGTGCTTGGACGAAGCCTTCCAGTGATCTTCGAGACTGTCCATATTTCTCAAATGCTTGTGAGTGTAGGACATCTTAGAGAACGCACCCGACATTTGCTTCTGCAGCACGTATGTGCTACGGTATCAAATTATTAATTTGGTGCATGCGGTGAACATAATTTCGCAGAACACATTCCGTTAATCATTAGGCTGCGTTGTTGTGGTGGGAAGGGCATTCAGTCGCCAACAATATAAGTCTTATCATAAGCTCCCAGACTGATCTAAATGGGGCCTCTATTAATGGAAAGATGAACACCTGTTAACAGACCGATTCAGGCCGCTCATATTCCCAGTGCCTGTGCCTACAGATGAGGGTCTGCCTTCGTCATATGGTAGCTGTTAGAGCTGCCAACAGTTGCCGCGAGATCAGGGTGCTGTGGAACATTTGATTCAGCTGTTACTGCTGCCAGATCTCAATTTTGAACCACTTTTGATGGTACTTACAGTCCTATGTTGTGAACCTGGCTACACTGCTGCTGACAAACTATAGCACTTGCGTCGGCCGCACAAGTTCTTAGCGTAAGCTTAGCTGGACTGGATCAGCCCACCCACTCTCACGGCGTGACGCCACCGAGAACGAGCCAAATCCCCACACGCAGTGTCATGTCGTGGCCATAGATGGCGATAGACGTACATGGTAAGTGAGAATCACATCGTGTTATACTATAGGAGCGTCGCAGTCCACTCAGCGTACACCGATCTGAGTAACGAACTCAGCTAGCCGCATCTATACGTTCGTCAACCCGCGCAAGCGAAGTGTGTAGCGGATGTTGCAACGTACTATGTTGTCAACAACTGGCAACACTGGATGTTAATGCCAGACACCAGTCTGCATCTCGTGTGGCGAGCGGCACGCGCGTTTCTCCCGCCACCACCCGGGCCACCACACCTGACATTTCTCCATGTCTCCTGTCGCCTCCCCTGACATGTCTCCTCCACTAGCGTTTTTCAGCCGTACACTCACAAGCATTGAGAACTACGGGCAGATTCGAAGACCACTGGAAGGCTTCGTCCGAGCACCACAAGTTCTCAAATGAGAACCGTGAGAACTCGTGGCGTTCTCGGAGACTCGTGACGAGTGTAAAACGATACTTTGTGAGAAGGGTGTCGAGGGGTGCTGTCAGTGTACCCACAGGGACCGTGAGACTGAAAAGTAGTCCAGACCACCGCACGTCAAAAAGCAACGTCACAACAGATCGAACAACGTAGACGGCAAACGGAGGTAAGAATACGCGAATCGTATATCCCGACTACGCTGCTGTTGACAGCTTCAGATAAGAGGCCCACATCCACCAACTGTTAGGTGTCTAGACGCCAGACCATTGCTGTCACTGCTGCTTTTCGTCTGTACAGGGTGTAAACCCCAGTCACACTGCTGAACTGTACGCGGTTGTAACACCAGCTACACTGCTGAACTGCACGCGGTGTAAACTCCAGTCACACTGCTGAACTGTACGCGGTGTAAACACCAGCTACACTGCTGAACTGCATGCGGTGTAAACCCCAGTTACATTGCTGAACTGTACGCTGTGTAAACCCCAGTCATGCTGCTGAACTGTACGCGGTGTAAACCCCAGTTACATTGCTGAACTACACGCGGTGTAAACCCCAGTCACACTGCCGAACTGCACGCGGTGTAAACTCCAGTCATGTTGCTGAACTCCAACATCATTTTGTCTTGTCAATTATAGTCGCGGACGGATGTCGATTTACAGCAAGTCGATCCTAATCATCGCGCAGCTTGAACAAATTGCTCAACTTGCAAAAACAACGAGGTCCATCAAATGGGTCTCGAAGCCGCGATAACATTAGGCACGGGCATGGAAATCGCAACGAATTTGGAATGGAGAAGTGGGACGAAAGAGCCCTACCTCCATGTATCTGTTTGTATTCGCTTTTACTGGTTCAAGAACATAAAGCATTGTTATCGAACCATACATGAAGGTAAGAACTAAATCCTCATGTCATGCAACACTTCCATTATGAAAATCGTGTCAAGTTTATGCTTGGAAAATTAAAAATTCCCAAGTGTTAAATCGTTTTCCAGACATGGCTTGCGTCGACCCAAACTCATTTCCGACATGCTCGTGCAAATGTATAAGAGATGCTTCGGCTTACGGTAAAGCAAAATAACGTGCCCAAGAAGACAAGCTATATCAATTAGGTCGAAACTTGCACGAGCACAAGTGAAGGAATGCAACACTCCACAAACGATTATATTGAAGAATAAACACGACAGAAAGCGAACACCACATTTTTATTATAGTTTCGTGGTTACCACAACAGTATTCACCCAACGTGACTCGACTTCCAGCCCGACATGTTGATGTCCCCGTGCATGGGCTTCGCCACAAGGAGGGGCTGGGAGGGGATGCATCCCCTCCATACGTCAGATTGGGGATTAAACCCCCAATACTTTCTAGCGCATGGTTCAATATGTATGCATGAAAACCGTATGCTGCGGCTGGATATGGTAGAAAAGTTCCTTTATGTGCAGTTCTTCATACGCCCTTTCGGATATGCCACCAAAAGCTAGCCTTGTTGATACAAAAAACATGATGTAGATCGAAGCAGTTATGCCAGGCTACATGGCCAGGTTCGGACTACATGGCCAGGCTACATGGTCAGGCTACATGGCCAGGCTACATGGCCTGGTTCGGACTCATTTGAAGGGGCTCCGTCAACACAGCCTCCGGCCAATCAGGGAATAAACACCTGCATTAGGGGACCGTTATATTGTCAAGCATGACATCACATCTCGCTCTCTGATTGGCCAAAGACCGCATTGGCGGTATTGACGACCATGCTGTCATCTTGGTCAGAACACGGTTCATGTTCTATGTGACTTGTGGTAGCAGCCGTTTGCACCATATTGATCAGGAGCATCATCCCATCAGCTGCCAGGTCGGTCAGTCTCAAGTGTCGCCACAACCTACGCGTTTCCAGAGTATCATTATTCTGCTCTGCTTTACACATGATTAGTGAGCTCTTGTAGACAGGTATGACACAGTATACGTTCTGGCGCGGCGGCCCATGTTCCGGCGTGGCGGCCCATGTTCCGGCGTGGCGGCCCATGTTCCGGCGTGGCGGCCCATTTTTCGGCGTGGCGGCCGATGTTCCGGCGCGGCGGCCCATGTTCCGGCGTGGCGGCCCATGTTCCGGCGTGGCGGCCCATTTTTCGGCGTGGCGGCCCATGTTCCAGCGCGGCGGCCCATGTTCCGGCGTGGCGGCCCATGTTCCGGCGTGGCGGCCCATGTTCCGGCGCGGCGGCCCATGTTCCGGCGCGGCGGCCCGCTGGCCGTCACACCAGACAGTACATGGATGGTCACCAGTAAGAGATAGAGAATCATGCCAACGGCTTTTTCGGGCTTTTTCGGGCTTTAACGGGCTTTTTCGAAGTTTAAGGTTAGGGCTACATGCTGCCGATAACTGCAGCTCTCAATATGGTGGAAGAACGAGAGCTAAATGGGAGAGCAAACTTTGCCTATGAATTTCTATGCCCGTGAATACCGATGACGCCACAACGAAGTTGGGATGGCCTACCTTTTGTTTTACTGGCCGCCTTGATATTGATGTACGGTCATCCGCAAATCCACAATCTACAATCTGCACGCGCACACAAGTGCAGTGCCCCATGAAGTACGGAAGATCCGAAAATGGGCATAAGAAGTTTCTTCCATAAGACGGTATTCGTGTCCTTGAATACTACCTACTAAACGCCAAAAGAAACTCATGACACGAAACGCTCATTAAGGCAAATCGCCGGCATGAATGTCTCCATAGGGAATGGAGTGAAAATGTTTGCCTTAACCCTCCTCTTGTTAACTGGATATATATTTCACTCGGTGTCCATTCAGTTTAATTTGCATTGAAACATTACCTATCACTTTGCAATATTTTGTAGCAGTGGCATTAGCACTTAACTGGCCAACTTGAAACCTTGTTAGATACTTCAGCTCCTGTTTACGTTGACCAGTGGGCAAAAATATGTGGAAGCTGTCGTCTTAGTCCATGTCTTGTCGATCTGGCGTGTATTATTTTCTTATATTCCTTCAGCTTCATATGCATTGAACTATTGCCTATCACACGGTACTGGTTTTGTAGTTGTAATGTTGGTAATTAACCGGTCAATGTTTGAAAGTTCACCTCTGTCGATGTTTAAACTGATTCGGTTGAAACATCGAACATCGATGAAACATCGGTTGAAGCATCGAAGGGCACAGCATCGAGCACAGAGTCCTTCGTGCAGTGGCTAGCAGAGGCACAGCCAGGATGTTCGTAAATGGACCTGACGAAAAAAATAATGGGATTTAATAAATAAACCGTTTGGAGCGCTTCATGCGCCGAAACGTTTCTGGCTATACGTGATAAAAATATCAAAATGTATCGTTAGAACTAGTGTATTTTCGGTTGTTCAGAGGGAGGGGGGGGGGGGAGGCCATTGGCTGCGACCCTGATGGATAGGTCTGTAGGCATATTGGTGAAGAGACAGAATGTTGTGTGGTGAGAAGTACCCAGCAAGTTGGTTGCAGAAAATTATTTCTAATTTAAAAAATAAGTGGTACAGAAACGATATGGGCAGAAAGCTTGGTGGACTATCTGGATCACCCAATCACAAGGGCCGCACCAAACGGACACTGCCGCACCGAGCGGGCACCATGGCCGCACCGAGCGGGCACTGCCACACTGGGCGGGCACCACGGCTGTACCGAGCGGGCACTGCCACACTGGGCGGGCACCACGGCCGCACCGAGCGGGCACTGCCACACTGGGCGGGCACCACGGCCGCACCGAGCAGGCACTGCCACACTGGGCGGGCACCACGGCTGTACCGAGCGGACACCATGGCTGCACTGAGCGGGCTCCACGGCCGCACCGAGCAGGCACCACGGGTGTAACGAGCGTATCGGTGACAATGCAAACCCGATAAGCAAACGGAGTTTCTGTATTTTTCTAACCTGAATCTCAAGCAGGTTCTTGGGATCGCATTTGCTATTCCTTCCAATCAAAATGCTGTGGCCGAGCCCCTGTCCCGTGGCTATCGAACATGACACTTTGATCTCTGCCGTGCACGAACCAGCGGAATTACAGTATAATCTCCCGGATGGCAGATTATTGGTTGTGCATCGTGTCAACCGCTTTGGTTATGCTGGCGGAAGGAAGCCAATTGGACAAATGTTCCATTTATCGTCGCAAATATCGCGTTCCATCGCATTGCTTGGACACGTCTCGATTTCTGGATGGATCTAGTTAAGCATGTTGCAATTCTGGACGTAACTGCACCAACTTCCAACCAAGCACTACTACAGCTCCACACCTATAGTATCCTCGGACGGATCTCTAATCGTTAGTGCGTCTGCCTCCAACACCAAGAGGTACACAACTTGGCTGGGTATCCCATTGTCTGCCTCCGACACCAAAGGGTATACGACCTGGGTGGGTGTCCCATTGTCTGCCTCCAACACCGAGGGGTACACGACCTCAGTGGGTGTCCCATTATCTTCCTCAGACGCCGAGGGGTACCCGACCTTAGTGGGTGTCCCATTGCCTGCCCCCAACACTGAGGGGTCCACGACCTGGGTGGGTATCCCATTGTCTGCCTCCAACACTGAGGGGTACACGACCTGGCTGGGTGTCCCATTGTCTGCCTCCAACACCGAGGGGTACACGGCCTGGCTGAGTATCCCATTGTCTGCCTCCAACACCCAGGTGTCACGGCCTAGCTGGGTGTCCTGTTGTCTGCCTCCAACACCGAGGGGTACACGACCTGGCTGGGTGTCCCATTGTCTGCCTCCAACACCGAGCGGTACACGGCCTGGCTGGGTATCCCATTGTCTGCCTCCAACACCGAGGGATACACAACCTGGGTGGGTGTCCCATTGTCTGCCTCCAACACCGAGGGGTACACGGCCTGGCTGGGTGTCCCATTGTCTGCCTCCAACACCGAGCGGTACACGGCCTGGCTGGGTTCCCATTGTCTGCCTCCAACACCGATGGGTACACGAACTGGGTGGGTGTCCCATTGTCTGCCTCCAACACCGAGGGGTACACGAACTGGCTGGGTGTCCCATTGTCTGCCTCCAACACCGAGGGATACACGACCTGGGTGGGTGTCCCATTGTCTGCCTACAACACCGATTGGTACACGGCCTGGCTGGGTGTCCCATTGCGTCATTGTCGCATTGTCGCCGGTTTTGCGGTTATTATGGAGGCGCAGAAGAGACCAGGTCTAAACCTCAAAACCACCGAGAAAAGCATGCTGATCGCGTAATCATCAAATATTACCGATTGGAGTCCTTGAAAGGAAGCAGCATGACAAAACACGGAAGAAATCACTGCAAAGTTCAACGTCAACATCGAAGTTACCAAAAGAGAGACCAAGGTGGTTGTAATTGACTGATATTTTCCAGGACGTGAAGGCCAAGGCAAAGGAGGTCTCTTGGTATGCACACCAGCAGCCAGTGGTTGATGGTGTCCCCCTTCCCCCACCATACACACCGGAGACGATAGACTTGATTAGCGACGAAGTAATCAAACTGCTGCCGCACCATTTCATCTCTGTTCCCGGAGTGGATGACTATGGTTTTAAGGAGGTGGATTAGCCACATCGCCATTCGGGTGAGCCGAGTGCCATGTTTATCCTGACATTGGTGGTAGCGTAGCCATGACGTGGGTTGGTGATGGCGGGGGCTTCCAAGCCACTGTTATAATCTCAGAAACCCGCCGGTTCAATTCGCGCTGAGCACGCACTGAGATGTGGAAGAGGCGCTTTGACTGCAGAGCACTGCTGTACAACTCGTTGCCACCCGAGCTGATGCGGCTTCCCGTGCCGATATTCGATCGCCACATACGGCATCACCTGTCTAACGTGCCGCCCGAGCCGGAGTGATTTGCTGATACGATACGATATTTTCAAGTCTGTATCTGCATTTCAATAAGATGAAGCCGGAAGGCATAAGCTATGGCATTCAAATCCTACAGAAATGATCATTTTGTTTGAATTAAAGCTCAGTGGACAAAGGCAAATTATACAGCAATTTAAGCATTATCCTCTCATACGTTCGACGTAAAGGTATCATTCGCCAAGTATAGGAGGTTACGACCAGCTTGAGACCGAGTTGCGTTTTCATTTCCTCGCCTTCTCTAAAAAATACACTTTTGTAGGCAGGTTGTGTGCCTATGGAATCACCCACCAGCAACTACCAGGCAGACATAAGCAGCTGGCACAGCAGCCTCCGCACGGGTCGAGCACACGGGTTGAGCACATGGCTCAAGCACACGAATCAAGCGCACATTTCTAATCAAATAGCATAGTTCCTATATTTCAGCAACTATTTTTCATGCCTAAGGCCGGGGGCACCCCGTGAACGGCGGGTCACGGACGCTACTGTGACAGACGTCCCTGCTGAGGCCGGGGAGCCTACCACCGCGGGCTGCTCCCGTGACAATGTCGCTGAGGCCGGGGCACCTGCCACCACGGGCTGCTCCCCGTGACGATGTCCCTGCTGAGGCCGGGGCACCTGCCACCGCGCGCTGCTCCCCGTGACGATGTCCCTGCTGAGGCCGGGGCACCTGCCACCGCGGGCTGCTCCCGTGACGTGTCGTCGATTTTCGCTGCTGTGCGGACAGGGTCTGGTGCGCTTCGTTGTTTAGTGCGTTCGTGCCCAGCGTTGTGACTGTTTGGATCTTTGGGTGGGCTTTGGCTATGCGTGGGTGGTCTGTGTTTGACGATCTCCAGCGTTGTTTCTGGAGTCAGAAACTGCGGCGTGAGGCCAGCAGCCGACCGCAGCGCACTACAAGAGGACGAACTTCGCCTAGGTACACATTCATCGACCAACCACCTACGCCACTCCCGGATAAAAACAATTTACTTCACCACGCGGCTACTAGTGGAGAGCTCGGGTAGTTGCATTACTTCTGGCACACACGGTACGGACACCAACGGCGATGGCACTGAACAATAACGTACAAATCGCACGTCTAATCTAAGTAAGTTACCTCTAGACTCGGATATATTGGGATTGCTTGACAAAGGCCCCAATTTTACGTTAGCTCAAAAAGTAGATCGTAGCTGCTTGTAAAAGGCAGAATCAGGCGTAGAAAGGGCGATCTATGGTTTGCGGTGGAGGAATGTGAGGGAGACAAAACGGCAAACTGTACCTCAGGTACCGCAGGCAGGCTTATCACAAAGCACCTCTAGCACAGGTTATTCAAAGCTTCGCCCCATGTTTCCCGACACTCCTGCATACCAACCACCGAGAGCCACAACTCAATTAGAATCTGAGCTGAAAGATTTAAAAACAAAAGTTCTAAAAGCATATAAATATCACAAAGCATCGAACAAAATGTCTGACAATTACGCGAAACAGAGGGAAGTACTTCGGGAAATGAAAAACAACGATAATGTAATAGTAAAGCCGTCAGATAAATGCAAAGGATTCGTCGTGCTAAACAAAACAGATTACATTGAAAAGGCCAGGAAAATAACGGACGATTATCAGAGCATTCCTTCCCAACCAAACTCTACCAAACGTCTCGAAATCGAAACAATGTACTACCATCAAGGAAACTTTATCAGGGAAGTTGCATAAAGACACAGTGTTATCCCTCCTTCCTCATTCCAGCCGCACAGCGGAATTATACGGGATCCCCAAAAACCACAAACTAGAGGTTCCACTGCGCCCTATAGTGTCGGCGAGTGGTGACCCCCTCGACAAGTTACCTTGGTTCTTGAGCAAGATTCTTGTCCAGATACTAGCGTTGGTTCCCGCCCATCTGACAAACTCGGAGTCGTACCTACAGAGGGTGAAAGAAACGTTTCCTACCAAACTTCCCGAAGGCAGTATTGTTTTCACCATGGACGTGAAAAATTTATATGGCAGCATTCCGATAAAGGAGGGAATAGATGCTGCGATTCGTCTAATCGAGGACACTCTGGATGATATTTGTCTTTTCGGGATTGGCGTACAGGACTGTGTGAAATTACTAACACATATTTTCAGCAATAACCTCATACGTTTTGGTAACTCCATGTACAAGCAAACAAAAGGAGTGGCTATGGGTAACCGATGTGCACCTCCTTTAGCGATTGCATTTATGCACCGCCTTGAGTCGATCTTCTTAGTTTCGTATGATTTGAAACCAGCTCTCTGCATGAGGTATATAGACGATATTTTCGGTGTTTGGACACATGGCTTGGCCTCTCTGCTCGACTTCTTTGCAGAAATTAAACGACAACACTCCAGCATCAAGTTTACCTTAGAACACACTGGTCATAGCAGTTCGATTCCTTTCCTTGTTACGTTGTTCGTAGTTCAGGCTGATGGGAGCTACACCACCGAACTGTACTTTAAACCAATGGCAGCCCCCATCATCTTGCACTATGATTCGGCCCACCCGATAGCCACCAAAAAGGCCGTTTTAACATCCCAAATGAGGAGAGCAGCACGAGTCTCCTCTGATACTATTTCATGCGAGCGGAGCCTTGCGAAGATGACAACTCTTTTCCTGGAAAACGGATACCCAGCATATCGGGTACACTCCGCCGCTCGTGCTGTTCACCCTCACAACAGGAGTAGGATAAGTGGGCAACGTCGGCATCGAACGGGTAGCAATCCCAACTATGTTTACATGAGACTTCCTTTTGTCGATGACCAACTATGTCGACGGGTAAACGCAGCCATCCGTTCGTCTCATCTAAGCCATGTTAGGGTAGCCTGGACGAGCGGACCTACGCTGAAATCTTACCTGGTCCGCTCAGCCCTGGAAATGCCGACATGCCCTGCTGGTAGAAGAACGTGCCATACCTGTATCAACGGGCTCAAAGGTAGATGCACGCGGAAAAACGTAGTTTATAAAATAACGTGCAACCGCTGTCTTGGAATATTTTATGTCGGTGAAACCAAACGTAGTATCAGGGATAGGTACAATGAGCACTTGGGTGATGCCAGACTTCGGAGAGCATACACACCTTTAGGCGAACACATGATGGACAAACATTCTAATATGGAACACAGCGACACTAACACAAACTTCAAAGTAGAAATTCTAGCAATAGCCAGGGACAACGCTGATCTGAAGGTCTTCGAATCTCTACACATACGTAATCTGCGGCCGCAACTGAACACGCAAACGACGTCTTGGTATATCACATAAAATTACATAAACACAAATTATATGTTATGTATTACGCGTTATATTGGATATATGTCTATATATGTGCGTGAGTGTATGCATCGATATGTATATGGACCATCGGCTCGGGCTTCCTCAGAGGATTCTATCTTGACATAGTTTGTTTCTGGTTTGGAGTTTCTTTAAGTGTCTGCACCACTGAGGAGGCTTTTCTGCATTCCACGTGTCTTTTTGCACGCTTTTTCCCGCGTGCTTTTTTTTCAATTGTTCAGCTTGACATTTTCTTATCACTCCTGACGATGGCCCCTGGCCGAAACGTTGAGTAATAAAGTACAATCCTTACCGTTACTTTTGATGTCAACTCAGCACCTCCTGGTACATTGAAGGTCGTATATTTTCTTTACACGCAATGTATAAAACCCAGGAGCATCTAAGAGCCATTTTTCGTTGTATTAAACAATGATATAATTAGGGTTAATATTAAGGCTTTATATCTAAACGTGGGTAGGGCAGTCACTCCTCCTGACTCCCTGGCCAAGGCGAGTGGGTGCAGTTAATGATCTTGGTCAGCGGCCCTTCTATGTAGCCCTAGCGTAAGTACTCTTCCAACCATATTTGGGACCATTTTCAACAAGTCGACCGGCCATTCAGCCGATTCTAGCACCCTCCCGTCAATTTTAGCACCAGTTCAACTAATAAGACGCCCATCAGCTAACTCGGGCGCTTACTTAGAGTTACACTCGCTTGCGCTTCCCGAGGTGATGCACTCATACTTCAGACCAAATTGCACTCGAGTATGCGTCGCACGCGAATGTGTGACACTATCCAATGTCAACTAGTGCTGTGGCTCGTCACTTCTCGATACCCACGAAGGAAACGAAGTCTGACCGGCCCGAGTCGAGCTCGGGTTGCTCGAGTTGCGGAGTTCCTCGACGGAGCCAAGTTTTTGTGCGCCAGGTCGGGAGCGCTCGATTGGCCTTGATTCCAGTCAAAAGGTGAAGACAAAAACTGTCAGCGGCGGCGGGGCGGAGCTCGGGGTGTGGTCGGAGCGTGACAATTTCTGGGCAGATTGTGTGGGGCGGCTGGTGTCGGCGCCGCCCGGAAGCGACCGGCGCCGGCGGTGCAGTTAACACGTGCGCAACGGCCATTCTGCACGCGCCGCGGCCGCCACTGTGACCGTGTGCCAGGAACGGCGCATTGTCGACAAGGACGAGCGGCTACCAGGAACGGTGCTGCCGGTCCGCCTCAGAGCGCGCCGGCTGTCTCGGCAGCGACAGCCGAGCTCCGCGCAGTCAAGCTGGTGGCTTTCCTTCCAAGCTGCACGACACAGACAGGTGGACATTCGACGTTGGCACGCGATTGGAAAATTACTGTTGCTCGCAATTGCAGCCTCGAGTACGCTTCCTTCCATGTTCATTTCTATTACGGTTCTCAGTTGGTCACGACTCGAAGCTTTACTTCCGTGAGCCGGGTCAATGTTTAATCCGTTTATTCTTGAAGTTATATTTCGTGTTTGCGTAAGCTATGCCGCTTGATACCGATGGTATGTTACGCAGAACTCATAGGACCAGAATGGCAATGGCTCGATAATAGCATCACGAGCAGAAGTAATTCAGCTACGAGCCGACCACATGCCCCAGTCGTGGGCTTCGAACATGCGGCACGCCATGTACGAACACGGATCCGTTTGGTACGGATAACGGTGACGATCGGATATTGTGTGGTGAAAATAAACAGATACCATCGGATAACGGACTGACCCCAACTTTTGTCGTCAAAATGAAGACTTAGCAAAATAACAATACTTCCTTCTGTTTGCAACCGCGACTTTGTATAATATAATGATTCGATTAGCTCATGCTGAGTAAAAACAAACTATTTGAAAAGTCATCCTACTGCTGGTGACTGCAGTATATATATAAATATATATATATATATATATATATATATATATATATATATATATATATATATAAGATGTAGTATATGTAGATGTAGTATAAGATGTAGTAAGATATATATAAGAAGTCAGCAGTAAGATGACTTTTCAACTAATTTGTGTATATATATACATATATATATATATATATATATATATATATATATATATATATATATATATATATATATATATATATATATATATATATATGTAATTGCGATTACGGTTACTTGAAGCTCGGTGTCGAAGGTGTTTATAGGAACGTCTTTTACAGCCCCATCTCGCGACACACATCAGTTCATTTTATGTCGCTTTAAACATACCGAACTAAAATGAACTGATGGCGGTCCCGAGATGGAGCTGAAACCAGTTTTCCTAAAAACCATCCTTGACTAGGCGCTTCAAGTAGCGTGCTCGCAATATTCTGAGAAGCCACTATTCCACAACTACAACGTCATTCTAATGCTTACAGGCATCCTCAATGTTAGACATCCTCAATGTCAGGCATCCTCAATGTCAGGCATCCTCAATGTCAGGCATCTTCGACACATGCATATGCCACTTGAGTTCGATTCATTCCACTGTTCTCTCAATTTGTTTTGTCAACTTGCATGGAATGCATGTAAGAGGGTGGGGACTGCACATGTGATCTCAGGTGAATTTACACGCTTGGGCAAATTTGGTGCCAATGAAAATTGTAATTCACATCTTTCACGACATGTGAATGTGATTTTTTTGCCTTGTCTTGTGACTTCAAGCACTGCTTATTCTTGATGGACTAGTTGCTATTTGTTACGGCAACCAATGTTGTATCCATATTACAATTTTGGAACTAGATTGGCTGACGAATGGATATATGTCGAGAATGGGTTTGGATACGGAATTAATTGGCCGATACGGATAAGGATTGGAGCGGATTTAAAAAATTGCAATCGGTGTTGTGATGTGGGGTTGTAGTCTTATCTTTTTTTTAAATAAAAAAGACGATACCACTTCCGCAACATATTCGCATAACACCCGGATCCTGATTATAAAGTCAGTCATACGGTTTACTAATAATCGATACAATTCAATTGGCCCTCACATTGCGGGATGCATGCCCAGACTGTCCATAATAGCCATTGTACGTGGAGGGCATGCATCGTGAAATAAATAAGTAAAGAAAGAAATAAATTTAAACCCCTCGCAGTGTGAAGGTCAGCTTGACTCTTGCCCCTCCCCCTCCACTAACGTATCATCTAGGCAAGATAGAGAGCAGGGGTGTAGCTTCGCATGCTTTTGTGAGGGCACCTCCCTCACCACCTGCCCTAATGCTGGCTTTGCCTTCCTAATAATTTCAACTATTAACATGGGACCTTATGTGGTATTCCCCCAATCCATTTGAACCCGCCCACTACCTTCGTGTATTGTGCCCTACCAATAATTTCCGGAAACCTGCACCTTCGATAGAGAGATGGGATAAACGGCACGATGTAGCTACGTCCTTGAACTTTTAGAGTTATTTGTAATATTTTCCCCTATACCTTTTGGCTGATATGCCAGCTCATGCTAAGCAGGTGAATGGCAGGTTGTGCAGTCAGTCACTTGCCTTCGCCGTAGTTTTCGGATCTGGTCGTAGAACAAATGCGATTACGTACTTCAGTATTGATGATATGCAAACTGGAGACTTAGTCTAACGCAGGTGATACGTGCAAGGGTCAACGTCACAGCCATATTGGTCGCTTTGTCTCGCCTATGTAAGTAGGGTGACCATTGCAAGTTTACATTCTACTTTGCACACCAGATTCTTCTCAGTGCACTGATGTTTAACACTCGCACGTCCGGCGGTCCGCGCCAACTTCGCATGTCCGGGGGGGGGGGGCAGATGTCTGCCCCCCCTAAGATCTCGAGAACTATACTAGGTAGCGACAAACGAAAAACGGCTTTGGATAGCTGGTGATAAGCTCTATCGAAAGTATTTCGGTCATTTTCTCGCTGAGGTCAATATTTAGGTCACTGGGTCATCATATGTCAAATTCGACCAGATCGGGTGGGACCCTCAGATATTGGCACATATCTCAGGACCTGTAACAGATAGAAACAAACTGCAAATGCTATTCGACAGCCCTTGAAATGTGCTATCGACATACGCTGTGTAATTTAAGGTCAGGTCAACAGATGGGTCACCGAAACAATGACCTCAGGTCAAGGTCATGGGGTAGAGTAGGGAGGTGATGTAATATATAAATCGACACGTCTGGGCGATACAAGCACGATGACGTTAATCTCAGCCTTCTAGCTCAATGCATTGCGATATAATGCGCAGAAATGTGCTAGTGATTTCAGGTGACCTCAGCTGACCTTGGTGGGGCCACTGAGCAAAAATGTCAGCGATAGCATTGCGAATAGCTTCCAACTACACGCCATAACGGTTGGAAGTCATTCCGAGAGCAAATATGTAACCAGGAAACATTTGTATATTTTTCCATAGCCCTATAATGGGTAAGCCATGGCCACGACCTGACCTCAGGTCAACGCTAAGAAAAAACCGTGATATACATGTTATAGACCCTGATAAGATCATTACGTGATATAAGTTTGAAATCAATCGCCCAATTATTGTGGGAGTGATGCCACCTATAACTCGGAGGGACGTTAGGTCACTTCGCCTGACCTGGTGACCTGACTTGGGATGACCCAGGGTCAAAAATTTATGAGGATATGCGCAAAAGACCAATGAGCAGCCATGCGAGGTTTGGCCTTGCTAACCCGATTAGTATGGCGGCAAAGTAGGAAAAACCGCAGGGGGGGCAGATATCTGCCCCCCCCCCCGGACGTGCGCGGGTTAAAGCCACATTCACTGCACTGACAAAGTCTATTGCCTGCCGGCCACTGAGGAGGAAATATGGTAGACCTGACAAGGAGTTTCTTGAACGTTAGTGTACTGAAGAAACACTATATGTGTACAACATGGAATGTAAGCTTTGCAGGCATACATAGGCGAGACAAAGCCACCAAGGCTGCGGCTTCACGAGCACGTCGGGACATTGTGAGTCGTACTCGAGGCACACCTCTCGGAGACCACTTCCAGTCTCAGCTTCCGGATTGTAGTATGGGTAGGGGAGGGGAACTTCCTCTTGCAGTCAGCATTACGCACCGAGCATGGGATCACCTAAACCGAAAAATCTTGGAATCGATGTTCATCAGGAAAAATTATCCAGCTATGATGATATAAAATTAACATGGCTGATGTTATGGCATACACTTTTTATTGTATGATGGCTTATTGTCGTATGGCATACACGGGAATACTTGCATTGATTGTGCGCTGTGGTGCCAATTTAGTGGCCTAAGTTTGCTGGGATTGGCTTAAGGTGGGCTTACGGTGGGCTGACTGGCTGCTACTCGGCCAGTTATGGCTGTCTGTCCCATTACCCGCTCGTCTCTTCCTTGGCGGCTGGCTCCCGGGATCTTTATGGCGGTGGCACCCGTTTTAAGCAGTTGTCGCCGTCGGTGTGCGCAGTGGATTTTGTTGGGATCAGAGACCACGATTGTGAACTAGAGGTGGGATGATAGTAAACACATTTTGGTATGTTTACCTCACCTCCCAACTTTTCCGGGGCTTGTCGGTGGTGGCACCTGCTTTTTTAGATGCCGCCACCGGTTTGATCTGGCTTTGTCGTTGCGGTACACAATTGCAGGTGGTGGATGTGGGACTGGAGTGTGACGATATTTCTGGGCTAATTATGATTTTATGCGATAAACAGGACATTTTCGTGATGTACTGATGTATGTATTTACATTTCCGCACTGGATAATTATCCGGTGAGTTTGCATGTCAATGAATGGTGGTGGCCAGGTGATGTTTTCTGGATTAATATGTATGCTTGACAATGATCGGTTATTGAATATGAGCGTTTACTAAGCCTATCGAAGTCTTTCTTTGAAGTTTATTAGGTCTATATATATTATTATTTCCCTTGAATAGTCGAGAAATTATGTGTATTTACTTTAATTAACTTTCATGGTTTTCCTCGGTTCAGCAGCTCAAGCAATCAATAATCATCTATTTTCTTATGTCTAAACGGTCCGTATTTTAGCTTCCAACGGCTCCTGGAATACATGCATCTTCGGAACGTTTCAGATGATATCTCACTATCCTGGCCTGGTATTAACTTAACATCTGGTACACTTTTAGAAACCATAATTTGCTACTAGATAGATCACAGGTGTCCATAAATATTGATTAGTAACACAGTCCTACACAGATAAATATTTGTTTTCTAATTAACACCCTCATTTGACGCCGGGACCTGACCTAAGACCACGTTTTCTATTTTCATGTTCCCTTAACATTTATATATGGACTCACATTTCACTTCCAACGGTATCTTGCATGGTTTGCTTATAAACAATGTTTCAGTGCTTATCTAAGAGCTATTTTGAGACATGCAATGACCTGCCACAGCTCCGGTATCGTTCGAGTCCTGAGTACATTTTTGACACAATGTACATTGGTCGGGAAGTATGCCAAATTTCAAAGCGATGGAGTGAACAGTTCAGGAGTTACCTAAAAAAATATCAGTGTTGCGTGAAATTGACCCACCCGTCCTCTTCCCCCGCCCTCTCCCACAGCACTGCGAGGGTTAAGATGTTTGGTCTCCCCAGTGGAGGCACAGCCTCCGCACTGTTCAATCTAGCACCGAGCTTCTATGCTGGCATTGCATCAATCCACGCCAAACGCACGACATGGTACACACTCGCCTCTCCCTGTAATCCACTCGAGCCGAGTCGCCGAAGTCGGAGGCGCAACCATCGACCTTCCTTCCCATGCGACCGTCCGGCCGGACCCGGGCGGTCGGCAACAAACAACGATCGTCTCCGGAGCCGCCATTTCGGCGGGGGTGATTCGGGCGACCAGTGCATGGATCATCATCGATCCGCCCTGCCGACGGCTTCAGCCGGCACAGGCAAACGTCGCTGGGAACAATGTGACGTGACCCAGCCCCAGCAGAGTGCCACCGAACGTGAGCTTGTGTCGAGGGGAACGTGCCCCCATACACGTGAGGGGCACCAGCCGAGTGCTAAGGTGACAATCGCAGCCATTGCCATTTCTGAGTGGCATGTCCTTCAGCGGCCACAGGGCTGCTGGGGGGCATCAACCGAATGATTAGGTGACCATCGCGGACATTTCTGCCACAGGTGGGGAGGGGGGGGAGTGAGGGGCACCAGCCTAGTGATTAGATGAAAATCGCGGCCATTTCTGAGACATGTCCTTCAGAAGCCACGGGAGGGGGGGGGGTGAGGGGGCACCAGCCGAGTGATTAGGTGACAATCGCGGCCATTTCTGAGACATGTCCTTCAGAAGCGCCACGGGAGGAGAGGGGTGAGGGGCACCAGCCGAATGATTAGGTGACAATCGCGGCCATTTCGAGACATGTCTTTCAGAAGCCACGGTAGGAGGGGGGTGAGGGGCACCAGCCGAGTGATTAGGTGACAATCGCGGCCATTTCTGAGACATGTCCTTCAGAAGCGCCACGGGAGGAGAGGGTGGGGGGAGGGGTGAGGGGGCACCAGCCGAGTGATTAGGTGACAATCGCGGCCATTTCTGAGACATGTCCTTCAGAAGCCACGGGAGGAGGGGGGGGGGGGGGCCACCAGCTGAGTGATTAGATGACAATCGCTGCCATTTCTGGGACGCATGTCCTTCAGCACACCCGTGGACCGCTCGATTGGATGGCCTTGGTAGGCGCGGTTGAAGTTGTAGCTGACTCGACGGCCGGCGGCGGCCGGTACGAACGGCACGGGCCGCCGCCGCCGCCGCGTGCCCCACACTAATTTGTCGCCGGATAAACCCGTGTGACACTGACTGAACTTGCATGGTCAATTACCGAGCTTGATCCAGTTTAACACGGATCGTTGTTCAGGGACGGTGCGGTGGCACCGAGTCAAGATGCGGCAACTGCCGGCGGGTGTGCGCCAGCTGGCTGATAACCGGCAGCTCCCCAGCCCTGGCAGGCGGGCGCCAGCTGGCTGATAACCGGCAGCTCCCCAGCCCTGGCAGGCGGGCGCCAGCTGGCTGATAACCGGCAGCTCCCCAGCCCTGGCAGGCGGGCGCCAGCTGGCTGATAACCGGCAGCCCCCAGCCCGGCAGGCGCGCCAGCTGGCTGATAACCGGCAGCTCCCAGCCCTGGCAGGCGGGCCCAGCTGGCTGATAGCCAGCAGCCCCTGGCGGGCGGGCGCCAGATGGCTGATAACCGGCAGCTCCCCAGCCCTGGCGGGCGGGCGCCAGATGGCTGATAACCGGCAGCTCCCCAGCCCTGGCAGGCGGGCGCCAGCTGGCTGATAACTAGCAGCTCCCCAGCCCTGGCAGGCGGGCGCCAGCTGGCTGATAACCGGCAGCTCCCCAGCCCTGGCAGGCGGGCGCCAGCTGGCTGATAACCGGCAGCTCCCCAGCCCTGGCAGGCGGGCGCCAGCTGGCTGATAACCGGCAGCTCCCAAGCCCTGGCAGGCGGGCGCCAGCTGGCTGATAACCGGCAGTTACCCAGCCCTGGCGGACAGCCGCGTAATGGTCCCATTCGCTAGTTGGTGGAGGACGCCACGTTCATGTCCCCGTGCAATGGCCGTCTGGAGGCGAAGCACACCATAGCTGTCTCGAGTAGGCGTTGGGAGACACTCTCGTGATGCTCTGCTGGAGTTCGTATCTACTCACAGCTGCATCTACTTATCCAGCACCCTTCCGCACCCAATATTAGCCATCTGTATCTATTCCGCTTCCGACACAATATGCACTATCAAAATGACCCTCCATACAATGACATAGAAGTCTTTCTCTCTCTATCTCTCTCCATCCCCCCCCCTCTCTCTCTCTCTCTATCTCTCTTTCTTTCTCTATCTCTCTCTCTCTCTCTCTCTCTCTCTCTCTCTCTCTCTCTCTCTCTCTCTCTCTCTCTCTCTCTCTCTTTTCTCTCTCTCTCTCCTCTTTCTCCCTCTCTATCTCTCCCACTATTTTTATCTCTCTCTCGCTCTTTTTCTCTCTCTTCCCTATATCTCGCCGCTCTATGTTTCTTTCTCTCGTTTCTCGAAGAATAAGAGGATGAAAAACCAAGTTTTGTGGCCCAAAATATAATTAAACCGTGCGAGTTGCATGTCGCGAAATGTCATTTATAACTCGCTTACATCGATGTATGTCAGGGTTTTCCTTATTTCTTAATGTTTTACTTCAACTTGGTGCGGCGCACACATATTTAAAAGTACACTAAATAAAGAACGTTAAATCTGGGTACGATCAGATGATATTTAAAATATTCCCGGACCCCTCATTAACACCAGTCTTGTCGATGTTCCGCCGAAGTTGACCAAAAACGACGATTGCTGAAGGATATTGCACCAAGTCTGGTTATAAATAGGTCACACAATATCTGGATGGTTGCTATGATGTGTGACAGATCAGCGTGACCGTTTAAGCGATTCTGGGCATACGGCGCCAGAGGGAAGTAATTTATTTGTCATATTTTTCAGTCCTCGCACACAATGAAGCACAATATAATATATTTGATCTCAATTGCATGGATGTTGGGAATTATTCCTCACCGAATAACATAGTTTAATGGGAAATGCACTTATGCCCGGTGCAAGGTCACATCGCACCACAATGTTAGCGAAAAGGAAAGGCACAGCAATACACCCAGCGCAGTACTGCATGATGTCCGCCGACACCATACCGACAACTTCAGATGATTCACCTGTTCCACTGTCTCCTTTTGAGCGCCTTTCCTATTTAGCGAGACTGATAGTTCACGATTTATCTCGTTCATTATAAGGCGTCGGTACGTCGTTCCTTGTTGTGAATCGGTCCGTCTTAACTGTTCTAGGCATCAGGCTGTCGTCCCGTCCAACACGGCAGACCATCGTCCCCCACCTTACACATCTGGCTGTCGTCCCGTCCAACACGGCAGACCATCGTCCCCCACCTTACACATCAGGCTGTCGTCCCGTCCAACACGTCAGACCATCGTCCCCCACCTTACACATCAGGCTGTCGTCCCGTCCAACACGTCAGACAATCGTCCCCCACCTTACACATCAGGCTGTCGTCCCGTCCAACACGTCAGACCATCGTCCCTCACCTTCCACATCAGGCTGTCGTCCCGTCCAACACGTCAGACAATCGTCCCCCACCTTACACATCAGGCTGTCGTCCCGTCCAACACGTCAGACCATCGTCCCCCAGCTTGCACATCGGTCCGTCGTACACATGGACCCATTGCACCCGTCTCAGGCGCTCTTCAGGACCCGTCGTCCCCGTCCCACACATATATCCTTCGTTCCCACCTTGCACACCGGCCCATCGTACCCGTCTCAGGCGCCCTCCAGGTTCCATCATCCCCAACATATGCGCTGTTTACAATGCAATTTTGAAAAGTACTTGGTCCCGCTGCGTACCCAAATATACTAGTTCATACTATCTAGAAAGCTGCTATGTTCTGACAGTAATTTGGTTGCATCTAAATTTGGTAGCAGAGTAAGTAATGCAGCAATGGCGCCGATGAGGCAATAGAGAGCACCGTTCATTTTGAGTACTCTTGCAGAATGTCAACAGCTGTAATGATAATTAAGGACGTTTTACCGAATCAGGTCAGCTTAAGCATTTTACCGAATTTTGCAGCGTTTTACCGAATCTGCTCTTTTCGGACTCCGATCAACTTGTAATGGTTTATCGTCAATATAATAGGTTTTGCATGAAATGCAGAGGCGCAGCCCAGGGGCTCACTCCCCTTAGGAACCCAAAATATGCTAGATGAAACGAGAAATTTTGAAATATCAAAACCCCTGCTCATAACTTCACCTGCAGGTGCAACAATTAATTACATTAACATGTATTTGAAACACCATCAGTAGGTATCACTAAGGTAAAAACAATCGCTTTGATAAGACTTACATAAATAGTATTATCACACTGGCCTAAATCGCTTCCTTAAAATTGATGTTAATGACAGCAAAATAACTTCAACCTTGCACATGCCAAGACTGTAGAGACTTTGAATGCTGCAACCCAAAAATTTGGTGGTTCCAATCATGTTAAGCAGAGCAGTTATTAATTACCAAACTTATTAGGTTAGGTTCAGTTAGGTTAGGTTAGGTTAGGTTAGGCTAGGCTAGGCTTGATTAGACTAGGTTAGCATCGGTTAGGTTGATCATACCCCATCACTTCCACCCTTAACTATTAGGCATTAAGAAACTCCACTGGTGCTCACTGCTCTACCTGCAGCTACAAAAAAAATACTTGCATCAACATGCATTCCAAATACCACCATAATTAAAAAAGAAAATATAAATAGTTTTGATCAAACTTCCATAAATAGCACACTGTCTTCAATTGCTTACTTAAATTTACCATCAAAAGCATCACGATAATTCAATATTTAACATGAAGTTACACATCACACGTACCAGGACTGTGCACATGTTGAATGTAGTAGCACATAATTGCAATGGTGTCGCAACCAAATTGAGCAGATAAGATATTTATCAATAGGTTTCAGTTTCAGTTTTGTTGGGTTGGGCACTTCGGCCTGCTCAGGCCATTTCGTGCCGTGAGTAGAATGGGTGAAAATTTCTGTTATGACAGTCAGTTTATAACTCTTGAAGTAAGTTGTTTTTTTTTCGGAGAAAAGTGAAAAGTAGATTGATGAGGAAAGGGTGTGTATCTCCTAATAGTGTGGGTAGATAAAAGGGGATGTTATGTGTACGGCAGTAGTTGGTAAGCGTTTTTCGATGTTCATGGTATTTTTGACAGTGTAGGAGAATGTGTGAAACGGTAAGATGAGTGTTGCATGATGGGCATGAAGGTCGTGGTGATGCAGTGTAAATATATCGATGGGTGAGAAAAGTGTGACATATGCGGAGCCGTGATATAACTTTTTCTTCTTGTCTGTTTTTTTGGTATGATGTGGTCTAGTTTTCGATGACAGGTTTGATGAGACGTAATTGTGTGTGGTTTGTGGTTTCAGTCTATTGTTGGTTCCAAAAATGTCGAATGTTTTGTCGCATTGTTGATTTGATGGCGTCAAAATGTGGTGGGATTTCTGTGATGTGTAGTAATTGTAATGACTGTTTGGCGAAATGATCTGCTTTCTCGTTTCCTGGGATGCCACAGTGGCTGGGCACGCACAGGAAACGGACCTTCATGCCCATCAGATGAAGTGTTTCAAGTGTGTTATAAATGGAAATATGGCAATGGTGCGAAGAGGAAAGTGAAGAAAGAGATTGAAGAACAGATTTTGAGTCGGAATAAATGACGACATGGCGTATGGGGTGACAAATTGAACGGTTGCGGACATAGCGAAGGGCAGTGAGAATGGCGTGTAATTCGGCGATGAAAATGGAGGTCCCGTTTTGCAAGCGATGTTGTTGTGTGTATGTACCGGAAACTATAGCATTTCCTGTGCAATTTGCGTCTTTCAATCCGTCGGTGAAAACAAAAGGAACATGGTGATAACGAGAACGAAACTGGTGGAATTTCTGTTTGGCGTATTCTGGACAAAGCTGTGATTTTGGAGTGGTGGTGAGATAGAAAATATGTCTCTCGGCCATCTGCCACGGTGGTGTAGTTGGTGAAGAAACAGTTGTAATATGTGGAATGTTGTATTGGAGTTGTGTAGAAAATGTTTTAATGCGTGAAGCTATGGTAAGCCCGGTTCGCCTTTCGGCGGGACCTAAATATTCGTGGTGTAGATTTGGAAGAATTTGTAAAGATGCGTGTGTGGGGTGGTGTTCTCTAAATTGAATTTTGGCGGCATATCTGATTGTTTGTTCAATTCTTCGGAGACCTAATGGTGGAATTCCTGATTCGATTTGTAAAGAAGTGATGGGAGACGTGGTCATTGCACCGAGTGCTATGCGAATAAATTTATTTTGTAAGGTGTCCAAAAGTTTCAAAGCGGAGGTACTGCCGCTTGCGTAAACTATGGAGCCATATTCTATGATGGGAAGAACCAAGGATTTGTATAATTGTAATAGCGTGTGACGATCGGATCCGAATGATGAAGACGTAATACAGCGAAATAAATTTAGTTTGTGAAAACATTTGGGCTGGATGTGTTTGACGTGCTGGTGCATGGAAAGCTTGCGATTGAAAATAACACCAAGAAATTTGAACGAATTTACAAAATGTATGTCAGTGTTTCCGAGGTGAAGTGGTGTATCTGGATTTGGGCATGGAGTTGATTTGCTGAATATCATTGTGGCAGATTTTGGAGCTAAAAATGTGAAACCGTATTTGATGGACCATTGGTGCATCCGGTCAAGTGTGTTTTGGAGTCTAAATAAGCAATGTGCTTCATTTTTATCTGTGCACCAAATTGCGCTGTCATCTGCAAAAAGGGAGTGTGATATCTGAGGTGGCATGTCGGTGAAAATATCGTTAATGATGATGTTGAATAAGACTGGTGATAAACAGCTTCCCTGTGGTAATCCATTTTTCATAAAATGTAACTCGGAAATCGCTGACCTGCACCGGAGATGAAAATGACGGGAACCGGCCAAAAATCTTATCACATAATGAGCAAAATTTCCTTTGACGCCGAAGTGAAGAAGTTTGGAAATTAATGCCGGTTTGTATACCATATCATACGCTTTACTAAGGTCTAAAAATACTGCAATGGTGTGTTCATGTTTTGTATTTGCGAGATTTAACAAACCGATTCCATAAAATGGATTAATATTTGGCTTGTGTCAGAATACAGTCAGATACATTTCACAAACATGAGCAAAAATGAAAGCGGCAATACAACAGGATACAGGTGAAAACCGAACACGTGAAGTCAATTTATAAGACGTTGTTCAGCATCGCGACGAACTCGCCCCGTGTCCGAGAAGCGGAAGTGGCCGGCGGCAGTAGGTTCCAGGCCGAGGCTGCCCGGAAGGAGAAGGTTCTACGTGACATGCTGAGGCGGAAAGGCGGTGGCTCCAGTGCCCCAGCCACCTTCGCACGAGTGGAGCGCCGGGAGACATCGGACCGACGTCGGAACAGAGAACGGATCGCCTCGGCCATGATCTATTGTACTGTGTCCATGACGAAAACCACATTGAATTGGAGATAACAGATGATTTGTTTCTAAGTACCAGGTCAGTCTTTTTACAATCATACGTTCTAAAAGTTTTCCTAGACAACTGGTGGGAGCGATGGGTCGGAAATTGTTGGGGTTGCTGTGGTTTTTGCCGGGTTTTGGAATAGGGATGATGAGGGCTTCCTTGCAGGTTTCGGGGAAAGTATGGCCAGACCATAATGCATTAAATGTTTGTAAGATGCAATGTTTTGTGTCGTTGGATAAATGTCTAAAAAAGGAATAATGTAAATTGTCGTGACCTACAGAAGTATTACCGGCTGAGGAAAATGCAGTATCTAGTTCTGAACCTTGAAACGGGATATTGTATGTTTCAGTGTTATCCGAATCGAATTGTGCCAAATCGGTGTGAAATGTGTGTTATGCATTTGTAGAAATTCCGGTCTGTAGTTGTTGTCAGAGCTATTGTGAGCCATGGTGTCCGCTATTGTATTTACTATTGTTTGTGGGTCTGTAATTGTGGTGTTTTGAATTTTGAGTGCCGGGAGTGATTTAAATGGAGCTCGTCCTGATAATCGGCGGATTAACTGCCAGATTATGCTTAAAGGTGTTCGAGAGGTGAGTTGTTGTAAATATAGCGACCATGAACGGCGACGAGCTTCGCGAATGATGCGGCGTGTCTTCGCACGTTCATAATTACGGCTGACTAAATTTTGCTGGTCGGGATGGCGTAAATATTTTCTAAATGCTCTCTTTCTTGCGGCTATTGCTCTGGAAACTTCTATCGATCACCAGGGGACTGGTGTTCTTTTTGTGAAAGGTTTTGTTAGTGGAATAGCGGTGGAAGCTGCTTCGAGAAGTGTTTTTGTAACTTGGTTGATGTTATCGACGGGAGAAATGTTGGGGTTGTATTGAATATGTGAAAGTTCCTGAAAAGTTGTCCAATCCGCCTTCGAAATTTTCCAGCGAGGGATAAAACTGGGTGTCGTATCTGCCGCAGTTGAAAATGTGGGTGTTAATTTAATGGGGTAATGATCGCTGTCATGAATATCAGTGTCTATGGTCCAATCATAATCATTGGCAGAGTCGGAGAGCATATTGATAAATCAATAGCTGTTTCTGTATTATGTCCAAGGTGAAAAAAGGTTGGTTCTCCGGTGTTCAGTAATACTAAATTATGTCGGTCTAAAATGTGTTCAATGATGCGGCCACGAGTGTCTGTAAGTGTGCGTGTTCTATCCCACGCTGGGCTATGGGCATTAAAATCGCCAAGTAATATGAAAGGATTCTTGAATTGTGTTATGAGGTTGTCTAATTGTATCAAAATGTTTGTGTTATCTGTTTGTGGTGGAATATAAATGGAACATACATCCACATTCCTGCCATGCAAACGTAAAGTACAAGCTACGGCTTGTAAAGGTGAATTCAGTGTAATTTGTGTATGTGTAAAATCATTGTTGATGTACAGTGCTGTACTGCCACTGCGATGTGGTCCACGAACCTCATCGTGACGGTACAGTGAGTAATTGGAAAGATTGAAGTTATATGTATCTGTAGGCAAAAACCATGTTTCTTGAAGTGCTATGAGAATAGGTGCGAGAATATTGAAAAAAGCTTTCATTTCGGCACATTTTGATATCAAGCTACGACAATTCCATTGCAAAAGAGTAGACATCGGGAAGAGTTAATGTTTGTCAGCACCTTTCGGTGCATGTCGGAGCCAGGAGTGCAGTTCAGGTGGGTACGTGTGTTGAGTGCGGCCGGCGGTGGTTGGCTCGCTCGAGCCGTCCGGCCGACCGGTGACCTTGGCAGGATCACGCCGGCCGGCCACCGCTGCGGGGGACGCCCGCCGGCCGGGAGTCGGTCGGGTCACGTGGGCGCCGGCCGGCGCTGGGCCGGACCGCCGGCCCGCTGACGGGGAACGAGAATTTGCTCCCGCAGCGGAGTGACTGCGGGGCCTATCACACCTCCCTGGAGTGGTCCGTTTGTTTGGAGCCGGAGTGGTCTGAGTGTTGGGAGCCAGGGTGGTTTGTGTCGGTGTGGTCAGTGGAGTAAGTTTTTGAGTGGAGCTAAACCGGGAATCATGTCTGTTTGCATCGAGGCAGAAGTAGTGTTGACGCGACGTGTGGGGGGAGCAACGGTGGCCGCCTGAGCATACGTTTTCGTTGACGGGGAGGTGGCTTCGACAGACCGTCTGGCCTGAGGGTATGACACCCCGGTCGTGGCCTTCACAGCGCAGACCTCCTTTTCCTTGCGCCAAACTGGGCAGAGGGGTGATGTGGTCAGGTGATCGGAGGTGTTGCAGTTGAGGCAGTGGGCAGGTGGATTCGGGATGAGGTGTTTCGCCGCACTTAGGGCATCGGGCTGGTTGGCGACATGTTTTGCTGCCATGGCCGAAGCGCGGGCAGTTAAAACAGCGGAGAGGATTAGGAATAAAGACACGGACTTGGAATCGTAGGTATCCGGCGAGTAGGGTCTTGGGAAGAGTGGTAGAATTGAAGGTAAGGACTAGGAGACTCGTGTCACGTTTCTGGCCATCTTTGAAGGATGTGATGCGGCGGACGTGGGTCATCCCCTCCGGCCTGAGCTCCGTTTGCATATCTTCTTCAGATATGAAGCGGAGCTCCGGCGCGAAGACGGTGCCCTTGGTGGAATTGCGGTTGGAGTGGAGTGAAATGGTTACGGATTTACCACAAAATGTGGTGGTACGGAGGAGGGCTTTGGTCTGGGCTCGGGTTTGGGTTTTGATGACGAGGGTTCCGTTGGCTGGGGCTTCAATGTCAGGATTGGCTAAGGAACAAATGGCGAGGAGCTGCTTGGTTGGCCAGAAAACGTTGACACGACGAAAGGAGACGGACTCCTCGACAGGCTTTACTACGATGTATGATCCAGCACTGTCGAAGTAGGGTTCAATGGGTTCAGGTTGGGATGAAGTGGTCTGGTTCGAGCGTGGGTCAGCGGCGTGGAGAGTGATGGTCTGGTCTGGATTGCGAGGCGAGGTCGTGGTCTTGGGACGAGAAGGGGTCGGCGAGGCACAAAGGGCTTCCATGGCGTCATCGAGGGGAATAGTTCGGCGCGGGTCATCAGCATTTCCATCAATCGAGGGAGCATCAGGGGCCAGGTCTGTGTTCGTGCGATGGTCGTCGGGTGTGGTCAGAGGAGGAAAATCCGAGTCTGAGTCTGTTGGCGAGCATGGGTCGGTGTCCTTTTTTCGTTTTTCCCCATCACGGGGAAAAAATCCTACCTAATGTAATATAAACAAAGATAACGGACACACAGCAACTCAGGGAACGGAAATACGACGACGACGAAATACGGGTGGGGTGACGGGTGTCACCCCACTAGAAAATACATGAGAAAAGAGCGACGGGTGTCGCCCCACGAAAATGAAAAATATAACCTGCTGTAACAAGCAGTCAGTCGCGCCAAGATTATGGCAGAGCGGAGTAGTCAGCGGGCTCTGGTATTGTATGAGCGCATAGTACTGAATACTCCATGTATCAACAGGCTTGTTTCACTTGCATATCAACTTAATTCAAGCTGAAATGAAACCTTGAGGTCCGGCGTGGGCCTGCCCATACACCTGGGGGAGCTTGAGTTCCAACATCATTTCCATCACCCATTATTACATTTTTGGGTGCACACTGGATCAAAGTAAGTTTGAAGCTGCCTGAGCCCTCAATCATCCTAGAGAAGCTCCACTGCTACTTGAGATAGAAACTATGTAACTGGCATCCACAGGCAATTTATTTATTAACCAGCTTACTTGATATGATATTATGGTAATTGCGAACTTATGCAGACTTCAATGAAGCCTTGAGGTAGGTCATAAACAATTGTCCAAAAATTTACAGATTTAAATGGCAAATGGCGCACAGCTTGGAATAATTTGCCACTCCTTTCTCCCAATAGTATTGGAAGTCATACACGCCGCTATTTTGCCTCCATCTTTCTAATTTTTGTATTTCCTTAGTTTTCCACTCCCAGCTTTTCAAGCAAAACTTTACACTTTAACATGCAAGCTAAATATGTTGGAGGGAAAACATAAGAGCTTCCACCAATAGAAATGGCCGTTACAGTTACTAGCTGTCTGTGATTGGTTGTCAATCTTGCCCATCACTGTCAAAGTACAAATTGCTTCATCTCGATCCCGGAGACACAGACAGAAGGCTGGACAAGACCTGGTGACTCACCGGACATCAAGTGAGGGAAGCTGCCCGCTGTTCCAAGGCCCCGCCCACCCTCTCCCAGCTCCCTCGTAGGTATCCTTCCCAGGACATCTACGAGAAGCTCCGCCCCCGGGTTACGTCAGACACCCAGCTACTAGTTGGTTGTTAGTCGGAATAGCCGGCAGACGCCACTAGTCGGTTGCTCGCCGGATTAGCCGGCGTAGCTCCCCTCCCACTCCCTTTCGGCCCAGCGGTACTCTCGGGCGCCGTCGGGAAACCGAATTGTCGGCGGCCAGTCTCGACTGTTGTTTTTCTTCCAATCTCACCCAGTAGACTAGAGCCGAACAGAAGTACCTTTCTGGTTTAAAGGATCGGGCAAGCAGTCTTCGGATCGTGACTGCGCCCGCCTCTGCTCGGCTAATCCCATCCCTCCCAGCTGTCTTTCTCCCCCTTTCCACGTCAGATCTTTTCACACCTTTCCTTGTAGCACCCCTTCAGGGTGCCTTCCTTGTCCGCACCCTTTCAGGGCGTCCTTACCACACATACTCCTCTCCACTCCCCTCCGGGGCATCACCCCGCCCCGGTATGCCCGGGGACCACCCGCCCCATCCGGAGGGCGATGGGCGCCGGCTCCGACCGGGAGCCCGTTTTCCCCCTCCCGAGACCCCCCCCCGATGGAGTCTTTCCTTCTACTGACCAGGAAGGAGGGATCCTTCGCAAGGACGTCTCCCTTCGCCATAGCGAGGGAGATAGATGAGTGGACCGGGGAGGTGGCCTCAGCCAATGTTCTCCGGCCTGGGACCGTCCTGGTGCGGGTCAAGGAGGCGGCCCAGGCCCGCATCCTCCTCAGCGTCGGCCGCTTCCTCGGTGGCCTCAGCCAATGTTCTCCGGCCTGGGACCCTCCTGGTGCGGGTCAAGGAGGCGGCCCAGGCCCGCATCCCCCTCAGCGTCGGCCGCTTCCTCGGTGCGGAGATCACCGCGGAGCTGGCAGACCGACTCAACCTGACGTACGGGTGACCGCGTACGCCCCGGAGCTCGCGGAGCTCTCGAAGGAAGAGCTCATTGCGGAGCTCCATTCCCAAGGGGTGTGCGAGGTCACCCGCCTTGGCCGACGCTCTGGTGCGGTCCTCAAGTTGGGGTTCAGAACCCTTACTCCACCGACCCACCTGATGGCTGGGTATCTGCGCGTAGGCCTCCGCCCGTGAAGAAATCTGTGAGAGGGAGCCCACTTCGCCCCAAGGGTCGGCTTACCGATGCTGATATCTTGATGATCTTAATCTTGAATCTTTATCTCTTATCTCTCTATCTTTATCTTGATCTTGAAATGATTGGACGGGGCAAAGTACATGAAGACAATGGGCAGACCAAAATGAATTGGGGCACATTCCATTGGCTCCCATGTTAGAAGTTGAAATAAGTGCGGGGGTGGGTAAAGCAAACATTGAGGTGGCAGTTCCCCCTCGAAAGTTTTTAAAACAACACCACTGAGTCGAACGACTGGCAAATTGTGGCGAATCGGCGAGAGGTAGTGGCGTTGCCAGCTAGGGTATGTTGCAAGGGCTGAACCAAGGGGGAGGAAGGGAAAGTAGCGCCCCTTATGACCCGAAGGACGCCTCTCTTTGAGGTTCCAGTGTACCCCCTACCTCGAATTTCTCAGCGCAACGCGCTCCTCGGCCTGGGAACGGCAGTCTCCTCTGGGAGTCCGAACGCACGCCGCGAATTTTTCGGCGAAAAGCACTCCTCAGACAAAAACAAATGGTGCCCCTTTGGGAGATCAGAGTGTACCCCGTCCAAATGTCCTGGACCAAGAGCCGCCCCTCTGGAGAAATGACGCCTCCTTGGCAAAATCATAAATATGTCAGTGGTATGGGCTTGTACCCTCCATGGAACATCCGCTCAATACTCTTTGCGGTTTGGTGGGTACGCCGAAGTCTGTACTCTCCCATTCAGTTGTGTAAACCACTCCACCGGAAATATTAGCCACATATCTAGAGAGCAAGGAGGGTGGGGGCGAAAGCAGAACCGCCCATTCTTATCTTTGAGGGTGAAACTGCCCCCTCAATGCTTGCTTCCCCAACCCGCAATAATTTAAACTTCTAACATGGGAGCATATGGAATGTGACCCCCTATTCATTTTGGCCTGCCTATTGCATTCATGTACTTTGCCCCCTCCGATCATTTTAGGAAATCAACATCGATGGGCCGACCCTTTCGGCGAAATGGGCTCCCTCTCATAGATGCCTTCACTTGGCATCACGACAACTTCGGAACGAAGCGTAATAAGTCAATAAAGAAAGAACGGTAAGGTTCCTTCATCAATTCTGTATCATGAAAGGCAAATGCAATCCTCCTGGGATGGCTGAATCAATTGGAAAGAATGGCAATACGAAATGCGTACCCCGAACTCCCACAGACGCACGGCCTAAAACTGGCCGCGTGTCCGTGTTTTTACTTACTCTCCGCTTGGTGGCAGGTTGGTGCCGCTGATACGCGCAGATGAAAGGCGCCGACGCGGAGTTTCCAACCCAGGCGTACATCATCCATGGGAAAGCTACGAAAAAGCTGGCAGCAGAGGCGGATGCGGTCATAAGTGTAGGTAATTTAGGATTAAATAATTGTTATGAACAGCTTAATGATATTAATTTTGTTTAATTAGTTCTTTGATATATTTATATCTGCAAAATGATACCTATATCAACTTAGACGCATATTTCGATGCAATCAGCACCCTTTTCTAAATGATACTAGCATAGCGTCATCTCGGTTCGGTATGGTACGGAACCGAGATTTGCATTGTGAACGGCCTAATAGTCACCTTCCGTCAGATTTTGCACCGGCTACGCTACATAACTGGGGGGATCGCCGTCGGAAACATCGGCTGCAGTTGGAACTTAGAAAGCAGTGGTCGCCAATCGATGCTCTGACTATCAACGAGAGGGATGCCCCGTCGTCCCTCGTCGACGCACGCGACGATCTCATTACAAGCGTCATCTCTCACCTCACTCCCCAGCAGCCGCTGGAAGACTACAGCGAACAACTGGAGATGGGAGCCATCGACCTCGGAGGTGTGCCATCTCGCGATCCCGCCACGTCGGATTCTGGCATTCGCGCACGCTAGATGGCTAAGGTCATCTATGCTCTAAAGGTGCTTCTATTCCGTGAGCAGCTCGACCTCACTGCTCAATGGCGCAGTGTCCAGGCACGCTTCACGGACTTCGGACTGACGAGCTGCGAGCCGGCCTGGTTTACCGCCCGAAGCCCCGCTGCTACACCAGTCAACAATCTCGACTTCGGACTGACGTGCTGCGAGCCGGCCTGGTTTACCGCCCGAAGCCCCGCTGCTACACCAGTCAACAATCTCGACTTCGGACTGACGTGCTGCGAGCCGGCCTGGTTTACCGCCCGAAGCCCCGCTGCTACACCAGTCAACAATCTCGCACTGCTCCTGTGTCTCGCCAACTAGGCAGACAAGGACTTGGCAAAGGTGGCTGCTGAGGCTTTACACACAGACACATAGGACACCTAGAGCAGACACAGGCGCCTCAGTGAACCGCTTGTGACGCTTGCGTTCTTTGACAACATGTCCAACAAGATGCTGATGATGACGACGCAGGCGCTCATGCTTCACGAGGGCTCGAATAAATAATTGAGGCGCGCTGTCGTCAAGCAAACTCGTCAGATTGTGATTGGCGAGACCCTCTCCGACTTTGTCAGCAGGTCATTTCGACCACTGCCCGCTGTTCAGGACATCGTCGATGCTTTCATATCATCAAATGTTCATGGGCCCATTTCTATGAGAGTCCAGCCCGGCCGGACTCATCCGATGCCTATCATCAGGTACTATCCCAGCCCATCAATTGTGCTCTGGATATAGCCCGTGCCCAGCGCAGCTCAGCCACATGTATGATATTCAGAGCAATTTCAGGACATCATGGTACGTTTTATCTCTCCTGTAAGCGAATATGTCTGACCTTAAAATACTGGTTCAGTGATGTTTCTAGGTCATACAGGCATTAAACGTCCATGAGCTGATCTATATTTTATCAGATTTTCCAGCATGAAATTGAGTAATTAAGGGTATCAAATCGATTTGTTTCGAATTGCTTTCCAATTCAGCAAGTCTCCTCCTGCTCATCCCAGCGAACCCTGATTTTGTTTAGCACTCTTTATTGTGCACGATACTTGGATACGCAGGGTGCATGTATGACGTAACCGCGGGTGTGACCTTGAATGTGGTAAGTTGATTGAGCACCATCCGAACACCACCTTAGCCGGGTTTGCAGCGTATTTTTCTTCCTCTCGCAAGCGCAGCAGCAGGATAAAGCGAGCAGACCTGGCATAATTATAAGCACGAATTAACAGCATATATCGTTGCAACCTTTCCATTGTGAATGATATTCCTGAGAAGGTCCATCTATTTTACTAGTTGAAGTTAGGTACGAGGTAGAAACTTACCCACATACATAGATAGGTAATGCAAACGTAGACAGTTTGTTTTATGCATTTTGTGTCCTGTAAGCAGGCTTACATTATTTTGCCAAGATACTTTCCACGTTGCAAGCCGACAGGGCCGAACAACGCCGAACCAGCTCCAGCTTCCCAGCTTCCCGTGACATGTTTTTAAGAATCAGCCAAGCCGAACCCAAATGTCACATACCCGCGCGGATCACAGGCGGGAGCGATAGATGTGGAACAGTAAAACGCGCGAATAGGGCTAAGCACCTCGTTTGCTACGCTCCGCTTCCCCATCCAAACTGGCCGCCTGGACACACCAACAAAAAAAAAGGAAGGCCGGTCGACCTTGGGGTCAGCGATCCACGGTGGAAACTCCAGATCGTCGTCAGCTCCGGGGAAAACGAAGGAACAATGGTGGTGGCAGAACGTCACGGAGGCCCCAGGCGGCATCGGAAAGGCATGACCGTAGCAAAATTCAAAGTTAAGATGGCGCACTGCCCACCAATCAACACACGAACTTTTTACACGGAGCCTAGTGACTGGTGAAACTTTCATGGAGGGGGGGGGGGGGAAGAAATTGCAACGAAAACTGAAGAATCACGAGGAGAGTCGCGCAGAGAAGGACCCACTCAAGGGGTAACGATGGGGACAGCAGAGTCACTCGGACGGAGTTGAAGTGACGGACGGCTGGAGGGCGACCAACATCTGCCATGTGAGTGCCGTCTGCCTGTCATACATTTCTCTTTCCAAACCGTACCAGACTGACCTCATTTCTATGACAGCAATTTCCTTCTGAACCTCATTTTAATTGGTTGAAAAGAGTGATCCGTCTTATGAGGGGGTGACCAAGTATGCCAAACTCAGGGGATGGGTAGTTTCGAGGGAGATACGACGCCAGCGTTGATGACGACGGACAACAGAGGGGTTGACATCGGGGAGGAAACGATAACAGGCTTGGCAGAGCCGGAGCAGTGTACGAATCAGTTTCGAAAACGCCTGGTGGAAAGAGGACATGGTGAATTTTGTTTATGTACGTAAAAGCTAAAAGCAATTGTGATAGTCACTGTGTCGATTCTTATCGTTGCCATACAAAGCGAATAACAAAAAATGTTGCTGAAGTATCGGTAAGCCTCATTGAAAACGTGAGCATCCTCACATTCCCAGAGGTGTGGCTTTGTGTATGAAATTTCCAATTTTGTATTTTTGAAACAATTTTTTTTAATCTCCGATTTTGACTTCTTTTTCACAATCGGCGCCAGAAATGAAAAGAATGAAAAGGATACACCGAAGGGAAACTTGATGCAAACAAAATTCAGAACTCTGACAGGCTTAGAAGAAGAAAACATACCAAAATCGACAAATATGTAAAATTAATTTTGCGGAAATGTTTGAACTCAAAATTGACTTTCCATCAAAGAAAATATGTTCCATTGGCTGCTGGCTACCTGTACCTGTCGAGAAGTCCATAAATATGCCATATTTAAAGCTTTACAAATTTCTGAATGCACATGGAATTTAAAAATGAACTCGTTAAAAAAAATTATCTAAAAAATGTATGTAGTATCTCAAAAGCCATTATCGAAAATCCAAGCTGTTTGCCGCGCCTTTATTACCAGATTTGATGCCCTACTAAGCGTTGCAGCGACCAGAAATCACAGAAAACGGACTAAAAACGTCCTATTTCACCCATCGCGAAAAAATACAGCGTTACATTTTTTTTCTCGGAATTTTCCAGAATATTTTCAATCGAATCGGCTCGATGATGCGGGTGTAATAGTGGGGTTTAAAGTTTCTCAAATGTACGCTCAGCGCGTGCCACGCGATTACATTTTCTCAAAAACCTCATTGACTTAACATGGCGTTTCCAATTTCCGTTGTCCACCAGGCGGCCCTAATGAGCGCACCACAGCTCCTCAACCAATGCACCGATTGACATGAAACGAAGGCTACGTTGTAGCCCCGTCCATGCCCCACACGGACAGTGCAAACATTTCCATCCCACGTGGCACGTGCACACGTGGCGAGAGTGAAAATCCAAAGTGGCGTCTTTTCAACGTTTTTCACGATTGGGTCTGCCGCTGCTAAACGGGTTGAGTTGAGAAAACGTTAATGCTTCCTTCACTCAGCTCTACGTACCGGCTATATTCGTCCAATTGACACATGGCACCTGCCGTGCAACCTGCAGTCGTCACTGACACCCGACTGGCACGTGTCACAAACACGTGGAATCGGCTCAGACTCCCACGCCATTAACCCCCCTGTAAGACCAGATTTTCGACTTAAATGTGACACACACTTTGCATTTTCCCGAATGTGACACACTTCTGATGCCTACGGTATCTTTGCATTTTCCCGAACGCAAATACTTTGGCCGTAATCATCGATACCCTAAATCATTACAAAGTTGCCTTTTCGGGCATTTCAATACTCTTCAGTATTGGAAGATTTCGAGATCGAGGCCCGCACCTTTAGAATAGGCGGTTTCACGCGTGCACTAGCGGGAAGTAATCGTCATGACATCCCAATGGCGGGGTCAGGGCATAATAATTACGTTGATCTGAAAGCTTTTAGTCTGGAGATTGGACCAATTTATGATATCAATAAACAAACAGAGTAGGTTCAGTTACCTAATACGACAAGTTTTTGGACTAGTAACAGCCTGTTTATGTACAAACCCTGAAAATGTACACCCACATCCGCGGCTGGGACGTCATCTAGTCGGAAATCTGGAAGTCAGACCAAGCGAGCCTGACTTCGGAAGTAAACTCGATGACAACAGCTGTTTGTCGAATTCAGCGGTCTTCAAATGCCAAATTTTCCGAGCACTCGACCACTCTGATCAATATCGCCAGCCAGCTTCAACTGCAGTAAGTTATTGGCCCTTTATGATAGCTGGGACGAATCATAATCCACGTTTCAAAAAATGGCGTCATTATTTGTGCTCTGATTGCATCATTTACGACTGAAATATGTCAGGTGAGCCAACAAACAAGTTTGTCTCAGATGCGCATATTTTGGACGTGTTGCGGTCTTTTGGGTGCTGTAAACAATTCATGCTTTGTTCTTTCTTGCGTGTATGATATTCAAAGACAAGGATCAATTGCCCTTCCCCCACAGTAGGGGTTATTCAGGTAGGAGTACAGCAACATTTAAAAACTGAGCCATGTATGGTGCGGTACAGCGGACGCCGTTACAACTGTAAACAACCCGCTTGTAAAGTGGAGAGAATTTAATATTTTCGGGAGCGTCAAGAGAGAATCGTAGCATCTGGAAATGATGTATTTCAATATTTATTCAAAATACAGGTACTTCACAGTCATAAAATAAAACGTAAAAGGACAAATATTCATACGCAGGATATATACTACCACTTTCTCCCTAATATTGTATATATGCTGGTAATCCAATGGCAAATTTATGTTATATCCGGCAACTCCTACCTCCCGGCCATGGTGCCAAATGCGGCCAGATTGGCTAGTTGTTTCTGTGAATTGAGCGCTTTTTTCAAACAGTGCCACAATTTGAATATGTTGGTTGAGTTTAATATTGAACTTATCACTTCATAGTTAAAACTTCTTGAACATTCCGTATATACAGATAAAGTACATATATTTCAATGATATGCCCTTCATACTAGACGAAGTCATCGACATTGCATCCCGGTGCTTATTGGCCGTCATGAAAAGGGCTAATGTGAACTTTCGGGTCACCCTGGGCGACCACCCGGTGCCCCAATCGCACGGGGGTAACCGCCGTTACACGCAGATAATCCCCAGGGAGGGGATTCTCTTACGCAGAGAAGCCAACACGTTGCCCGAGTTTCGATGCGCTGTGACAAAAACGACTTTCCCATTATCGATAATTATCGCTTCCAGCGGAATCTATCACTGGCTTTTCGACGCCCGCATCGCAATTGCTTTCGCCGTAATCATGAATACCCTGAATCATTACAGAGATGCCTTTTCGGGCGTCCAAAGTGATCCAAAATGTGACTTTCCAATCGGCGATTTTACGCGCCGCACTCAGTTCAGGTGGATCGGCTATTACAACGCCGCGGCTTGTAGTCACCGTGGCCCGTGCCTGACCGTCGGGCTTCTGCCCACAGGGGAAGCGTTCGATCCCCGGGCGCGGCGCGACTCTTCTCGTTCTTCTTGCGGTGCTGCACCTTATGGTGACATTATATTATTAACGCATTATCGTACATTTCGCGTCCCGTTGTGTCCGGCGGAGCCGGGCGCCTCTGACCTAGAAGATGCATCGCCGGGGCCAGGTTATGCCACCGGGGCGGGAGATACATCACCGGGGCCGGGTGATGCATCACCTGGGCCGTTTATACCACTGGGGCCGGGGATATACCACCGGAACCGGGAGTTGCATTACCGGGGCTGTATATACCACCGGGGCCGGGAGATGCATCGGCGGGGCCGGGGATGTGCCATCGGAGACGGGAGATGCATCACCGGAGCCGAGAAATGCATCACCTGAGCCGGGGATATACCACCGAGGCTGGGGATATAACACTGGGGCCGGTAGATATCCCACCGGGGCCGGGAGATACATCACCGGGGCCCGGAGATGCATCATCGGGGCCGGCGGATATACCACTGGCCTCACTGGGGCCGATAGATGCATCATCGGGACAGAGAGATGCATCACTGGGGCCGGGAGATACATCACCGGGGCCGGGAGATATATTACCTGGGCCGAGAGATGCATCACCGGGGCCGGGGCTTTCCACCGGGTCGGGGGATATACCACCGGAGCCGGGGATATACCACTGGGGCCGGGAGACATACGATCGGGGCCGGGAGATACATCATCGGGGCCCGGAGATGCATCACCGGAGCCGGGGATATACCACCGGGGCCGGGAGATATATCACCTGGGCCGAGAGATGCATCACCGGGGCCGGGGCTTTCCACCGGGTCAGGGGATATACCACCGGAGCCGGGGATATAACACTGCGGTCGGGAGGAATACCACCGGGGCCGGGAGATACATCACCGGAGCCGGGAGATGCACAAGTGTATCAGCCCCCAGTGTCCAGATTAAAATATTAAAACTGGTGCTTTTTCAGCAACCCACATACATGCATACACACATTCACTCGACTTGTATCGAAGTTGGTCCAATAGCACAATGACAGACCAATCCGGTACCAGCCTGGGGGCTTGATCAAGTGAAATATCACATTGATTACCCAAAAGTATCAAGTCAAGCAAGCATTAAAAACTTGTACCAGTGAGGATGTAACACATCACTGTTAGCATCTGGGCAGCAGTGTATGGCTGCGTTCACACCAAACTATGCTGCCCTATTGATGGTGCAGCATTCACAGCATGCTTCTCTGCCTCTCCAATATCATAATACAATCCAATTATTACCAGTACCTTTAATCAATGTGCCACTGTCCACCTCAGTGCCAGGCAACATTGAAATAAATGTCATAAAAGCATATCGCCCAATACTCTGACCATGACTCCAGGATAGCTTAGTTGCTGTGATAAATGCATCTGATTAAAATTAGCATTATATGTGACATGTGCACACAAACTGTGTCATTCTTGAAGACATTTTGAATCAAGAGATAATATATTTATCTATTGAATATTGGTTTTGATGTACGGTTAGTTTCATCTTGCATGAATAATTAGTATTGATTTTGTGCAAAATAACAGGAGGCATGACATCCTATATTGTGCAAGTTCCTGGCATTCAATTTATCGTAGATTTAACACCATCATGAATTCAAAACCTCATACAGAGCTGCCCCAGGGAGGGAGGGGAAACTATTTACATTTGATGACAATGGGTACCTGTGTTAGAAAAGTAGCTCGCTGTGTTTGTATTGCTACAAGTGATATTTAGAAGCAACAGTTGATTATACTAATGTGAAGAAAAAAAATCAGTGTAACTGCTGCTCAAATTTCTGTTCAAATCATGCAGTGGATACTCTGATGGAATTCTTTTTGATTCTATAACTAGCTGTTCACTTAGGAAGGCCTGCAATAGGTAGTTAGTACCTGGGTAAACTGCACTACTCAGGAGGCAGGTATTGGGTCTGGTGCTTGGTAGTTGGTATTGAGCCAGGTACTAGTTAAATAGGTAAGTAGATACTAGATCTTTGATGCAATGTTTGCACAATACATATTGAGGTAAACAAAATATGCACATGCCTATATAGGTAAGTGCACCTACCCAGGCATATACCCACCTAGGTGCACACATATGCATATATATAATGGAATACAGATTCAGGAATTATATGCCTAATCCAATGCCCACAATCTAACCTAGTTATCTAAGATGTCAACCACCATCAACTTTGTCTAAAATCCAGTACCCTGCCCCATAATACTGATATTTCAGCATTCTTGTCCTGACTGCTACTTATTCCTATTTTTTGTTCCTGGATTTGCCTCTCTGGCTAGGCATTCTCCTGGAAGATTGGTTTTCAGTTGAGGCAGGTGAATCTGAGTCATCACTGATGTCAGTGGGATGACAAGAGTGAACTGGACTCTTATTTTTACTGGAAGCTCCCTTTGCCTTTTTGCTTGTTTTTTTTTGTTTCTAGATGTTTCATGCATCTGTCTGTCACAGGCTTCCTGATCATCAACCACTACCTCTCCTGTGGCTGACACGACATTCTGTTCCTCCCTTGATTCTTTGGTGGCAGTTGACTACATCATTTCTAAGATTCAGATTTGCTTGGGTCTCATGGTTTTCCTTAGGCATCACCTCTGTTGGTGTGGATGTTGTTTTTAATGCTTCTGTCCCAGCAGAGGACTGAGGTTTTCCCTTTGTGATTTCCTCCTTATAAGTATTTGGCTGTAGCTCAAGTCGAGACAGGATGTCTTCCTCAGATATGGCATCCCCAATCAAGATGCTGGGCATGTCTTTGTTTTTTTTCACAAAGACATTTCCACCTTGGGTGAAGTAGGTGGCTAATTTGCCCTCACGTCTCAGTTTGGCACACTTCGAAACAATTGCCATCTTGTCCTGAGTGAGAGATTCATGTATGAACAAGCCCCTTTTTGAGAGATCTTTTGGTACCCTATTCCTGTATATTGCATCCCTTACTTCTTTGTTGTTAAATCTAATGATAATGCTGTCTTTTTTTCCAAGCCAGTGAACAGTGTTTATGCACCAAGAAGGAAACTGAATGCCTGTATGAAAGAAAATGAGGTGCATGACTTCCTCTCGCAAATTTTTTCCAGGCCTGATGGACAATTTCCTCCTGAGGATGAGGAAATCCTGACGGGTGTAGTTTTCAGCAGCTTCAGCTTGTCTCTTTGCTAACTTGACGATGCCTTCTAATTTATCAATTCTGGCCTGTTGTTTTTCCACCAACTGTTTGAGTAACTCAAAACTTCCCTGTTCAGACATCCTATGCAGGTTTGAGTCAGTAACTTCCCACTGTAATACTGTGATTTAGAATCCGCTTAGCCCCTAAATATTTACCAACAGTTCATAAATTTCAACTGGAATACCTTGCCCTGACACAGCCCATCTAATATCAGACACAAAATTATGTTCTTATCAGGCTGGCTGATATTTTTAGAAAAGTAAATTTCAATTGTCCACCACCAGCTACTACAGTACTAGATATATACTACCGCACTACAGCAACAAGATATAGACAATTGCATTCACTAATGCATTCCGCAAGATACTCCCTGATTGAAGTTGATTCGCCGGTTGCACTTTTTTAATTCAAAGCATCATCAACTTGATTAATTCTGATCATATTGTGTCAAGCTTGCATTGACTTGAGGCAAGGATTGTACGAGATTGGGATAGCATGCATATATCACAACAATCCGGCTGTACAGTATGTTATGAAGGATGATTGGCCATGAAAAACCTTGGCAATGCTGCTCCCTGGTCCCTTGATCACCAGGAAGATCTTAGTAATGTGAACCTTAACATGACAAAAATGTAATATAAAATTAACTTAAAGTAAAGGTCATTGCAAAATCACAGTTTGAACAAACATTACTACAATGGCCTTTAGTTAACACTCAAGCGATTAGTTAATGCTTATTCTTTCTGAATACAGGATCATCAGAATTGATGTTCTTGGCAGATTAACACTACAGAAGGCAACTATTATGCCAATTTACTTATAATCAATTCAATCTGGATCTATTTATTTATTTTGAACATTGAACATGTGTCAATCTACTATCATGTTGGCATATGAGAGGGCATGTAACCTGGTGATATTATTGTCCTTAAATTGTAAATTGCTGCCTGGGAGAGGGAGGGGGTATCACAGACAGCTGGTGTTGCTAAAAGTTTACTGCTGCAGGGAAGTTTGATAACTTCCCACACATGGTATTGGCAAGTGTTCCTTTCACTTGCAATAGAATCCTTGCTCCTCTATCATCTCATCTAGGCATACAACTATCTAAATTTATTTTTCAAACTATGCTTCTTGATGGTGTGAACTTTACCTCCCTAATTTCCTTTTTCCATTTTGCTTTCCGATCATTCATGGTCCCTCTTTTGTGTGTTCCCAGTTCAATGTCCATGCACAATTATTATTCCAAGTTTTACATTTCCAGATATAATCACCATTTCCAGTTGGCTCTTTATCTAAGTAATGAGCAGGTTCAAACTTGAGGGAGCTACATTGGAATTACTAGGGAATGATTTGAATGATAAAACTTATATTGTCACAATGTACATATTATACCCTACCTCAACCACTTAACTGTAATGCTGGATTCTCAGTACTTCATATCAATGCAAGATCCCTGAAGAATAAATTTGAAGAAGTTGTTAATTTTCTAGCAAGCTCTAAAGTTGATTGGTCAGTTATTTGTGTATCAGAGACATGGTTGAAGAAAGATTTAGAACAATACTTTAGTCTAAAAAATTATAATCTCTTTTAATCTAGTAGAAAAGAAGGTGAACGTGGAGGTACAGCAATATATGTAAGTAATAGATATGAGGCTAGGGAAAGAAAAGACCTGGAGAGTGATCATTTTGAGACAAGTTTTCTGGAAATCAAAATGAAGTTGGGTGTACCCGCGAAAAGATTCCTAGTAGGGGAAATGTATAGACCTCCAAGTCTGAGCCACACTATATTTATGGACTATTTGGAAAAAAATACTTGACTCATTGGAAAACACCAAATGTACATGTGTCATAGAAGGGGACTTCAATTACAATCTTTTGAAATATCACTCTGATAAACCTACACTTAATTTTATGAATTTGTTCAATTCTTATGGATTTTTCCCAACCATCTCAAAAGCAACCCGGATTTGTAATGAATCAGATGCCCTTTTGGATAATATATTTAGCAATGATGTTAATGTCTTTAACAATTCAGGAATACTACTTCATGATTTATCAGATCATTTTCCAGTTTTTCTTAATCTGTCATTAATTGAAAGTTCAAATATAACAAGACATTCAGTGACAGTCTTTGATAAACATAAAATCAGTGAATTAAACGATCACCTCATCAGCAACTTGGAAGCCTTTCAAGATGAAACTGATGCTAATCAAGCATGCAACAAACTTATTAAGGCATATGAAACAGGTATTACAAAATTATCTAAAACTTTTACACCCAGTAGAAGAAAGAATCCAATTAAACCATGGGTAACCCCTGCACTTCTGTGTTCAATAAATACAAAAAATAAACTTTATGCAAAATATATTAGGAATATAATTTTATTGAATGAAAATAAATACAAAATGTATAGGAACATGCTTTGCAATGTGCTTAGGGATGCAAAACGATTATATTACAAGAGGGCATTCCAGGACAGCAAAGGTAATGGCAAAAAAACATGGAAGTATTTGAATGAAATTATAGACAAGAATGAATTGCAAACAGTTCCCCCAAGGTGCTTTGTTGATAACTCTGGGGCTACCTGTGTAAATGAACAAATACCTGATAAATTCAATACTTTTTTTTTCAACGATAGGTAGTGAATTGGAAAAAAATATACCTGCAGCACACAATAGCCCATTATATTACCTTACACAGCCTACTCATGCCAGCATTAACAATATTCCTTCTGTTAATGAAGCTCAAATTGAAGAAATTGTTAAGTCTTTGAACCCTGTGGGTGGAGGTATGGATAAAATTAGCACAAAATTTTTGCTTGGAACATATAGAAGTATTTTGCAACATCTAACATATTTCTTCAATCTTTGTCTGAGCACTGCAATATTCCCTGATGCATTAAAATCTGCAGTTATAATTCCTGTATATAAATCAGGGAAAAATAATAAATTTACTAATTATAGGCCAATCTCTTTGCTACCAATATTTTCGAAGGTGCTGGAAAGATTAATACACATTAGTGTATCATCATTTCTAAATGAAAATAATATCATACACCCACTGCAGTTTGGTTTCAGAAAAAAACATAGCACATACATGCCAATTGCTCTGATGCATAATGAAGTAACTAAAGCCCTTGTAAATAATAAATTAGTTTGTACCCTGTATCTGGATTTGAAAAAGGCCTTTGACACTGTCAGCATCAGCATTTTGTTACAAAAGATTTACTTTATTGGCATTAGGGGAAATATATATAAACTGTTAAACTCATACCTACCAAATAGATCTCAAAGAACCAAGATACATGACATCCTCTCCCAACCATTAAATATCACAATAGGTGTTCCTCAGGGTTCGATTCTTGGACCTCTGCTATTTCTTCTATACATTAATGATCTTTGCAATGTTTCCAATTTACCTAGCTTTTACCTCTTTGCAGACGATACAGCCATAACTATTACAGCTAATGATCATTTTGAGTTATAAACTAAAGTAGATGAGGTAATACCCAAAATAATTGCATGGTTTCATACCAAAAAAAGGGGCGAAAAAAACAATATAGTGGGCGCCCCCTAAACCCCAAATAATCAATCATACCAACAGATTATCTATTAATGCTGATAAGACTGGATATCAAATTTTTTTCCAGGAAACCATGTGATGACCTTCATGTAAAAATAAATAGTTCTAATATTACAAGGCATAGCTGCATAAAATATTTAGGTGTATTAATCGATGAAGACATGACATGGAAAAGCCATATCAATGCCATTTCTTCAAAAATTAGCAGAAATATTGGTATTATAGGCAAATCTAGGTACTTTCTATCAACTTGTGAATTGCTTCTTCTGTATAATTATCTAATACTGCCATATCTAAATTACTGTGCTGTTGTCTGGGGAAGTACTTACCACTCTAAGCTTGACAAGATTATTAAGTTGCAGAAGCGTGTTATTAGGATTGTTGACAAGAAACCTTACTTATACCATACAAATGAATTGTTTATCAAGCATAGAGTTCTTAAGTTTCTGGACATAATTGATGAACAATGCATTTACATCATGCTAGGTTTTCTAAATCACTCATTACCAGCACCTCTTTCTGATATGTTTTAACTTCATCAAGAAGGTGGCCCCAGAGTTAGACAACACTTTCAAATACCCTTTTCTGATATCAATTACAGGATGTTTTCATTACCCTTTATTGCACCAAAAGCCTGGAATAAAATAATCTGCTCTCACTTCCATAGGATTGAAGATGTACCAAGAAGTAAAATCATTTTGAAAAAAAACACATCAGGCAATACATTACTGGAAAATATGAACTTGTCCAATGAATGTCGGTGATAAGGTTGTGCTATGCATGGTGATCTTGTTGTCTTATTCGGATATTTTCGTTAAGTATCATGTTTTCTTTCTTTCTTCTTTCTTCATACTTCGTTTGTCCTTTCTCCTTTCTCCTTAGTGTAGTAATAGTTTAGGAGATGTACGTGCAAGATTAGGGATTTTATATTATTTCCCCATTAACACCCATAGCAGTTTTTTTTGCTGGAGCCCTCGAAGACGTTACTAGCATTGCTAATTGTCGGAGAGGGCTTCAGGAACATCTTTTACTAATATCTGGTGGCAGGATCTGTCCAGCAAGAAACAGGAGCTGGGAGTGGTGTGACCTAACTTGACTTGCTTACCATGACCTACTTCTCATCCCTGGAATTTTACGTAATTAGGTCGCACGGGTATGGAAGGGCACTCCTGCCTACCTATTAATAGGTAGGGGAATTTAATAAAATAAAAAATTACCGGGGGCGATAGATAAATCACCGGAGCCGAAAGATGTATCACCGGTGCCG
>JAOTOM010004568.1:0-172500 GCA_034440615.1 Ashinkailepas kermadecensis | reverse complement strand
ATCCCCCCGATGTCCGCATTAACATTGCGTTTGACGCCTAACGGGCTGTCCCCTGGCATGCGGCATTGCCGATGGTCAATGGGAAAAGTGTAGCCGATACATGGAACCGTGTTGTGCAGGCAACAGCGTTTCAACGCTTTTGGCCGTTTTCCAGCACCAGCCCAATCGTAAAAACGATGAAAAAGGCCGCCTTTACTTTGCATCCCTTCGCCGGGTGCCTGTGCCACGTGCTGCAAACATGCTTGCATAATGTTACAACATCAGCGATATCACATATTCCCCGTTCACTGTAATATGAGCCGAGCCGGGTGCCAATATGTGGCGGTCGCGTTTTTCGTCGACAAACCTAGCCCCATGTTAAAAAGAAGTGGGGGTGTCGAGGGAATTTTCAGCGTATGGAACTTGGTATGCTTCAACCACACCTAGAAATTGCACATTGCTGGATAGCCCCGGTAACTGGCTACCAATCCACCATTGTGTTTTTTTGCTGTGGTACGCGCCGCTCTCAGCTCGGAGGTGCCCAACTTAAAATAGATGCACGCACCTAACGGTTATACAGTCGATTGACAGACTGCCGCCGACCATACAAGCACGCAGTTCCCTATCGGGCGTGTATTTCCACCACGTTTCGTGTTGCTGCGGCTTGTGATATATGCTGTGACCCTGGCTAACATCTCGACATTACCCTGGTGGCGACACGTGACACGCCCACGTGAACCGCGTGACCTGAAATCCCCGCCATAATCTGTCCGCCGAACGTGCGCATTACATTTGAAGATTTGGGGCGAAATTCGTCCAGCCGTTTTGGCACAGCATGCGTCGAAGCGGCTCATATAGACAGACAGACAGACAGACAAACATTTCTCGACAATTTTGGAAAGTCGACCGCCATGCATCTCGAGAAATCTGCAATAGAGATTTCCCGTGATATATTGACTCCAAATAATTATATCTACGATTTCGAATGACATCGCCCATCGTCGAGTTTACCGAATGCAGGAGTGCTGAGTCGCTGACCCGAGAAGATCAGCACCAGTTCGTGTTGCAGTTGCAGTTCGTGTTGCAGACCGCTGAAGAATATGGCCGTTGCCATTCCAATGCCTGGAAGTAAATGCTGACTTCTGGTCACTGCCAGCATCCCATGGAACTCAGCAATACTGAGCAGGGAAAGTGTGAACATGGAAAATCACCCAAGGGTTAAGCAAATGAGGTCCCTGCATCAATGTGCCTTGCAGTGCTGTCAACAATGTGCTAAAATCGCCATTCAACTCATACTAATAAATAAATAAAGATGTATATATATATATAGAAGATCGATTGCTTAAGTTTTGATTAACCACACTATAGCAGTCATTTATATTCGAGTTGGAAGCTCATGATACCTACGGCAATAGTTTCCAGAACACCTGGATGTAATTTATTGCATAATCGTAGTTGCATGTTCTCCTTTCATCTATTGCTCCATCGTGTCACCTCACCATCCGTCATGCGAGTAATTGCGCACATGCCTGCATGCATTTACTAAATCATGCCATATATTCATAATAACATACACAAATGCCTGAAATTCGAATTAATCATGCAATATTGCGCAACGTTCAGTAAGATGACTCAGAAAATATGCGGGTTTCTGCCTTAGCTTTGATTCCCTTGGGAGCCACCGAATGTCATCAACACATGTCGCTATCAGGTGAATATGCCAAAACCAATTGTCTCGGACCATATCCCTGGAACCGCTATATCGACCAACACTACATTTTCACACACGATAGACTGGCATCCACCCATTGTGTTTATCGATCTATGGGATATGTGTGGCACTATGGTGACGCAATCGCCATTTCGCGGACAAACTTGATGGAAAATCCACCATTTTCCACCATTTTCCCATCTCCTGCCTGAGTGCAATTGCAAGTTAAGTTGCTTTCCATGCCTATTTGAACCAATATTGTTTGAATTTTCCTCTGATTGTCCCTCTTCCTATTCCCTCAACATGTTCCTATTTCTTTTTCAGATTATTTATCATGGCTCCGAAGACCAGGGGTGATTCCGCTGGTCTTTCCGACTTCATTGGGCCCAGCAAGAGTTTTATTCCCAGTGAGCTTCCCACCCAGCGGGCAGTTTTGCAGTATGGACTTCTTTTGCGAGAGCGAAACGTCAGTCTGAAGAGATACACAGTTGGTGATATGGCAAGGGATGTAGCAGAAGAAGTGCCACAAATGTGGTCTAGAGTAAACCCTCTTTTCAAGCCTCCTGTTGTAACCGGCACACGAGCCATGGCGGCACGGATAGAAAGACTTTCGCGAAAGGTGAATGACGTTGTGTGGAAGAAGATAAGCGACCCAGCTGAGGTGCAGAGTATTGAGGCAGACTTGGATCAACTGTTCGATGTCGCGGCGTGTAAATGCACGATCATGAGTTGCTCAGATTGCAACTGTGCCGGTTGTGGCGACAAGGCACACGTCCTTTGCGAGTGCGAGGTCAAAGAAGATTCCGAAAAATGAGTTGTGCTTCATCAAGGCTCAGCGTGAAAAGCGCGGTGAAGTATCCTCGATGCAGATGTTTTCTGTCGATGTGCGGGAAACAAAGAGGATCGCAGAAAGAACGAGGAGGAAGGAAAAGGCGGAGTCGGGTCAGAAGAAGAGGAAAGTGTGCGAAGAAGCCACCAACGACACGAACGAACGACACGAACGTTTTCGTTCGTGTCGTTCCACCAACGACACGATCGTTCCACCAACGACACGAACGAAGGTCTGGAAGAGGAAGAAGAACCATCACCCATTGATGGTGATGAAGAGTATTCGTCGTCTCTGCCTCAGAAGCACGCGAGAAACACGGTCAAGATTGATCAGACAGCAATGGCCAGCATCCGATACGGTGTGTCTGCACGAGCCACTGCGGCCATAGCGAGCGCTGCGCTGATGGATTATGGTGTCATAACAAAGGACGACACAGGGTTGGCGATAGACGTAAAAAAGGTTCAGAGGGCACGTGATCGAATCATGATTAAGCTGAGCGAGGAAGCTGTACAGAGCACGATGGAGAAAGTGGTGCTCTGTGTATTCTTTGATGGCCGTAAGGATATCACGCGGGTCCTCCTCGAAGCTGAAGGAAGTACCAAAAGCTTTCCATCTCTCATCAAGGAAGAGCATTACTCTGTAACAGAAGAACCAGGTGGCTCCTATTTGTACCACTTCACTCCCGCGCCAGCGACAGCAGCCGTATCCGCAGCGGAACAGATCGCCACCGGCCTGGTGGACTGGATGGTAGAGTACAGCGTCGACAAGACCTTGGTCGCAATCGGTGGTGACAGCACGAACGTGAATACAGGCTGGGATGGGGGTACAATGCACTATGTGGAGCAGAAATTGGGGAAGAAGCTCATATGGCTTATTTGTTTCTTACACACGAACGAGCTACCTTTGCGGCACCTAATAACGGCTCTGGATGGACCTACCGTGTCGGACAGCGGCTTCAGTGGCCCCTTGGGCAAGGCATTGCTGAACGTGACTGACCTCCCCATAACAGACTTCGAAAAAGTGATCACAGAGGAGGAGCTGGTGTCTCTACCACCAGATGTGGCAAACGACCTCAGCCATGATCAAAGCTACGGCTACCAGATGTGCCGAGCGATAAGGCAGGGGTATGTCCCTGTCGATCTGGCTCTGATGGAGATCGAACGGCTGGATCACAGCCGGTGGCTCACTACGGCCAACTCAATGCAGAGGCTGTACGTGTCAGATCATGGCCTGGGAGACACTACATGCAAAAACCTCCGGCGTATCGTTGAATTCATTGTGGGGGGTTTACTATCCGATGTGGTTTCGTGCGAAGGTGCAGCACAACTGGCTGGATAGGCCGCGGCATGTGCTGCGCCAGCTGCAGCTCACTCGGCTGCAGCATGGGGAAGTCGTGAGCATCGTGATGCCGTACCTCCACTCCAGTGCCTGGTATGCTCACAGCGAAATGGTGCTCCAGACACTTCTCTATAGCGATGACAGCGCAGAGCGCCAGTTCGCTGTTGAACGTATCAGGTGCATCCGCGGCAAAAATGAGCGTGGAGACCCCAGCGTCCGTCCCAGAACTCCGAGACTACATGAGACCGCGGAGAGTATGCAAGAGTTGATATCCTAGGACGGCGCCTTCGAACCGGCCCTCACGTGCCACACGCCAAGCTCCGAACTTGATGGCTATGTGGACATGCCAATGTCAGTTCCACAGTTTCCCGTGCACGGTCAGTCAGTTGAACGATGCGTGAAACAGGTGTCGCTAGCTGCAAAAACCGTGTACGGGAAGGAGAGGAGGGACGGCTACATCCGGGCTGGCTACATGCACCCGCAGCTTTTGCCCGTGCTAACAACTAAGAGGGACGTGGAGAATATGCTAAAACGACTGTAAGCTCCATGAAAGATAGAACTGGGGTGCTCTATGCCGTCCAGTCAGTTGTGCTCCGCACCTTCGCGCAATGTTTGCCTTGGATATACCAGTATTCATTGATTGATGTCTGACATGTGTCCCTTTAGGAAACAAATAGGCATCGATGGTTCCATGGTGATCACGGCGAATTTCAATAATCACGGCGAATTTTAATCATTTTTATCACCAACGTATCTGATTTTCGTCTGAACGTGATGTTGAAAGGCTATCTGAATGTCTCAACATGCAACGAATAGGTAGGTATTTGGTATGTGATGCACATGCATACAAAGCAGCCTCCCTCAATCATGCTGCTATGTAGTTCAAACAGCGAATAAATATGAAGCTTTGTCTATATTTCTATGCCCAGTGAGTGATGCTGAAGTCTTCAAATGAGTAAGTGCAGAAACCGCGGCTGTGTCATGATTTTTACTTGTTTAAACCTCAGAGTTCTTTGGATGCCCCGAAATGGACATTTGCTGGTGTATTAGAAGAAAAAGATAGCCGATATTTTCTTAACTATCGATTTTTCGACAATATTACGTTGTTTTAATCGACTCAGCTCGTCGAGACGATCAAAAAGAGGTACTATTTGACCCACTTATCTGGATTGGTTCTCACAGCCAATATGGCGCCGAATGCCGAAAAGTCTTTTCCAAACGCATTTTGAGAAAAAATGCCGATTGCCCAGCGACCTAATTTTTATGCCAAATTGTAAGACACATGTCAAGGCAAAATAAAAACAGTAGCCGTTTTTGGTAACACCATTTTGAAAATTATCGACACAGGCTAACATTGTATAGTCAGAGTCATTGTATAGGTGCCTGGACAAATACGACACGCTGCTTGGCCACAGCACTCAATCTCATCGATGGAACTTCACAGCGACTAGTGCTCTCGTTCCATGGTCACGGGGAACAACTGTAGGCAGTGCACTTAAACACTATACATACCAACCGGCTGGGTTATGTATATCTCGGGACAAAGTAGTCCTCCTAGATGGGTCTGTTTTGTCCGGTACTGTGCGCTCTCCCGTTGGTTCGGTGTTCAATTATCCTGATTCAATCGGATTGATAATTGAAGAAGTTCCCTCAGCCAGCTCAGAACGTTTTGAGACTACGGGTTGAAGGGACTGGACAACGTGATAGATAGAGAGAGAGAGAGAGAGAGAGAGAGAGAGAGAGAGAGAGAGAGAGAGAGAGAGAGAGAGAGAGAGAGAGAGAGAGAGAGAGAGAGAGAGAGAGAGAGAAAAAAAAAAAAGAGAGAGAGAGAGAGAGAGAGAGAGAGAGAGAGAGAGAGAGAGAGAAAGAGAGAGAGAGAGAGAGAGAGAGAGAGAGAGAGAGAGAGAGAAAAAAAAAAAAAAAAAAAGAGAGAGAAAAAAAAAAAAAGAGAGAAGAGTCATATCCTGAGCACAACGTCATATCCTGAGCATCGTTACCAAATCCAGGACACCGTAACCAAATCCTGTATTTTGTGACAAAATGCATGACACAGTTGCAAAATACAGGATACTATGATACAAAAACAGGTCACGGAAACTAACTATGGGGTGCTGGAATATAATACAGGGCGCCAACATTTCATCTTGGACATAGTCACAACACCAGTGGTATTCTGATAATATGAACAGTCTTGCCCTAAAACCAGAGACACTGCGACATCATTCGAGACAATGTCATAATATCCGGAAACCCGTGACACTATATGGGAGCGTCATAATATCCGGGGTACTGTGACACCATATGGGACTGTGTCACGACATCTAGGAAACTGTGGCACTATACGGGACGGTGGCTTAATATCAGGAACACTGTGTCGTCATATTGGACACTATCATAATATCCGGGACATGGTGACACCAAACACGAATAGAGTCATAGTATCCAGGACACCGTGGTGCGATACGGGCCAGTGTCATATTATCCAGGACACTGGATTTATTATACGGGACAGGGCATATAACTCGTGCCACTGTGACGCCATAGGGGGCAGTGCCATAGTACCCAGGCACTGTGACACAATGCGGGTCAGTGTCATATTATCCGGTGTACTGTGACAAAATGCGGGACAAGGTCAGATTATCCGGGGCACTGTCCCACCATACGGGATAGGGATATACCGGGACACTGACACAATACGGGACAGGGAATAACCATGACACAGTGACGTCATATGGGCCAATGTTATTTTATCCGAAGTACTGTGTCACAATACGGGACAATGCCATATTATCTAGGGCACTGTGACACAATACGGTACAAAGCATAATACACGTGGCAATGTAACGCCATACGGGGCAGGTCATAATACCCGGGGCACTGCGACACAATACGGGGCAGGGGCATAACACCCGTGAAACTGTGATACAATGTGGGGCAGTGTCATAATACCCAGGGCACTGTGACCCAATACGGGACAGGGCATAATTCCCATGACACTGTGGCCCCATGCGGGCCAGTGTCATTATCCTGGGCACTGTGACACAACACGTGCAATGCCATATTATCCGGGGCATTGTAACACAATACGGGACAGTGTCATGCTATCCGGGCACTGTAGCCCAGTGCGGGACAAGACATATTCCCGTGACACTGCGACCCCATACGGGCCAGTGACATATGTTCCGGGACACTGTGACACAATTCGGGAAAGGGGCGCAATATCCGGGACATTGTGATAATAAGGGGCAGGGGCATAATATCTGAGACACTATGGCAATATTCGTGACAGTGTCACATCCAGAAGACCTTCAGAACATCTCGGACGTCGTCAGATCATCCGGGACACTTCCACAGCATTTGGATTAGTCACAACATCCGGGACATTGGTAAAGTATCCGGGACGCAGTTTGGACGCCCTGGACGTAGGTTGAGCATTAGGGTTTGTGGCGATTAGCATCAGTGACGTTTTTGTGAAAACTAACATTTATATGCAGAATGTACGTGAAAATAAGTGCTTCATGTACAGTCGGTTACCGAATTATGTTCCAGTATACATTTACTATGGCTGGTCACTAGGAACGTAGGCTGTGACGCTGCACAGCAATTATTGGCAGGGAATACTGCACCGCTTCACAGTCAGGCGCTACGTGACAGTCTACCAGGTTGACCACGGGCCAGTGTCCAAGGACAGGAATTCGCGTTTACAGTCGTCACGTGACATCATAGACCATGCACGTGACACAATAAACTGCTCCTGCCCTTTTGCTACACCCATTGCAGCCAAGCTCTTTCCAGCCTTTCCAGCTCATTCTGTGCTTCCGAAGTCCGAAACCTGTAGTGATCAATCGTTTCTTGTCGACAGGAGTCCAGTAGTAGCCTGCTAACTGAGCTGCCAGTGTTGTTTGTCCGATTGAGTCACGCAAGGCAGGACCAGCATAGACCGGTCTCTCTCACTTCATGGCCACAGCTCACGTGACGACCACAAAACGCGAATTCTTGTTCTTGACACTGGTTCGTAGCCAACCTGGTAGGCTGTCACGTAGGGCCTAACTGTGCAGCGGTGCATAATTCCCTGCCAGTAATTGCTGTGAAGCGGCACAGCCTACGTTCTAAGTGACCAGCCTATAGTGTGCCCATAGCCTATAGTGTAACTAGGCAACCGACTATGCCATGTGTTCATAGCATTAGACCTATGCTAAGAAAAATTGCGTAATACCACTGTTATACCAACGTACACTGTTGTCCGAGGGTACCTGCTACATTCAGCAGCAGGCATAGGCGGCTAGCGAAGGTGCTGGCACACGGACATCCGACCGTGAATGATGAAGGTGCTGGCACACGGACATCCGACCGTCAATGATGAAGGTGCTGGCACACGGACATCCGACCGTCAATGATGAAGGTGCTGGCACACGGACATCCGACCGTCAATGATGAAGGTGCTGGCACACGGACATCCGACCGTCAATGATGCTGGGCAGCCGGCATCAAATCGGGTCACCGCTATTGGTGACCAGGGGCGCCAATTTCTGAACATAATTTGGGCGGGGAAAATGCACGGAGGAAATGAGAGGGATGAAATCGATTGAGGGGCCGCCCATAGGGCCCAAAGTTAAACAATGAAGTTACGTCTGCAAGCCAACATTGGGACGGGGGTGATGAGGAACGCTTCCAGAACGTACTGCATCGTCACCTATGGTGGTAGCACACAGCTACTGTCGCACGGCGGGTAATAAGCCACTGGATCATGAAGAGGCACCATTGGTGGTGACACATATCTACTGTCGCACGGCTGGTAATACGCTACTGCATCATGTCGAGACACCCATGGCGGTGACACATCTACTGTCGCACGGCTGGTAATAGCCACTGCATCATGTCGAGACACCCATGACGGTGACACATATCTACTGTCGCACGGCTGGTAATACGCTACTGCATCATGTCGAGACACCCATGGCGGTGACAATCTACTGTCGCACGGCTGGTAATAGCCACTGCATCATGTCGAGACACCCATGGCGGTGACACATATCTACTGTCGCACGGCTGGTAATACGCTACTGCATCATGTCGAGACACCCATGACGGTGACACATATCTACTGTCGCACGGCTGGTAATACGCTTCTGCATCATGTCGAGACACCCATGGCGGTGACACATATCTACTGTCGCACGGCTGGTAATACGCCACTGGATCATGTCGAGACACCCATGGTGGTGACACATATCTACTGTCGCACGGCTGGTAATACGCCACTGGATCATGTCGAGACACCCATGGCGGTGACACATCTACTGTCGCACGGCTGGTAATACGCTACTGCATCATGTCGAGACACCCATGGCGGTGACACATCTACTGTCGCACGGCTGGTAATACGCCACTGGATCATGTCGAGACACCCATGGTGGTGACACATATCTACTGTCGCACGGCTGGTAATACGCCACTGGATCATGTCGAGACACCCATGGTGGTGACACATATCTACTGTCGCACGGCTGGTAATACGCCACTGGATCATGTCGAGACACCCATGGCGGTGACACATATCTACTGTCGCACGGCTGGTAATACGCCACTGGATCATGTCGAGACACCCATGGTGGTGACACATATCTACTGTCGCACGGCTGGTAATACGCCACTGGATCATGTCGAGACACCCATGGCGGTGACACATCTACTGTCGCACGGCTGGTAATACGCTACTGCATCATGTCGAGACACCCATGGCGGTGACACATCTACTGTCGCACGGCTGGTAATACGCCACTGGATCATGTCGAGACACCCATGGTGGTGACACATATCTACTGTCGCACGGCTGGTAATACGCCACTGGATCATGTCGAGACACCCATGGCGGTGACACATCTACTGTCGCACGGCTGGTAATACGCTACTGCATCATGTCGAGACACCCATGGCGGTGACACATCTACTGTCGCACGGCTGGTAATACGCCACTGGATCATGTCGAGACACCCATGGTGGTGACACATATCTACTGTCGCACGGCTGGTAATACGCCACTGGATCATGTCGAGACACCCATGGTGGTGACACATATCTACTGTCGCACGGCTGGTAATACGCCACTGCATCATGTCGAGACACCCATGGCGGTGACACATATCTACTGTCGCACGGCTGGTAATGCGCTACTCATGGGTGTAAGAATCAGGAAATTATTGGTATTGAGAAATGATGTGAGGAAGTTATTCTTTCCAGCTAGCAATCATTGGCCCCGTGTTAAAAAGCAATTAATGGCATGGAAGTTTCTATGCCTGCCATTTTGGTTCATACTTCCATAGCGCCACTGTACTAGGTCGAGACACCACTGGTGTCCCGACTGGTGTCCACACAATGACCACTGACCATTGGTGTCCACCACTGGTGTCCACCCAGTGACCCCCCCACACACACCATATCGTTCATAACTGCACCATAACTCTATCATACAGTGGGAGTTGTGTCAGCTGCTTGGTATATATGTTGATGATAGGTGCGGTATGCCTAATGCACATAATGCGCAGTATTTCTAGCGCCGTGAGTCTTCTGTGGTCGTTGTATCGTGTGCAAGTATAGTGGTGTTGGATATCAGACTGTCTCGTGTAAAGACGGAGTGGCGGTCCTGAAGTGCTCCATGGGCGGGGGGCTCCTGCAAATGCATCGTCACGCGCCTGCTCAGCGAAGTTGTCGTCAGACCAATGGAGTATACCCCACAGATTACACAGTCCCCGGATTTGCATTGACACCGGTAAACCTGTTCTTTTACGCAGACGGATTGCACTTTTTCGTCATGTGTCACCTGTAGTGGATTGCGAGACTGTGGAGCCGCTGTTGACACAGATTGGAGGCACGTGTCCTCTCCGACAAAATCATCCGATGGAACGAAACAGAGATTGCGCAACAATTCAGCCGATCAATAAATGGTGAACATCTTTGCATCTCGCTTCAATTCCGGTTATCAGCGCATTTACCTCGAAGCTTGACGTGAGCGGGCCATTAAGCGGCAGACCTTGACCCGACTGAGCACGATGTCTGGCGCTCATCCTGGGAAACGGACGGTCGGCCGTGGTCGGAATCCCCACCCAGTTCTGCACCGTTGCATCCAATTATGGCTCGATGGAATTAGCGATTCCGCTGCGTCCCTTCAGGCATACTGACACGGGCTTCCAATCCGTGGCAACAGCGGCTCCAAACTCGGGCCATCCATCACAGGTGGCGCGAGGCAGCTGCGACACACTCCACCATTGTCGCCACACTATTTCAACGGCGAGCTGCACAAGCAAAGATGAGGGCATGCGGAGAGAAGCAGGGAATTCTGTTCTGGTGTGGATTACTCCTGCTGTGCGCAGTTTAACGTATGTCACCTCAGGCGCGGGGCAAGATGTCCGGGACTGCTATGACATCTGCGTCTCCAGTTTATTTTCGCAAGTCCATAGTTTAGGAGACATCAGGAGGTGTCTCCTGAACACAATGTGCCCAGGAGACATCACGAGGTATCTCCTGAACACCCCGTGTCCAGGAGACATCACGAGGTGTCTCCTGAACAACCCATGTTCAAGTGTCTCGTTGTGTGTGTGTGTGGGGGGGGGGTCATGTTAGTCATGTTAAGGAGGCACGATGTTTCAGCATCATGAGTAGACCGTTCCTTCTTTTTGGTTTTTTATTTGTTTGTGCATTTGTACTTTCTTAGACCGTCGCATCGTGTCATACAGACCACAGTATTTCTGTCGCAAGTGAGCTGTTGCATATGTGCTGATGATTACAGTCTAAGCAACTGCGAGTGTCTGTTGCTGCAGTGCCATTGAGCACCGTGCTCTACAGTGCCGATGTGAGTTTTGAGAAACGATTCTCCGAAGGTCGTCGGAGCCGTAGTAGCGACGCTTCCCTGAAATACTCCCAGATGTGATGTAGCCAGCTTCTGACAATGTCGTCAGTCCGTTCGTGGCGTACCGTGGAGGGGCGCCCTCCATACTGGAAACCGCCAGTCAAACACATGTGACACAACACCTATTAGAAATGCTAGGTCGGCAGGCTGTCATGCCACAGTGGGAGTCTACGTTCACCATCTGCATGGTGAACATTCGCTGGCTCCGTTGTGTTCTCCTTGGACTGTGTCCCACCCATGCTCCAGAATAAAACGACAGCACACTGGAGCCTGTGGTGGGCGTTAGCAATCCGACGCCAGAGTGCTGCATCGTGCCGACGGCTGCCACTGCAATCAATGATCACGTCTGCAATACGGCAGACTAAAGCTGCGTTAGCTGGCGAAAAATCCGCTGAGCACACTCGGCCGGCAGCGTGCCGTGAGCCCGGCTCGATCTGGATTCGTCCCACACAGCAGGCGAAGGATCTCAGGATGGGCTGCTTCATCATCGATCCGGTCGTCAAAGCCAGCCATGGATGTCATTGTGACAGCGGCCGTCCTGCCGGCCAGCAGTGGCTCAGATGATGCACAAGGTGCTGTCCGTACTGTCGGTCTGTAGTGGCTCAGATGATGGTCCAAGGTGCTGTCCGTACTGTCGGTCTGTAGTGGCTCAGATGATGGTCCAAGGTGCTATCCGTACTGTCGGTCTGTAGTGGCTCAGATGATTCCCAAGGTGCTGTCCGTACTGTCGGTCTGTAGTGGCTCAGATGGTGACCGAAGGTGCTGGGGCTATGAGAAGACTGACCATCTCCATTATAGTTCGTACCGAACATCAGTGACCACGTGCAATGCCAGTGCATTATGTAGGGCACAGGTGGGTATAACTTAAGTGACTACCTGTGGTATCTCTCACTATTGTTCCTTCCCTTCATTCCCTCTCACCACCACCTCATTACCTCTCTCCATCCTCCTGACACCGATCACTTTTCCGTTCTCTCCCTCTCCTGCCCTCCTTCTCTTCATCTCGCTTTTCATCTCCATTGCTGTTTATATCTACCTGCACCTCCCCTCCCGTCTCTCCTTTCTGACGCTCCTCTTTTACTCTCCCTCTCCCTGTCTCCCTGTCTCCTTCGCGCTGTCTCTGTCTGCCGCTTTTCTCATGGCTCGACCCATTTCAGGCCGGTAGACCGCTTCTCTTCAGTATTCGGACGCCGACGGCATCGATCGTCCAAACGCCAGCTGCTCCACAAATAGTAAGTATATTAAATTTTCTCGCCAACACCGGCACGACGAACACTGCCGATTTTCTATTTCAAACTCTTTCGATCATCCCGCTCTACCCCTGCTTGGTCATCAACAGATAAATGGCGCAATGGGCTCGATCTGTGAAATTTACGGCTCGGGTGCTCGTTAGAAGCGACGCTGCAGTGAACCAGAGGTGCTACTTTGTGGAATCAACACGCGCCGTGTAGGGTCACCAGCTGGTGGTGTCGGTGCTCCCTGCTACTCAGGTTACCCAAGTGCCGGTCCCTACAGTGTGGGCCATGGTCGCGTGGCTCCCCGATCCCTACAGTGTGGGCCATAATCGCGTTGCTGGAGCACTATGCCGTTGAATTCCAGCCAGGTATCATATATGTACATATATATATATATATATATATATATATATATATATATATATATATATATATATATATATATATATATATATATATATATATATGTGTGTGTATATATATATATATATATATATATATATATATATATATATATGGTGGTGTGTGGTGTGTGTGTGTGTGTGTGTGTGTGTGTGTGTATGTGTGTACCTCCAATAGTTGGTAAATAAGCAACACATATACAACGCTCCCCAGATGCTTCACAATGCACCTGCAGAATGATGGTCCAAGCCACCACACCAGCGGCTACTCATAGCACTAGATGCCACTTACATCAGAACCAGGGACACAACCACGAAATGGCAGGTGAATGCAAGTTAGGTCCTGCGGCTTTATGAGGACCACCTATATCGTACTGGGTTATCATCCGCAGTGTTATAATTAGATGTTTGTATGCATGTTATGCTTGCGGTTTGATCATTTTGTCATCAACTATAAACCAGCATGGTTCTAATTTTTGCTTTTGAAGTACGCAATGCGATTGTACAGCTCCGCACACGGTCGATGATTTTATTCATATGATCCAACGATTTCATTGTTTCATTCCTCCATACTTCACTTTTGAAAATGTATCCGGCTAGATGAAACGTTGAGTATTATATCTGAAAAAGAAAACAGAAAACGCTCAAGCGCATCATTAAGAACGTCTGCATCCCTACTAACGCCCAGGACGGACTAGCGCTATTCGTATACTACCGCAGCCCAGCAACGTCTAACCTGATCATGAGCAACAACCCAAATCGCGGCAAAACCCTTTTGAAAATGTCCAACGTAGTCTACTTTTACAAAGGAATAAAAGGAGAGTGTGCGCTCCTGCAGAACATTGGTTGCGTTGGGCACCCGACCACATCCTTAGCCACCGAATAACAATGCACTTACAACAGGGCGAGCCACAGACACACACCGAAGACCAAACGAGACCATTCTAGCCACTTCACACGCTCCGACATGGCTCTCAATGCCAAAGTTCTAGGAACAGCCTTTGATAATCGCCGCCTCCAAATCTTGGAAGCAGTTTTTATCGGGGAGATTGACCCAACCATCAACCGCCAGAGCAATGTACGAGGCACGTTGCTACTATATGATGGCTCACATCTCACCATCAGGCGGTATGGTGAATGACAGCGATGACCCGATGACATTTGTTCTTGGTTTTGGTTTTCGCGTTCTCATCGTAAGTAACTAAAATGTGAGTGCAGTATGCTATGTATCGCATGCGCATATATTTTATTGGTATATAAACTTTTTATAGCGACCAATTTGACCTAGTCTTGAAAATGTCCGTAGAAGGATGAAATGTCGAAAATATAATGAATGTTCTACTTACAAACCCTAGTTATGCTTATGAATATCGTGCATGAACACACAAACGATGGAAAACGTATTGTAAGACGATAGAGAGTCTGCAGAAGACAGAATTAAATGCCGGTTCCGCGATTGTGGTCAATGAGCAATGCGTAGCTAATTATCTGCTTCTAAGCTATGCTAATGTATATATATATATATATATATATATATATATATATATATATATACAAATATATATCCATATATATATATATATATATATATATATATATATATATATATATATATATATATATATATATATATATATATATATATATATATATATATATATATATATATATATATATATATATATATATATATATATATATATATATATATATATATGTATATATAAATATATACATATTTATATATATATATATATATATATATATATATATATATATATATATATACGCGCATACGTGCCATACGGGTTTGGGCCCAACTTGGCGTTTCACCACTAATCGACGACCTGCGAAAAGAAAACGCGATCATCCCTCCTTTCTGAACTAACTTTTATAAATGATTGTTTGGTGCTCTGGATTCATTCCCGAGATGTTTGGCTCGATCAAGCTGACAGTTTTCGAGATATAGCGTTTCTAGAAGTGAGCGATGTAGGGTAACTTTATTAACCTGTGTGTCTTATAAAACTGATGCGATGACGCAAATGTTATATATCAATTGAAAAGGTCTCGATTTCAGAATCATTGCCACTCTTTTGGTTTTTGATGTTGACAACATTTTGACTTTGTAATCTCATGATCTTTAGTAACGTGACCTGCCTTGGCCTGATCATAACACACTATTTGACTTGTTTAGATGTAAAAATGAATCCAAGTGCATTATGGTTGAACTGTGAAAGTATGCGATTTTTTACCTTTCCATTAATATGTCTTTTTGTGTGCGTCATGTCAGTGCGAAAAGCTGTGTTGCCCAGGCAGAGGCTTGCCTTGCCACAGAAAGCAACTATAAAAGAGGAATAATATTGATAGCAAAGGGAAGCAAACAAACTGTCGATTATTTGCTGGTGGCATGAAATATTGGATTCTGAATAACATGCATTTATGCTTTTGCATCTGCAGATAGGTTAACTTATTGTTAGCATTGCAACCAGTTCTTCGTACAAATATGTGTACAATTTCTTCTGCTTCGGAAACACTACCTTCGAGGTGACCTGAGTAGTACTCCATGGTACACTCGCTTTCGGTGGGATGTTCGGGGGTACCCTTAGCATGGCTAGCTCACTAGGAACTTAGGCTGTAACGCTGCACACCAAAAATTACTGGTAGGCTGCGCCGTTTCACAGTTATGAGTTGCGTGACAGTCTACCAGCTTCGCCACCGGCCAGCGTCCGAGCCATAGGATTCGCGGGTGTGGTCGTCACGCGACCATTTGCCCTGCAGCCATGCAGTGGTAAACACGGGTCTTCCCTGTTCCCGCCTTGCATTCCTCTGTCGGCGAAACAACATTGGCAGTTAAACGAGCAGGTTGCTGGACTTCTGTCGATAAGCAACAATTGATAGCTGCGGATTTCTGACTCCAGCAACACAGAATGAGCAGGAAAGGTTGGAAAAAGCTCAGTTGCAAAGATGTAGCGAAAGGAGATGGGAGGTTTATGATGTCAATGAAGTATTCTCTGGCCCCAAAATAATAATAGAATGCCCAAAATTTATACGTTTTAGAAATGTAGTTCGAACTCTTGCTGGAGTGGCTTTATGAACCAGGATCCAATTGCTAAGAAGAGCTGGTTTCGTGAACCCTGGCCATGATTCCATGAATTACAGTTTTACAGTCTAAATTTGGCAAAGCGCTCCACGTGCCGTCAATACACCGACACGGCGTCCCCGGCAGCTCGCTCTCGACCTTATCGTGCCAATTGCCAACTGACACTCCCAGCCGGGGACTAAAAGCGAGCACCCGAAGCGACTCGAACCCAGCATTGCCAGGACAGCGAAGACGGGTGCACGACAGCGCTCTAGCCAACTAAGCTACCGAGGCGGCAAGTCACAGGGAGGCACTTGCTTGCTTAATTGAGATTCATTGACAAGTCAATTAGTTATTTGATTAAATTGCATCTACTTCATTGAGAATCACATGTTCTAGGGCTCAAGGAATGTGTTGCATGATATCATATTATTTATTGCATATGTTGTGCACTGTACTGCAAGCGGCATATTCAGAATTCCGTGGGGATAAAGTATTTCTTCACGCTGGTACCATCCAACTATTTTACCATACAAAGATTTTACTTTATATTGCTTCATATAAAGTAAAATCTTTGTATGGTAAAATAGTTAGATGGTATCAGCGTTAAGAAATACTTTATCCCCACGGAATTCTGAATATGTCGCTTGCAGTACTGTGCACAACATATGCAATAAATAATATGATATCACGCAACACATACCTTGCGCCCTAAAACATGTGATTCTCAATGAAGTACATGGAATTTAATCAAGTAACTAATTGACTTGTCAATGAATCTGAATTAAGCAAGCAAGTGCCTCCCTGTGACTTGCCGCCTCGGTAGCTTAGTTGGCTAGAGCGCTGTGGTGCACCCGTCTCCGCTGTCCTGGCAATGCTGGTTTCGAGTCGCTTCGCGTGCTCGCTTTTAGTCCCCGGCTGGGAGGGTCAGTTGGCAATTGGCACGATAAGGTCGAGAGCGAGCTGCCGGGGACGCCGTGTCGGTGTATTGACGGCACGTGAAGCGCTTTGCCAAATTTAGACTGTAAAACTGTAATTTATGGAATCATGGCCAGGGTTCACGAAACCAGTTCTTCTTAGCAATTGGATCCTGGTTCATAAGGCCACCCGAGCAAGAGTTCGAACTACATTTCTAAAACGTATAAATGTTGGACATTCTATTATTATTTTGGTGACACAGAATACTTCATTGACATCATAAACCTCCCATCTCCTTTCGCTACATCTTTGCAACTGAGCTTTCTCCAACCTTTCCTGCTCATTCTGTGTTGCTGGAGTCAGAAATCCGCAGCTATCAATTGTTGCTTATGGACAGAAGCCCAGTAACCTGCTCGTTTAACTGCCAATGTTGTTTCGCCGACAGAGGAATGCAAGGCGGGAACAGGGAAGACCCGTGTTTACCACTGCATGGCTGCAGGGCAAATGGTCGCGTGACGACCACACCCGCGAATCCTATGGCTCGGACGCTGGCCGGTGGCGAAGCTGGTAGACTGTCACGCAACTCATAACTGTGAAACGGCGCAGCCTACCAGTAATTTTTGGTGTGCAACGTCACAGCCTACGTTCCTAGTGAGCCAGCCATGCTAAGGGTACCCCCGAACATCCCACCGAAAGCGAGTGTACATCGTTTGTTGCCAGGGGCTGAATAAATGAATAAGACAACACCGGCCCCCATAGCCAGCGTTGTATCGTCTATGTGTGGTGCTGTGATCTGGCCCGTGGTAATGGGAGACCTGTCCCCTTCCATTGCTGATGGTGTCCTCATGCACATCAGAAGCTTCCTTTTACGCATAAGCGTATAATATGCATGCATGGCTGGATAGCCCGGGTGGGTCGGGTCTGGATCCCCCCTGGTTTGTACCCTGTCAATGTTAATTTGCATTATCCATATTGAATCTGAAATTGTGCCTTGAAAATAAGGACCTGGACCCCGGGCTTCGTATGAGATCTCCAGCCCTGTACTCATGGGTGCGTGTTTGACGAGAGTGGTACCCACAGATCATTTTCCCTCACTTTTCACATCCCTAAGCCCATACATCTATTGAATAACCGAAGCAAGTTTATGTGTCACACTGATGCATTATCCGTTGGCACATTAGATGGATCCTCACACAGTGAACACTGCCACATCGGAGCACAAGCGGTACACTACTAAAACGCCGGTACACACAGCTTGATGCACTAAACAATTATATAAAATGCAGTTCCTCAGCCGAAGACACAGCAATAAGGGCAGCAGCACTAGCATGTTAATAGCATGGACTGTACGGCATCGCGGCCTGCTCATCCGTAAAGCTCAGCGACACTCATAGTCGTCAGACCTTCAGGACGGAACACGCGCAGATACTGAGTGTTCCCGACGGTCGCCGCTTCGGAGAAGCGCTCCTGGAGGCGCCTATCTGCTACGTCAACCTTGGTGTGTCGACAAACAGGACGCGAATCGATGACAAGAACTTCATGGATAGGAAATCAAAGGAGGGCAGCAAAGAGTGCTGCGGCGGAAGAAAGTCTGTCTGAACTCCATGTCGGCTAAATACTTTCAACCCAGATCAAGGTTCTCGATCGACAGTGTTTCGTCGACATGGGGTTGATACTTCTTTCGTCGAACTCTTTGCTCTTCCTCCTATCCAGTCATACGCGTCCTCTTCGTGTAATGTATGTACCATAAAATTGCCACTCGCAAGCAATCCACAAGTAAAATTCGCGATGGCCTGGGTTGAAATTATTTGGTCGTCATGGGAATGAGCCAGACCTTCTTTCCTCTCAACACTGTCCCTTCTATTCCGTCGCTAGCGTTCTTTCCGTGGGCGGTATGAAACAACTGCCATTCGCCCGAAATTCCCAAGGGAAATTCGCAGTAATGAATGTTGATAAGATTGCATCTGTTTTGATACTCATCCACGCAGCTGCACACCCATCTCTAAAGCAACGCATTTTCTTAAGCCTGGAATGTTTGACTTTGGTTGGTCATTGGTTTTACGACACGTCGACCGTTGAGTCATGTAGCGTCGCCAATCTCTCACGCCGATTGGTCGCGGGCGAAGAGTAGCGACAGGTGAGACTCGAACCCACAACCTTTCGATTGTGAGACGAGCATCTTACCCCCAGACCACTCGTCCCCGAATGTTTGACTTTAGTTCCGGAGCTGTATGATGAATACAAATGGGGGCTCTCACCTCGTGGGACCAACACGCCACAAAGGTGTGAATAGTGCACTGACCTGAGCCCCACCGTCAGCTCTGAACCTAGTCATGTATGATAACATAACATGTTCCGAGAATTAGCGACAATTACAGCTTCCCCAGGGGGCACGAACTTTTTCATGTCACTGAAACTGCGACTTTAATGACTTGACAAGAGATGATGCTTGATCAGGTTCACCAGGCTTCTGCTCACGGTCGACATAAAGTCCAGTTGTGGATCGATCACGTCTACCAAGTTACGCCGACCGGAACGAACCCGCTGTTCATACCGAACATAGAAAGCATCATCAGCATCAACCTCCAGAATTATTTGTAAAACCTACTCCTTGCCTGGCACAGCTGACACTCATGCATCATACATTGCTCACGCCCACTCACAAGCAGCATAATCGATGAGATCTCAATTGGTCGGATCTTTGACGACTCAATCATGAGCTTCACAGTTTGATGTTGCATACACACTCGTACAGTACGTTTGCCACTGCTACCGGCGAGAACGCAGGGCTGTGGTCGCAGCCAGCAGGATAATTATAACCCAACTCTGGGATTCGCTAGGCCAGCCTTATACCTACAGTAAATATCCGCTGGATTATCCGGAATCGACCCATTTTGTGCTATTTTTGCACACCATTCGCATTTAGAATGGGAGCGAGGACCTCTGCACTGGGACACGGTCGGCTAGTACTAACCGATTACCGGAAGTTCACACTCTAATAGCCTCTGCAAGTGTGGTTTATCTTGGAGCTGTGCAGTGTTTCAATGCCTCGTGAAATGGTCCCCTATGTCAACTGAATAGGGAATACAGAATATATTTGCACAATAAAGAGCACCCTCACCCCCCCCTTGGTGAGCTTCCTTTTTGACTCTTCACGTCACCCTGCAAATTTAAAATACGTAGTTTTGCTACGACTGTTTCAAAGATATGTAAGATGACAATGCCCACCCGGTTTCCACACCAGCAATCTATTTCGTATGTGCTTCTATGCATTTCTTCCTCATGCGCGGTCCACTGGTGTATTCAGGGCAATGGACTGGAAGCATATGCCCCTACCCCCGATGGAGATGTGTCATCCTTCTAATGAAAAAGTGCCTCTGTTGGGCATTTGAATGAACCCGGCCTGTCAATCAAAGAGTGTTCAGCCGATGGCGCCCCTTAGAGTGGAAATGACGCCCCTCCGGACAAGTGCCCCTCCCCGATCGCAATTCATGAATTCGCCCCTGGTGTGGTCAACGTCTGTTCTCTTTACACCTCACTATTTCGAGTATTTGAAGGAAGTCGTTTCTTGGCGGTCTTCTACAGTCGCCGTTGGTCGTATTCCGAAGTGGGGCCATCCGCCCAGCTCGGTGGAGAAGGTGAGGAAGAACACTATGTAGAGCATCACCACAGCGAAAAGCACATCATTCAGCTTCCAGAGGAGCGTATGCTGCAGTTGTCTGGATATCTCTGTGGCACCGAGAGTCAACCATGACGAACATACGAATGTCGGCACATCAAGCTTCGAGAGCGAATTTCACGTGAATACGGTAAAGCCAAGCAACAATGTAGTGATAATTAATTCCACAACTTTTCAGCAATATGTAGGAAAGCTTGAACATTTACTTTGCTTTACGTGTTCCAAGACACGACTTCTACTATAACAACAAAATTAATCAACACATTTTTATACTGCAAACACTCCACGGGACATTTCTTCCGCACGACAAAGTTTATAATGAAAAACAATTGCGCAACATTACTTCTATTGCAAGACCTTCCACAAATGTTCTGTGCCATATCATCAGAAGCGGAACACTCCGCATATTTGCGAGCATGAACCACCCTATCTTCAATGTGTGTCCATCCCAGGATAATAAAACTATATCGAAATTTCAGGAAATAGCAAAGGGTTAAAGGAAATCAATAATAGCAAGAAATACATCAACAATGTGCCCTGTTCGAGCTAGTGCTGCGAGCCTGTAGAGTTGCCAATTGTACAGTAGACAGAGCATCCCAGGGTAGCACATATTTTTTACATCCCGGATATTGTATAAAAGGAAGATTTCGCTGCCATATTTGAGAAACTTGCCAAATTGTATCTCGATACTTTTTTCAGCTCCATCAGGTCCCTGATGGGAGTTGTCGAGCGGGGCCCTGACGCGAGCTTTCTTGTCACGACGCGTTTTTTTTATCGGTGCACCTTCTACATTTTTACGGGACCTGAATTGCATTTTGGGGTCCCGGCGTCATTTATGAGTCTCCAGGTCAATTTTTGGGCCCCCACGTAATATTTTTGGGTTCCACTCCATTTTTGGGCCCCTGCGCGATTTTTTTACGCCCAGCACGTTTCTGTGCAACACCCTACGCGCTCTCTTGGGTCCTCCGTCGCAAGTTGTTGGGGCTTCAGAGTGCTTTTCCGTATGCGGCTTGATTTTTATGGGTATCCACTGAATTTTTCGCAGCCTAGTGTGCATTTTGTTCAGGTTGCAGTGGGATCTTGGGGCTCCGGGTGCCATTTTTAAGCTCCGGCGTGATTTTTCTGGGCCCAGCGCAAATCTTTCCGATTTTTTTCCACCACCTCTCCGGGGTGGGGGCGGCAACCTTCTGCCACCTTTGCCCCTCCTTCTTTGCGTCACTGGGACCTCGTCGATTCTTGCGGACCTCGGACTGTTTTTAGACCCTCACACCGTCTTCGTGACCCCGATGTGCTTTGAGTACCCCGGTGCGTTATGAGGGTCTCCGGGCTGTTTTTGAGAGCTTTCGGCGGGATTGAGGCTTTATTTAGGAGCCTGGCGCATATGATATAGCCCTGCCGCTCTTTTGCGGGACACACGGTGTGTTTTGAAGGAACCCGGTACACTTCTGGGTTTCCAGTGTGCTTTTAGGCCCCGCAGTGTTTATTTGCGGCACCCGACGCGAATTTGTGTGCCTCCTTACGCGAAGATTCCAGGCCCCGACATCATTTTTGGGTGCCAATGCGATATTTCGGGCCCTGGTGCATTTTTTTGGTGGGCCCTTGCGGTACTTTTCTGGGTCCGCTGTATTTATTTCGGGCTCCCTGACCCGAATTTGTCTAGCCCCAGCACTGTTTTGGTCGGCCCCTATGCACCTTTTTCTTGAGCCCCGGCGCTATTCTTTGGGACCCACCACCTCTCAGGCGTTGGAATTTCCTGTTTCCCCCTCCCTTTATATTTTATCGTACTTGTCATCATGCCCAGCCGTTTGTACACACTTCATTCAGGACATTTCGTCATTCAGTCATCAACAGCTTATTTTAATGCTTGCTCACCATTAATAGACGAATGGTGCTTGTTCGTTATCACATTGAAATACTGCCAAAGCTTGTTTACACGTACATAGATTAAGATTGCACCCTATACAGTACACCCGTTCTAAGTGTTCTTTATGTTCCCTATGTTATCGGATGACCATCATCAATCCGCGAACAGTGGTGGCATCCAGCGTGGCATCGGGCAGACTGTTCGACAACGGTGCGGCTCTATATGGGAAAGGACGCTGTGTGGCGGTTTGCTGCACCCCGGGTATGTGGAGCTGTGTGTGAGTGTGTGAGGCGGGTGTCTCGCACAGCTACATCGGATCGCCGTATAAACATAAACCGTATGCGTACATACACATTGGTATCGTCCAGAGCACCATATACCTTGATGCAGGTAATTCGCAATGCACTTCCATCGATTGGTGACCAGTTCAGTGATTTGAGGACAGACGTGATGCAGTCTTGGCGCCGTGCGCCGCTCATTATTCGTGCTGCAAACTTAAAGATCCTTTTAATCCGATTAAACTGCTGAGAAGTAGCTTAACCCCAGACAGGTGAGCAGTAGATGATGTGGGAAAGAGGATGAGCCTTAACCCGCGCCGTCTCGGGGGGAGGTTGTTATCCACCCACCCCTCCCCTAAGGTTTTCCGCTGATAGAGAAAGAACGGCGCACGGTAGCGCGCCGAAATTTTGCATACCTTTTCCAACATCAATTTGGCATGTTGTGTCAAAATTTTGATGTTAGGTCATCTAGGGTCCATGAGTTAGTGAAGGTCAAGTGAGGTCACCTCCAAAAAAGTTCAACCAGTCGTCACACTTTAACGGATAAAGATATTTTAATGAAACTTTCAACGTTTGCTTATCTTTAGGGACACAACACAACGCATCAGAGGAATTTCTTTCTTCCGTTATTTATTACTTATTAGTTTTGCAAATTTGCCCATTAGAGTTAAAATAGAAGATTCTGGCTAAAATAAGCATTTTTTATTAGTGCAAGTTGACTTCGAACTCCGTTTTTTCCGGTCCGCTCAACCCATTAGAAAAATACAAACTACGGAAAATTTTAAAACTCAAAATTTTGAAATTTCCAAAAAATAACATTTTGATTTTTGGGTGGCCAAAAATGTTATGGCCATGGTCAATTTCGTCTTCCTTTTCTGATTCCAAATAATTTTTTTCTTTCTTCAAATCTCCCCCAAAATGAACTCCCCAGAGCCAAAAACATGATATAAGTCGTGAAAATCTAGGCCCCCTAGTGACGTCACTTTTGGGGGGAAATTTGGGGTGGTGTCTGGCCCTACTCGTCGAGCGCTTTCCGCTGACAACTCTTTCGTTTTCGTGCGACGCTTAGTTTGGGGATTAGAGGGGGGTGTTTATCCCCCCCCCCGAGACCGGGTGTGAGGATCTGACCGGAGAGACTGGAGAGACCGGAGACCGAAGCTCTCATCACCGGGTTAATGCCGGTGATAAGAGCTTCGGTGATACAATGGCGTCAAAATTTGTTAAAGCAAATGATGATGCTGTAGCGCCGGCGCACAACTGTGGATACGTACTGATTATTGGTCATTGGTCAATGACCTGTCCATTGTGATGCCTGATATTCTGATTGCTTCGGAAGACTTAAAATAGCTACCAGAGAAAACAAATTGGAAGGTATATGTTTTCTCACTGATTGTTTGGTGCCAAGAAGGATGAAGTTAGTTTTTGTCGTTAATTTTCAGATATATATTTTTCAACCAGTTGTGCACAGATGCCAGAGACCGGATCGGATTAAAAGGATCATTAGCTTTGCAGCACGAGTCGTGAGCGGCGCAAGGCGAATTCTGAGTTGGAGTAAACTATCACTATCTGGATATAAGCAGTCAAGAAGTTGAGAGTCATCTGCTTAGCAGAGCAGTCGACCGTGCGGAAGGAAGCTGGAGATGTCGGCAACCGAAAGGCTGAATACAATGGGCTGGATTATGGAGCTTTGTGGGACTCCAAATCTGACGGTGTGGGCCTCTGAGCTAGATTGTGCAGTGGGACGACAGAAGACGTTTTCCGAGTGGTCGGAAACACACCGCTGACAATAGAGACATTGACAACGTGCAGCGACAGCGGTCCAATGATATGAACGCAGAGGAGCACAGCGAGTATTGAACTCCACCGACTCCAACAGCGGTCCATGCGTTACATCGTTGCTGATTGTTCAGGCAGGGTCACGGGCTTCAGCTCACAGCTGGCGGTACACACCATTGGAGGGCGAATCTCCGTCGACATGGCAAGTTCCAGTTCAGTGGCGAGGTGGCACCGACGCAGGCAAAATACTGGCTCAGCGCATCGACCTGCGCATCACTGAACTCCATGCTCGGCGAGTCTGTGTGTCCAACAGAAACACTTAGCAAAATGGTTGATTCGCCTCCAGAACCCACAATAATCTTTATTAGTTCGCTGGTCACACAAACACTCCTTCCGAGCACGAACGAGCCAACTTCTCACAATTTTGTCGAGTTGCTGTGGTAGGTGACACGGTTATCGCTGGTTTTGTCGAGCTGCCGCGGTAGGTGCCATGGTTATCGCTGGTTTTGTCGAGCTGCTGCGGTGGGTGTCGTAGTTATCGCTGGTTTTGTCAGGCTGCTGGTATATGTCGTGGTTATTGCTGGTTTTGTCGAGCTGCTGCGGTAGATGCAGTGGTTATCGCTGGTTTTGTCGAGCTGCTGCGGTAGGTGTCGTCATCGCTGGTTTTGTCGAGCTGCTGCGGTAGGTGTAGTTATCGCTGGTTTTGAAGTTCATCCAGTCATCTGGGGCCTGTTTTCGTCGCGCCATGAGCTCCTGCACCTCTGCATCGTCCCGAAGCCACGGGCAGCCGCTACGACGACCGCCATGTGCGATAGGACGACCGCCTTCCAAGATGCATAGGTCTGTTTCAAACGAGTTCATGTTCAGATAACATGACGAATGCCAATTATAAAAGCAGTTCTTTAATGTTCAAACCAATCATTGAAAACATTTCAGACTAATCATTTCAAGCGAAACATAAGCCCTTGCAGATAACGTGCATCAGATACCCCATTCTCCAGAAAATTGCATTTACAGATAGCCGAGTTCATAAGATCATTTCCAGATAGCCGCGCTCATAGGATCATTTCCAGATAACCGCGCTCGAAGGATCATTTTCAGATATCCGCGCCCGTAGAATCCTTTCCAGATAGGCGCGCTCATAGGATCACTTCCATATAGCCGCTCTCATGGGATTATGTCCAGATAGCCGAGCTCATATGATAATTTCCAGATAGATTCCAGAAAATTTCCAGATGCCAGGTTATGCATGTTCACATGCATTGATAGGGATCATGCGCCAACATATGTAGTCTACCCCTGGATTGTTCCTTAGGATAGGCATCTGAGGGCGTAGATGTTACTGCATGGCATCGCTCTAGTTCACTTTTTGCGAAGAACCAATGGAAACAACTCGAAGTTCATCGTTACCACCAGATACCTACAGTTCTATATAAGGCACTCATGATGGTAAACACGCACTGCAGTATGTCCCCATATGATAATAAAAAGAAATCCGTATAATACTAGGTAATGACCCACACTAGAGTGGCGCATATGATGAATATTATGATACATGTTAAGAGTGGATAGCATAGAAGACGTTTCTTCATTTCTTTATTTGTTATTGTCCACAATCTCCAACAGCATATTGTGCCCTTTACAGGAGAAATCATTAGCTAAAAACGTAAACAGAACAGGTGAACAGTTTTCAGTTCAAACAGGTAAACGGCTGTCAGAACTCCATCGATGCCCGATGGCTCCGCGGCTCAGATGTGAGCGTGTGACGCAGCACAGTATCTAACCACCTGCGTCTTAAATGCATTCAGCGGGTTCGTGAATATGTCCGCACTTAGTGTCATCGCTAAAAATGTGTTCGTTTCTCTTAATAATCTGTTAAATAAGCCACATCTAATGGTTTCTACACGTGCATACGGTACATGAAATAAAACAGGTTGCCTATTTCTCCTGACCAGGACACATAATCCAAAGTTCTGCAATAACACTGATGAGTCCGTCCTGCCACATAAAACGTTTCGTAAGAACATGATGTCGGATTGTACGCGACGAGTGGACACAGACGTCATGTTAAAAAAGCGAAGAAGGTCCTGATATTGTAGAGATTCCGGTCAAGGTGTGGCACTACAGTGTTGAGCAAGCCACATTAAACATGTATGTTCTACCCTATCAATCATGGTCAGATGTGTTGTGGCTACGCCTGCCCAGATGACGGAGCAATACTCAAGGCGAGACCTAATGTTCGCGTTATATGCCGCCAACAGAGCAATTTTCGAGAATTTGCTACCAGGAACCCCTGCTTGCATTGATCTAATAAACAGTCCGAGAGCTCGGTTCGCAGATGACACAGTTTTTGCCACATGTTGTGCGAATGTCAATTTGCTGAAGACGATTCTTCACTTCTTTATCGTCAAAGTATGCAATCGCTCGGTATAAGAGAAGAACGAACTAATTGCAATGCTTGCAATTTTAATACTGGCGGTATCAGATAATGCATCAAAAGTCCTGTTGTACTCGCACCCAATTATCCGTGCATTTAATTAACACATGAGCATAATGGAACCGTGCCCTCCATAATTTGTCGAATGTGTACATTTTCCTCATTCAGGTGCTGCTACCACATCTGTCGCCGTCGAAGTAGAGTTTCATGATTGACAACAGTTATCCGGTATGACCCTTTGTAAAACACTTTCGTGAGCTTTCGGAGCTCCTAGCCGCTCCGTTGTCAAAGGATATGGTCAGATGATCAGGTTAAAACAGAAGACAATTAATAAGGGTGCAAAATTTCAAACACAAGATACGAGTGGTGAAGGAATCGGTACTTCAATATAGCAAAACTATACGGCGAAGTTTTATAGCGTGTTCAGCGATCGCGGACGTCTCTGGTTGGGCCTTGCAGAGAGCCATCTAGTGCTCCTTCAAGCTCCTGTCCAGCGGCCGACCACTCTCGCCAATGTGTGTTGCTTTGCACTCGCATGGCAGGCGGGAGATGGTCCCCGAGCTCTGCCTCCGATATCTTCAGTCTTTGGGACGTTGGCAGTTTGCTTTTCAGGGATTGTCGGGACGCGTGAGCGATGACAGCTCCCAGGGGCCTCAGACGGAGTTCCAGTCGCTCTGCAATGCCGGTGTAACAGGGAACTGACACGTATCTCAGCTTGTTTCCTTTTTTGGGATGGTCTCTGTTTTGTCGTGCAGCCGACGTACGATTATATATAATATATAATCCGGTATAATTATAAATCATCTGACGACGGACCCGCTAGGAGCACCGAAAACTGATAAAGTGTTTTTGAAGGGGCATGGGTGTTGCTTTGTACACTTTTCAGGGGGAAAGTGTCCCATCAATGTTGGTTTACCCCCAATAATTTCAACTTTTAACATGGAACCCTGCGGAGTGTACCGCCTCCTCCACCCCCCCCCCCCATCCATTTCGGCCGGCACAGTGCCTCCACATATCGTGCCCCCAATGATTTTCAAAAATCAACGCACCTGACAAGGGAACATCCCAGATAACCTTTATAATTCCTACATACACTTTAGTATGTCCCTCAAAGCTTCATGGTTAATCCATAATAACTCCAAATGTACTGAACTATTGAGTACAAATTTTGTCCAGAGCATGGTGAACATCGTTTTTTTATCCTTCTTTACCGTTCCGTATTTTCTCATTCGGCATAAAATACCGAAATCCAATCACGTCATAAACAATTTCTGCTCTAACTGAGGACATCTAACACTGACTAAATAGCACTTACACCCACCGGAATCATTCGACGCTAATGGGCAATTTTTGTTTAAGATGTTGTGTTGTCAGTCCCCAGTTTCTAGAGTAAATTGATTCCAATGATGCCATCTAGAGAGGGTTAAGTTAGACGATTGTGTGACTGCTCCACTTGACGTCGATAAGATTCACCGTACACTTGAAACCACCAAGCGTCAAGCTGAGCGTTAGGCGTCAGACGCAATGTTAACGCGGACATCGGGGGGATCTCCAGTAAAGAAAGAAAACAGGTAGGTTCCTGATGCCGTTCAAGAACTCTGAAACATGCGCACGCGACAAGCGCGCCCGGATGCTCACTAGTGTGTGCGCGAAGAATATAGTTACAAATTATGAGACTCTGTCTCCATAAAATATGATGCGAAGTGCATTCCTGAAAGGTAGATTGCCTTCAGACGTCAATTTTATTGCCATTTACAGTGACATATTGCACATATTGTTACTTTCCGTATTTCCATCTGAAATTATTTTCAGCCATAACGGCCGGCCGCCGGCGGCCCCCGGACCGTCTGGCCTTGGGCCCGTCCCCAACCACCCGCCATATTTGCCAGAACGTCAATAATGTGGCGAAGCTTCATGTCAAAATGTAAAAAGTGACAGGGTTAGATATGTATAAAAGTAGTCGAGTATGGTATCAGAAGGCAGCTGATTTTATGCCGGTTTATTTGAGACCATTGGAAATTAATTCGCTAATGTAGAACATCGAATATGCAATTAAAAGGAATACAATGTGATAATTTGAGACACAAATCCTGGAATTGAGTGCAAAAATCACAGGGTTAGGTATCTATAAAAGTAGTCGAGTATGGCATCAGAAGGCGGCGGATTGTATGCCGGTTTATTTAAGATCATTGAAAAATAATTCGGTAATGTAGAACATCTGATATACAATTTGAAAGAATGCAATGCGATAATTCAAGACACAAATCTTTGAATTGAGTGCAAAAGTGACAGGGTTAGATATCTATAAAAGTAGTCGAGTATGGCATTAAAAGTCAGTGGGTTTGATACCGGTTTATTTAAGACCATTGGAAATAAATTCGGTAATGTAGAAAATCTGATATACAATATGATGTGATAAAATGTGATAATTTGGGACACAAATTTTGTAATTTAGTGCAAAAGTGACAGGGTTAAACCTTCATTGAAGTTATTCAAGATTAGATAAAAATGTAGCACGTTCGATTTTCGTTTAGTTAACACGCGCCCTGGAGGGCCTCTGAGAATTACGCGCACTGGAGGGGGAGGGGGCGGATTCCGCCCCCCCTAAGATCTCGGCTCCTAGTAAAGCTGGAGGAACGAAATTCGCAGGGTAGATGGGCACGGTAGTGAACTCTATTGTGTACAATTTTCGTGACCTTAGGTCAATATCTTCAAGGTCAAATGAGGTCAGATTGGCAAAATTTTCCGGTTTTGCGTGGCTTGGCTTGTCATCGCTATGTATCGCTGTGATTGTGTTTAAATGCTCAAAAATGGGCATCAATGATGTTTTGGACATTACTAATGATGCAATGCAGATGCTAGACCCAACATTTGACCTCAGGTCAGTGATATAGTACCACTTTATCAGGTCATTTACCTGTTCCAGTTACCGGAACCGACCGCCCGCCCGACTGCTCCGTCGGGCAGCTCGGAGCAATCGGCTTCGTGAAGAAGGGAGTGAAGTACATGAATAAAGTATGGAAACGCAATGAGAAACAGTACAAATGACAACCAGTAGTGCATTTATGGCAACATTCCAGTTGATCAAGTTTGGTTCCATTAACCTGTCATGAACTTGACCTGACTTGACCTTGGTGACCTAACATGACCTTGAAACTATACAGCATATCAATATGCATCAAACAAGTCGCTAGTGTTGCCTAGAACTCTTCCCTTTTGTCAGTATACTGGAAGCGCATCAGCGCCGATTTTTGTGGTCTGGCGCTATAACATTTTTTTACTTTAGCGGCCCCTAACTTGAAAAATGTTCGGCCGATTTCCATTGTTCTTGCTTTAAACGACGCGCCGTTCATGTCTAAGCAGGTACACCGAAAATCGCGTATATCGACCGGTACAATCTGCAGTTATTTGCGAAAAACCGGAGGGGTGGGCGGATTTCGCCCCCCCCCCTCCAGTGCGCGTGTTAAGCATATTGGAAATTGTCAGGACGTCTCACAGACGATGTATGACACGTTTGTATCACAAGATGTTGAGTGGCGAATTGCTCCCATTCCACTTTATGGGCAAAGTGACAGGGTGAAATGATTTGATAATAAAACGAACTGCACATCATAGGATTGTTTGTTTCAATGCTGTTCAAATTTGACCATTGGAAATTACTTGCACCTTGTCTAAAAACCAGAATATAGCATTAATCAAAGCAAGCCCACTCTGGTGGTGTTCATTCACAAACCCACCACCAGAGCGGCGCCACCGGTATTATGTCCGCTTATGACGCCTAACGGACCAGCTTTATTTTCTAGTATCTAATTGCTTCCTCTCAGCTTCTCATAGGCCATTGTGTAAAATATGGCAATCTTGGCGAGATCTCGTTCGGTTCGTGCCTTCGCGAAACAGGAACAGTCGTTACGCCCCAGGAGGCCTGGTCGGTGCCCCCCCCCCCCCCCCCCACCCGGAAGCGCGGTGCGCGGGACGGTCACACCTGTGCTCCGGCAAAAGGCTGTTACGTGTGGCACGGGCAAAAAAAGTAAGAAAAGTACGAAAATATATTGTCGTTCGCCGTAAAAACTGCGGCCAGCGACAGGTACGCCGCTTTTGGCACTCGTTCATAACTGCCTTCGTCATCGATATCAGATGCTGCGACCAAATGATTAACATTACTTTCTACCGAAAGAAAAAGTACCATATTTGCCTTAAAATGAGGACTTTTTCCATTCAGAAAATTAAATTGCATCATATTGGTCTTGAGGAAAGAGCAGTTTATTTAAAAAGAAGTGTTTTCATATATTGGTTCTTTTGCACTGCATCTGGCGCACTTTTTCTCCCACTGGTCCGTCCGTATACCTTTTTATCTTGGGGCGGTGCACCTTTATCGAATCATCGGATGTGCGCGGTGCACCTTTTCCTCCAGGGGTCGGTGCATTTTGTTCGCATCACCGGGTGCGCGCAGTGCACCTCGTTCAACTGCCATATGTTGAATTCAACTGCCATATGTAGTCTGGCTCATAAGGAATCTCATGATCATTAACTCAAAATACATGGGGTCATCTAATATCTAAAGTGTTCCTTTCATGTGTATTAACACGCACACTGGAGGGGAAGGGGGGCGAAATCGGCCCACCCCTCCGATTTTTCGTACATAACTCCAGATTTTATCGGTCGGTATACACCATTTTTCGCGTACATGCTTAGAAGTGTCCGGCACGTCGTTTAAAGCAAGAAAAACGGAAATCGGCGGATTTTTTTTTCTCGGCTTCCCGTATATTGACAAAAGGGAAGTGTTCTTGGCAACACTAGTTACCTGTTTGATGTATATTGTTATGCTATATAGTTTCAAGGTCATGTTAGGTCACCAAGGTCAAGTCAGGTCAAGGTCATGTACTGTGAAGTACATGTGAAGTACATGTACTGTGAGTGAAGTAAGAAATGTACTTCACTCCTTTCTTCGCGAAGCCGATTGCGCCGAGCTGCCCGACGGAGCAGTCGGGTGGGCGGCCCGGTTCCGGTAGCTGGAACAGGTAACTGACGTGCTATAAGTGCTGCTATATAGGTGACCTGAGGTCAAATTCCGGATCTAGCATCTGTATTGCATCATTAGTAATGTCCAAAACATCATTGATGCCCATTTTGGAGCATTTAAACACAATCACAGCGATCCATAGCAATGACAAGCCAAGCCACGGAAAGCAAGAAGATTTTGATATACGGGACATCATTTGACCTTGAAGATACTGACCTAAGGTCATTAAATTTGCACACAATAGAGTTCACTACCGTACGTATCCACCCTGGGAATTTCGTTAGTCCAGCTTTAACAGGAGCCGATATCTTAGAGGTGGGTGGGAATCCGCCCCCCCACCCCCTCCAGTGTGCGTAATTTTCAGAGGCCCTCCAGGGCGCGTATTAAAAGGACATTTAGGCTAAGAAGGTTTCCCTTCCATCCAAGGCGCAAACACAAGATAAACTACGCACAGATAAAAAGTGACGGAACTCGGGTTAAATGTACCCACTAATAGATTCATGAGGAAATACGCCGATTCCCCCTTTTGCCCCTAAAAGGGGAGCTAAATATTCACTTGCCCCATTTCCATCTTTTTGGGCGGGATGAATATACCCACCGGATAAAGGTGCTATTTTTTATCTGGCCACAACAACCTGACAGTATTACGGCCGGAGAATGACACACACACCCACGTAATTGTGCTAGGTATAGCTACAGATATTACGCTATTAGCCAAAACTAGTCACACATGCTTCAGTAGTGTAAAAGTACTTCAACTGCGGAAGTCCAGCCGGTCCATACCACTTGCACGCTCTCATTAAGAAACATAAACGGGCCGGACCATTCTCACTTAAGCCTGACGTCATAAGCATCCACCGGCGGTCATCCTCAATCAAAATATGCATCTTGGACGATGCAATGACAGGACGTTTGATCTACTAACTATGCTTATGCTAAATATGCTTAAATATGCTTCGACGTGCGCCTCATCCGGGAGTTTGACGGCACGGCCGACGTGGTGGAGTGGCTGACTCGTGCTGAGTCGCTGTGTCAACGCTGCGGTGTATCCGTCGCGTCCGTCTTGCCGCTTCGACTGACTGGTGGTGCCTCCGCCGTGTGGTCGCAGCTCCCGGTCGCAATCCGCAACTCTCTGGACTCTGCGCGCGACGCGCTGTATGCTGCCTTCGCGCTGGATCAACATGCGGAAACCTGGCCCTACCGGAAACCTGAAAGATTGTTGCGTGAAACCTGGCCCTACCACCCGATCTGTGCATTCCAGTTCAACGGCAGCATTGTGACCGAAAGTTGATCGTGCCGTCAATGTGCCGACCCAGCCCTGTAGCTCGTTCCCGACCGTATCGGACCGGTTACCAACTGACCCTCCCAAACGGAGCTAAATGCGAGCGCTTATAGCGACTCGAACCCTGTCTTGCTGGGACAGAGGACACCATTGCAGGCCAGCGCTCCAGCCGAGCTACCGAGGCGGCAATTCTTATTCTTCATCTGATACAAAAAAACATGCTAATCATGAAAATGAGATCAACAAAGTGATGGAGTGCGCATAGTTTACATGTGGAGTAACTGGACAAGGTGAATTTCTTCAATGAGCTTTTATGCGACAAACCTTGTTAGCTTTGGGGCGGGTACTTTACATGGTTTATGTCATGGAAGAAGGTATTAAAATGCACATATTTTATTTTATAACTTGAATGTCTGAAATTGGAAAAGCGTTTCCAACTTCAGGCATTGCAGCTCAGAACGCCCGGTCGCCACCACGCCAACGTTCGTGCATGTGTACACCCGCTCTGCGCATTCGGCGCACTCGCCACACTTCGTGGGATACTACGGTTTGTGCTAGACCTCCTTTGTTTTGCTCATTCTACCACATGACTGTCTTGCACCATGGTTAACGTGATGGAATGCTTCGCATTGTGGCTGGCTGGGAAAATTCGATTTATTCAATTCGATAATTGATTTTCTTCTTCCCACATATTCTGGTGGTTAAGAAATCCGGATATTCGCTGAGCTTTGATGCACTTCATCCCTTTAGTTAAATATGTTCCAAAATTGGCTACCGAAGCGAGTCCCTGGCTTGGTGTTCTTTGTTTAGACCCGTTGCGTTTCTCTTCGTGTACATATGTGTTTTTTGGTTCCAACAGTTTTTGCAAGGGTCCCGGCACATTTTTGAGACCCCGGCTCTTGTTAGGGTTTGGTGCTTTTTTTGTACACCGATGCCACTTGTTAGGTACCGGTGCGTTTTCGAATAACACGATGTGCTTATTTAGTGCTCGGCCTTTTTGTTCGTTTTTAGGACCATGTCGCTTCTTGCGAGCTCCAGCCTGTTTTTAAAGCCCCTATGCGGTCTCATGGCCCGGTGTGCTTTGAGGGCAACCGATGTATTTTTAGGGCTCCCAGTGTGTTTATTTATGCATGCAACATATGTTTAAAGGCCCTGCCGCTTTTTGCGAGACTCGGTGCGCTTTGGAGGGCCGATGCCTTTCGGCCTCCCGTTGTGCACCTAGGGCCCTGCTGTACTTATTTGGGGCTCCTGACGCACATTTGTAGGCCCCAGCACGACTTTGGTGGTCCCGGCACGACTGTGCTGGCCCAGGCGTATGGTTCTGGGGACCCGACGCCAATTTTCTTCGCTCGACGCGATTTTGGGGACCTCTTCTAAATGTGTTGAAAGTGGAAATCTCGGCCTTCATTTTTTTCGGACATCCGGCGCCATATTTTTGTACCCCGCCGCGATTTTTCGAGCTCCGGTACGGTTTTTCGGGGCAGACGCGATTTTTGAAGGCATCTGGTGCTATGTTTGAGATTCCAGAGCCATGTTCCTGGCTCAGACATGTATTCTTTTTTAATATCTTCGGCGCGTGTTTATCTCGAGCCCCCTACACGAATTCCGAGGGCCCCTGTGCGAATCGTGGGGGCCCCATCGCGATTTTTGGACACCCCGGCACGATCCTTGGGAGCCCATCCCTCTTAGGATGGATGGGGCGGCATTTTCCCCTTTGGTACCCCACTGTGGCTGTTCAACGAGTTGATTTTAGCCGATGGCACTCTTCAGAGTAGAAAGACCCTTTGGAGATTTCCTTTCGGGACCTGTTCTTAATATTCCGGTGCTCGGCCCGATTCGATCTGCCCACGGTGTGATTTTTGTGTAGAGCTCTATTGTTTTTAAAGCCGCCTGCGCGATATTTTTGGGCCCTGGTACGATTCTTCGGGCTCCCGGTGCGTTTTTTTTTCAGTGGCTCGGCACGCTTCTTTCCCGTGGCCCGACGTTGTTTTGGTGGGTCACGTCAGCGATTTGCGAAGTCGCTGAGTGATACTCCGGGTAAGAATATATTTTGGGGAGGCAGCCAGGGCTCAAAATAAGCGCCGTCCTAGCGATAGCGTCGGCGACCAAATGCTGGCTTACCAGGCTTCAGCGGCGACCGAAGCCAGAATTTTGTTTTGATACGTCCGTCAAGATTTTAGCCATGAAGGACGTCGATATATCAGTAAGTTGTATTTAGCAGCACTGATCTTTTTCCAGATGAAAAGTATACTAGGACCGTACCGCGAATTCTACCAAATATCCCGTACCTCTTGCTTACCACGTTTATACTAGAACCTCCCGTCGGCACAGGACGGCGCTTTAACCGACAACCACAATGCTAAACCAATGGCATACCGTGGTCGCCAAAAGCGCCGTCGGGACGGAGACCAAATGGTTGTCGTGGTCGTCGCCTAGAAATCTAGTTATAAATATGGAGTTTGAAATCAGGCAACTCTTGGTGACTTGTTCAGTCGTTCGTTCGAAAATTGGTTTATGGGTAATTGTGCCCAACCACGTGGTGGTGGATTAATGTCGTGTTTTTGTGAATTGATTGCTGAACTGCCTGAATTAATATTGCCATTTACGAGGTAGGTGCGTAGTTAGATATCCAGGCGTGGACTATTTGTAAAAGATGAAAGCCAGCAAAAGGTTAAAATGACAGGGGAAGGATGCAAGCCGGAAAAATAATAATAAGGGGAAGCGTTTTGTGCCCACAAAGGATGTTCGTGTTCAGGAGCCGAGCAGAGCATCCACAAGCACACCAAGAACAAACATGAGGAGCATGAGTGAAACTAGAAGCACACAATTTGGCAGATTTACGGCTGTAGTGAACTCGCTGCAGTATACATTTCATGACCCCAGGTCAATGCCTTCAGGGTCAAATGAGGTCACAACCAGCCTCCACTCCACCGCAACCTGCACCGCCCGTACGTACAGAAAGTATGCACGTTCCACTGCAGAACGGAAGATAGACCATTCATACGTACGCTCGCTACTACGCAGGTACAGACCGTGCGTGCTGTCGTTACGTCGGTAGTACGGACCCATCGTGCGATCGTTACGGCCAGCGTTAAGACAATGGGACCATTCATTCCCATTCAAAATACCACATATTTTTTTTGCTCTTTATTTGTGCGGAAGAACTTCGGTTTCTCTTGTCCCGAAGAAAGACCGTTTAGCTCTGCTATATTATATTAAGAAAAAATGCCTAGGCTAGAATGCTAAGCCTGCAATGACACATCAGGTCTAAGGCATTAAAAATTCCCCAAGCTATCTAGGTTACATTAGGCATTATTTGGCATTGTAAATTATTCTTCATTATGCTACCCCACTCAAATACCAATATTTTGGTATTATATTGCATACCAACTGGAAAGTGCCTATGCACTTGTGCTGGTAATAAGTGGCTAGGTAGGCCACATCCCACATCATCTTAATCATACCAAGGAACATGTTTTTACAATATTTATGTCTTGAAATGCCATATGACATTTTATGCAGATTTCTCCCAACATTTACACTCTGGACAATGTTACACATGGCCATATCCTTTTACCTAGGAATGTACCCACCTAGGTACCTATCCACCTACATACATACCTAGGTACCTACCTACACAGGAGCTTGTCTTAATCATGTTTGAAAACATGATCTCACAATTTTGTGTATTATTGCACTTCAAGGTATCCAGGAGACAAATTGTACACACATTTTACCCCACAAAGCAAAAATTGAGTTAGGTTTGGTTAGGTTAGGTTAGGCTAGGCTTTTCTCTTCAGTTGAAAAAAAAACATCCCATTTTTTTGTAGATTTTGTTCACAAAAGTGCTCCTTTCTTTAAAACAGGCTTAATTTAATCTGTTAACCTCGTTAACTAGGCTCTGCAATGTAAGGTTTTTAATTTTAAGTTGAAAATTCTTCAGAAGTACAAGGAAGATTTTCCATTTCTTTGGGAATTTATTTTCCTGCATGCAAGTTTAGGTTAGGCTGTGCTACATTTTTGCTTACTCTTGAACATTATTTTTATGCTATGTCATCAAACTCCAGCCTGTTTTTTGGTGTTATTTTGCCTGTCAACTGAAAAATATGCATTTGCAGAGGAAATGAGTGGTCACACAATGCTATCCACCTACATAAACATTGCATTGGAGAAATAAATTACAGGAATTAAAAATGTACCAAAAAGTGCAATTTAATACAATTTGGTTTCGTGAAATGCCAGCGTTACTCAACACAAAGTCCCATTTCAGGTGTTCTTTTGCCTGTCAATTGAAAAAGTAATAATTTTCAGAGAAAATGAGTGGCCACATCATGTTAACCATGTTAATAAACCATTGGAAAAGTATATCCAACAATTAACAAATACCTGAAGTCAAAAATGTACCACCTTTTGTGGCAAGAAGATCAACTGATACTTTTTAGTTAATTAAATTAAAAACCGCAACCAAGGATATCTTATCCTAACACCTGGTTTACAGATGAAAACATCTGATTACTGATTAGCACGTCTTGCATGCAGTCCAACCTGCAAATTACTGAAGTTCTGAAGATGGCAAGTAGAAAAGGTTTAGGTAAAGATATATGTAAGAATATTGAAATATAGAACTGGTGCTCATAATTCGTCTTAATGCTTTGCTTTTCTTTGCCATTCAGCTTGCCATATTAAAATTTGATGAGCCATTTCCAATGCTTTGTTAAAGAATAAGCTGCAATGCTAATATGCATGAATAATACGGCACAATGCCGGTACTTTTATTTGGATGGGTTTCATCCATATATCTAGAATAGGATATTTCTAGGACAGATGGTCTTTTTCTACCTGGCGAGGATATCTGTCTTTGGCATCCCAATTTAGTGCAAAATGAATACATGCATGTTATTATGTCAGATTGAAACTATAATAATTGTGCCAGGATTTGTGGGCACTGTAGAAACATTATGGAACATGTACAGATGTGTTGAGTTATGCTTGAAAAAAATGATGCTTGGTTCAAGCATCCTTTTTGCCAAATATCCCTGGATATGCTCCATGATATTTTTTTCTGGAACTATGGTAGATATGTCCAGAATAATATGCATTTTTCAACTTGGTTCAACATATGGCAAAAATTGAAAAGGAGTAAAATTTGGTTAATACATTTCCTTTCAATAGAGCTGTCATCAGCCGTAACATATTTGCATATATGCAGTATGTTTGGTGCTGTATGCCAAAATTCAGGTGGAATTCTTTAGTTTCAAAGAAAGAAATGTTGAACATGGCTCAATTTGTTTTTTACTGGTGCATTTCGAGAGCACAATGCTTGGCATTCCATTCCAAAGTTATAATTTTGTCTTTTTGAACCATAAACTCCTTTTTGTATTTCTCCAGTCAGCTTGGGCATGTATAAAACAGGAGGAAGTTTGCAGTCATTTTCAAACATCTCCAATCTTGTGGCCAAAAAACCATGCTTTTTCATGGAGGATAGTGTTCTGGATGACAAACATCCAGCACAGGAACATTTTTCCAATTCTGGTTGGACAGATTGCATGTCAGCAGTCACCACGGTTGGATTTGTATTTTGTAATCCTGGATGTGGAGAGGAAATTGTATGGGTAATTGAATATGGAGAGGATATTGTTATTGCGGTTTAGGGACGCATCGACTGCAGAGGTCATGTAGCGAGAGGATATTATTATTCCACTCAATGACATCTGTAGGAAAGTCCTTATTGGCACGTGAAAGTCTAGCGACCTCTTGTTCGCGATAACTCCAGTCACGATAGTACCAGTACCTTTTGCTGCCCTGTATTGCACTGCAGCACTCCACGATCACACGAGAACTCCAGACACCGTACAGTACGTTCTCCTCGGAAGGTAAGCCGTGATACTGCCTTTCCTATGAATTTAGAAGCCGAATTAGTTGGGTAGCGGGCGCGCGGAGCAGCGGTCCGACCTGTAAGAGTATTCAAGCTGAACTGCCTTGGGGGCGCACGAGCGCTAGCGGCCGGAAGACCCCCGCTCACGGATTGGTCAAGGGCCGCAGAAGCACACCATGACCTTACATCCATGTCGACGGCCTTCTAGAAGGGGAAATAGTCTATTTCTAGTGGCGGTGACAATGCGTTACGTTTACGGTATTATATCAATTACGGTTACGGGACGGCCAAACGTATAACTTTATGTGAACACAGTTACATCTAGCATTAACGACGGCGGCGGTACGGGCTGGCGGTCGGGTACGCCGCTCAGACATGGGGAGGGGTTCGAGGTCACCTCTGCAGACGCGACGTCGGGCGCGCTGGGATGCTGGAGAGGGGGGGGAGGTACAATGTCCAATGTCCGGCAGACGGCCGTCTCGGAGCCGGGTATTTGTCGCGCCATGACGAAGGGGCATTGCTGAATTATATGGGATCAAGACGCTCAAAAACTAACTCTCTTACAACACAGCTAGAGGTCCGAAAGGTCGGATCATTTCACAGATTGATCCTGAGCTTCCACTCAGACATATCACGGCCTTCTACAATCACATACGAATCAACAAACACTTACGATACGACAACTAATTAACACAAATTCCGATTGCACACGGTTCTACGTGGGTTAGTCTAGGAGGTTTGTAAGGGTTATCCGCTCCCTGATCCATGGTAGTAAATAAACAATGTTCCTAATAGCTAAACACAAATACAATTTTTCGTAAACATTTTGGCGATCACTGTCGCGCGCGCACTGCTGAATGTTCAGTCCGGTTCGGGAAGGGGAAGTAGCTGAGCATGGCCGACCTTGCCATCTCAGACTGGATGCCGCCCGGGGTGCGACACTCGGCGACCTCACTCACTGGTCGGTTATGCGGTAGTTACCGCATGTCACTGTATCACTCTGAGTCACTGGTCAGGGACAGAACCCTGCCAACTGCGACGTCTCTCCACATACTTATGGAAGATTATGTCGTGTTCATGATGTCCAGCTGCGAGAGCGGACGGTGATTCATCCAATCACCGCGGTAGCTTCCGGTCTACCACGCGCTAGCTCGGCTGAGTCATCCATATGACCGCCCACTGCACCGGCAGTGGCGGTGCTCGGGGACGGTGCTCGTCAGCACCGCTCCGTGGTGGCGCTCGTCAGCGCCCGCAACGGCGACGCTCGCATCCGCAGCGGGGTGCTCAGGTTGCAGCGGCCCGCTCGACCTCTCGGCGGCGCTCACTGGCGCCGTGCCATCGGCCCAGTCGTCGAACTGGCCGTGTATAACGGTCGCTGGTGGGTCGTGTTGCAGGTACATCCTGTGTATCTCTGCACGAGGTGGCCGCAGGTGGTCCACCTGTGGTGTCCTGTGGCAGCCGGCGTGACTGTCTCATCACGTCCGGTCGTCAGCTCAGGTCCGTGCTGTCAGCTGCGGTGTCGGCGTGAGGCGGCGGGTACACGGTCAACGGTCCTGCGGGAACTGGCGTGACGGACTCGTCACGCCCGAGTGTCAGGTCGTGTTGATGTTGGCCCAGGGCCAGGTCGGATGACGATGATATCTTCACCGAGCGGGAGGGGTTGAAGGGTGGAAGGTTGTGGTGTTGGGTTGATGGGAACAGAACTCTGTTTGCGGCGCATCAGACAGTACATGATAACCCCTGTTGTGGCTACGAACATCAATACCACTGGGGTGACAAAGGCTGAATGTCCTAACACTGCATGATAGCGGATGTCACGTGTGGTCTGCAGTTGATAGCTGAGATGGGAGATTGGGATGTCGAGGTCCGGTAACATCGACAGGGCTGCTGTGTCGGAGTTGCTGTCCAAGCTAGGCAGCTGGGTTCGGATTGTCTGCTCGGTCAGCTCGACTAGCTGGGCAAGCTGTGAGCGCAGGAAGTTCACATGGTTGACATCCAGAAGGGATGATTTGGTGCTGGCCGTTGGGATTCGAAAATACTTGGAAAGAATTGAACATCCATTGCTCAGGTGCACCAACTGTGCAGGGGTGGTTGTGGTGAATTCAGAAGTGCCATTAGCACAAACCATTTGAATGTTCACCGCTGATCCCGAAGTGATCAGCCAAAGGTTTCGTTCTACTTCCAGAGCGGTCGGGGTACTTTTGAGGGACACTCGTGCTTTGCACTGAGTGTTAATTTCGTCGATCTCACGCAGATACAGTGATTTCACACAGGACGCGGTCGTCGCTGTGAATTGTTCGGCGCGATGGAAATGACAAAAGGGCAACTTATGTTGCAGGCATATGCGGATATCTTCAGATATCTCCATGAAGCGGGTGTTGTCCTGGCTGATGGCAAAGAACTTCACGTTTCCTGTTTCAAATCTCGTTTCCAAAGACGAATTTCGGTCAGGCAGTTTCGTGTTGAAGATTTCAAACACGTTGAAGCGGTCCGGAATGTTGATGATGGGGATGGGTAGCGTCATGTAGGATGTGGAGTTCACGACTGTCAAGGAGGTATGAATGATCCGGTAATACTCCTCGAGTTCGTTGGTCCGGTAGGGCAAAGCTTTGCCGTTTGGTAGGGCATTGCTGATGCTCGAAAGTATCTTGAACAGTTGAGCTGGTTTTACCAGTGATTGGGACAGGATACCATGAATCAGAAGGCTGAGTTGCGTCTGCAATTCCAAAAGTTGATTGCTAGCTTGCTGAATGATGGCTCTAGCGTTTTCAGTCACCTTAGTGATTTGGGTTTGAAGTGAAATGTAGATTTCAAGATATTGCAGTTTGGTACGTTCTATAATTGAGACCTGATGGGCCAGCTTGTTCACCAAACGACGGAGCTGGTTGATCGCCTCGCGATTCGTTTGTACTTCCGCGCTGGTATGGTTCATGATCGATATATTTTCTCCGAGAATGTGAACTATGCTGTCTTTATCGTTTTCTATGGTATCAAGTCGGCTGAGGATGGCTTCAAGGTCAGCGTCGGTAGCTGTACCGAACAGAAATGACAAGGCATTTCCAACGAAGGGCAGGACGGATCGCTTCTGTCTATGATGGGTCAGATTGATTGAGTTGGCTGACAGGAGTGTATTATCTAAATTAGTCCTAAGTGTTTTCAAGCTTTCGGTCAACTGGGATTTCACGTTGTCGGAGTGCGGAAATTGCGGATGGTCAAAGAGAAATAATCCTATACGTTTTTCGAACACATGTAGCGTGTGGTTCAAGTCGCTCAGCGTTGTAGGCACATCGTACACACGAAGAGGCACGTGCACTTTCCATATCTCATGGGTTGAGTACAGTACACCACGTGGCAAGAACAGAGTTCCGTAGGTAGTTTTGAGTATAAGGAATAATAGGAGGGGGATGATTTCGACCACCGACATTCTGTAAAATCAAAGACCTGTGTCACACTAGACATCAGGATAGGCGACGTCACAACGTCACATCAACATCATTATGCCCATATGGGGTTCCATCACAAGGTGCTGCACGCACCACGTCCATCACATCGGCAATCCGGCCGGTAGGTGGCGTTACTCGTCACCGTTGGTGGCGCCACTGCGTCAACAACTCAGTTACATGTTCACATGAAGCGACTCACGAGTAAGCTTCGACGACATATCTACTAGAGCCGTTACGTAAGCATCGATTTAAACATCATCATTTGTAATTTTAACTGCTTCATCATTGAATCATTTTGCATCTCCACAAAGCTTGCAAAGGCGTTGACATTAGGCGTGACGTCGACTCGGTCGACATCAGCCTCGTAATCAGTGGAAGTAGCGGAGTCATCGTGAATTTGAAGTTTGCATGGAGGACGATCGTCGTCAGATGATTCCACCAAAAGTCGTTTTTCAGGGACTGGCCTCACTGGGCTTTCAGTCGTGTCCTGCACGCGTTTTGCTAATTCTGAAAGCGGAATTTCATCTCCCGATTCGCTAATTGGAGGTTTCGGACGTTTCGCCAATTGCGATTGTGAAGTTTCAGGGTCTGAATCACTGGACACAGGTAAGGGTCGTTTTAAGCGCTCTGCTAATTCTGAAAGGGGTAAATTGTCTTCTGAATCACTCGAAGAGGGAAGTGGTCTTTGGTTTCGTTCCGCTGGTTCCGGAAATGGGGCGTCGTCGTCTGACTCACTGGTCGACGGCAACGGCCTTTTTGTTTGTCTGGACGGGTTCAGACAGAGGAACGTCTGTCTCAGTGTCACTCGATACCGGTGGGGGCCCAGCTACATCTGCAGACTGTGTGAAAGGTGATCTCTCTGGCCGGTCAGACTCGACCGGCGGCGGCTGCACCGAGCCAGGCACGGACTCTGTCAACTCAGCGTCATCCTTTGTTCTCTGTGGGCTGCATACATCCATGGGCCAATCCTCACAGGGACTGTAGTCAGGGCCGACCTCGGCCCGTTTGGCTGACCTAAAAGGCTGCACTCGTTCAGGGACAGCACCATCTACCTTGGACGTTTTCTCTAGATACTTCTGGTTCACTGGTTCGTCGTGGTCCTTGGTGGGTTCCCATGCTGTGTTCGGGTCGGCTAGCCGTAGCTTCTGTGCATGCACCAACCGGGTCTTACCGGAGGTCTGATTTCTGATCACATAATTGACTGGGCTCGTCTGCTTCACAATCCGAAAGTACGGTTTCCACGGCAACGAGAACTTTGACGACGTGCCAGGGTGCACAGTTGTGTCATAATAATACACGGGATCCCCAATTTTGAAATGTCGCGGCTTGGCTTTGCGGTCGGCGTACTCACGGTTACGTTCATGGCTCTCCACAATGTGAGTCTTTACATGGCTGTACGCTTCATGTAAATTTGACAACATTTTTGGGATATAGTCTTCACCGTAATATTTCATTTTGGGCTGGAGCAAATTGTCCAGGGGGAGAATGGGGTCTCTGCCGTACAATGTGAAGAATGGCGAGATGGTTCCAGAGCTTCCAATGTTAGCGGTCCGATAGGCGGCAAGAGTAGCGGGAATTTTTGTGTCCCAATCATCCTGATTTTTGTTGATTGTTTTTGCCAATATGTCGTTTTGGCACCTATGGTACCTTTCGCATCTTCCATTACTTTGTGGCCTATATGCACTGGTGGTGATATGGCGAATATTCAAACAAGTTTCCAGCTCGTCTACAACGGCATTTCTGAATTCTGTTCCTAAGTCCGAAAGTATCACGCGTGGACATGAGTGGCGTGGGATGATTTCTTCCATAAGGATTTTCGCGACAGTATGGGCATCCTTTCGCTTAGTGCAGAAACTTTCCGGCCAAGAAGAAAACAAGTCGATGATCGTGATGACGTAACGGTTACCTTGTTGTGTTTCTGGGTATGGTCCACAAGTGTCAATCGCAATCATTTCAAAGGGATAGTGAGGTACTGGCATCTCCTGCATCGGAGCTGGGGCTGCTTTGGCTTTGCGTCCTGTGCAAGGCACGCAAGCTTTGAGGTAGGCCACTGTGTCTCTCCACATTCCGTTCCAATAATACCTGAATTTAAGCTTTTCGTATGTTTTGGTGAGTCCCATGTGTCCTGCAAAGAAACCATCGTGCATCTCCTTCAATACTTCCTGTCTCAGGGATTTTGGCACGCATAGTTGTAAGCCTGGAAATGGTCCACAGCGAGGTCCATCGCTAATTTTGTAGATCAGTTTGTCCAATTCCATGTAACGCAAAACGATGTCTCGATAATCTGAGTGATTTTTGTCATTCATGATTTTCCGAATATTTGCTATTTCCTCATCGGCACTCTGCAGTTCCGCTATATTCTCCCATTTCACTAGTACTTCCTTAAATTTTACCTCTCTGCTCAGGTCTTCCTCTGGTTTTCTGAATTCAGTGTGACGGAGATCGCCCATTGGTACATGGTCTGAATCTATGACGTTCACGTCCTGGTCAGTTTCGTGCATTCGACTGAGGTGGTCAGCCACGACATTTTTGCTTCCTTTAATGTATATGATTTCGCAGTCGTGCTCTGAAAGCATGATCGCCCATCTCTGCAACATGGGATTTTTCATTTCGGACAGGTTCAAAAAAGTAAGTGGACGGTGATCGGTCAGAATGGTGAATTTCGATCCAAGCAAATATTGGCGTAATTTTTGCACACTCCACACGCAGGCATAAGCTTCTTTCTGCACCACGGGCCACTTCCGTTGTGTCTCATTCAACTGTTTCGACAGGTACTGTACCACTCTTTCACCTTCTCCGTGTTCCTGCACTAACACGGCTCCAACTGCTTCCTGGGAGGCATCCGTGGATAATTTGTACTCTTTCGTGATGTCGGGATATGCCAGCACGGGTGCGGTAGCTAATTTCTGTTTCAGTGTTTCAAAAGCAATCTCACACTCGTCTGTCCAATCGAATCGGGCATGTTTCTTCGTGAGGTTTATAAGTGGCGTGGAGATTTTGCTGAAGCTGGGAATGAAGCGACGGTAGTATGAACACATACCGATAAATGAGCGGACTCCCTTGACATTGGTCGGGGCTGCCATATATTGAATCGCTTCCACTTTCTCGGGGTTTGGCTTGATGCCAGAGGCTGACACTAGGTGTCCCAAGTACTGTACTCTTTCCTTCAAGAAGTCACATTTCGACAGTTTTAGTTTCAATTTCGCTTTTCGCAGTCTGCGAAAAACTTCTTCCAGATGGGCCAAATGTTCGTCAAATGTTTTGGAGTAGACGATTATATCATCGATGTAGGCGGTTGCAAACTGATTTTGAATTCCAGACAGCACTTTGTTCATCAATTCTGCGAACTTGGAGGGTGCATTGCAAATTCCGAATGGCATTTTGCGAAAGTTCCAGAGTCCCATAAAGCATGTGAAGGCTGTTTTGGGAATACTCTCCTCGGACATCGGGATCTGCCAATATCCAGCTTTCAGGTCCAAAGACGAAAAGAAGTTCGCACCTCCCAGAGAGGCAAGAATGTCCTCAATTAGCGGGAGTGGGTAGCTATTTTTCTTGGTCACCTTGTTTAGTTTTCTGAAGTCAATCGCGAATCGGTTACCTCCATCCTTCTTGCGAACGATCACGATCGGGGCGGCCCAAGGACTGTCTGAATCCTCAATGATACCAGCGTCTAACATCACTTTAATTTGTTCCTCTACGTATTTTCGCTGAGAGAATGGGGTTTTGTAAGGAGCTTGTCGGATCGGCGGGTTGTCTCCAGTGTCAATGTCCATTTTGATGACATCAGTCGTTCCAAGATCTGCGTCAGTCTCGGCAAATAAATCAGTGTTAGCACGTAACAGTTGTTCGAGTCTGTCTTTGTCTGCACCAGTCAGGTGAGCCAGCTTGGCTTGGTCAAGCGGGTCAGAGGGAGCGGTTGGCGGTGTCAGTTCAATGTCCTGTGTCATGTCAATCAGGTTTTCCAAGTCAGAATCGTCAATAGTCTCAGCGAATGCAATCACCTGCTCTGGGTGCAAGGAGAAATCACGAGTTGTAGTGTTGACAATTCGCACTGGTACGCGTTTGTGTTGGTCAGGCTTCGCTATTATTTCGGCTATATACAAGCCAGGTTCCTCAGAGATCAGCGGCATGTTATCCAGCGAGTGTACATGACAGTTTTGATCGACTAGATGGACACGGTTGATGAAGGCTGGGCATTCCACGACAGTGTTGGCGGGAATGTGAACTCTTTCCTTGACTCGCACGAGTGAGCTCGTTGGTTCACTGTTCTGTTTTTGTGGTCTGAGAGGAATCATGTTGCCATCGATGCAGAGGGCTTTCTTTTCAAAGTCTAACTTCGCTCCAAACTTCGTCAAAAAATCGTTCCCCAACATGCACTCCTGTTTTAGGACCTGCACAATTTGAAATTCGAAAGATTTTCGGAATTTGCTCATCTCCACCATGAAGGTTCCAACTCCAATGTTTTTCAGGCGATGGCCACTGGCGGATATCAGTGGTATGCAATCTCGTGGGTCCTGTGAGAAATTTATAATATTTTTCTCCGCGATTTTATCAAAGAATTTTTTTGAAATCAACGATATATCGGCTCCCGTGTCCACTAGAGAATAGGCTTTCTGGTCGCCGATGTGAAGCCATGCCATGGGCGTGTTTGCCTTGATGTGGACTTGTTGGACGCGTGCCAACCTTTGTTTACGTTTTTCGGGGTCGCGCTTTTTCCTGATATTCTTCCTCATTTTTCTCGGTATATCCTCTGTCTGAATTTGCTCAGCTCCATCACGGTGGTCAGTCGCGACAGAGCTCATTAGTTTTCCGCCTGGCTAATTGGCTGAGAGCGGCATCGCCTTCCAATGTGGCCAATTTTTGCACATCTGATACAGATGGGTCTACCATCGGGAGTCCAGCGGTAAGCTGGGTGCTGGTCGGTGTTAGGTGATGCTCTCCATACTCTGGGGCCCATAGGAGATCGTGGCTGCTGTGGTCCATAGTGGGGTCCTGACTAAGGTGGTCCAAAGTGTGGTCCTGGCTGAGGTGGTCCATAGCGTGGTCCTGACTGAGGTGGTCCATAGTGCGGTCCTGAAGGGAAGTTTCGTGGCGGACGTGGGTAACGTGGGTAGGTGGGATGGAACACCCGTGGTCCAGGCTGTGGTTGGTTCTCCCTGGGTGGTTTCTGAGTTTCTGGCTTGGTTGCCGCTAATTTTTCCACCGATTGGCCTATTGCCATAATAAGTTTTTCCAATTTCTCCACCTTGTCCTCTCCTGTGTCTGGCTGATTTGAGTCGACTTCCATCGGCTCCTGCCTTTGTACGCCTCTGCATACCTCAATTACTCTGTCTACCTTCTGTTCCTTTACTGCAAACTGGATGGCTTCCTCCAGGGTCCGGAAGTTCTGTCTGTACAGCTTGTTTGCCAATGAGCTACTTTGGACACCTTTGTTGAAAATATCAATGAGAGTTTCCTGAACCGTGGGATTTTCGACATCTGAGTAAGCTTCCCGTGCCAGTGCGATTAATTTCTCCCCGTAGTTCTGTACCAGTTCATTGCGAATCTGACGTAGTTTTCGCAAACCCTCCTGAGCGCATTTGTTGTCCGAAAGGTCCGAATACCTTTCCCGCATGACTTGTTTTATTTGAGCCCACGTCATAAGTGGTTGTTCCGCGAATACGCGCTGCATGAACTCGGCTGCAGGTCCAGTGAGAGTTTTGATGCAAATAATCTGCATCTGTTCGTCACCCATGCTGAAGTTAATTTGGTCAAGATGCCTTAGCCATTCAATTAATTTATTATGACCTTCTCCAGAAAAAGGTTTAATATTCTGGGTCATCCCTTGTGCGCGCATCTCTAAGCGAATTTTGTTGAAGCACTCCGCCAATCTATCAGTAGAAATCTCAGTCATATTTAGTTACGTTAAGTTACTCTATATTTTTCAAAATTATTTGCTCGCTTTGTGGAGATTTCTATGTTTCAAATTCGGCTCGATGTTCACACAGTAGTTCCCACACACAGTATTCAGAACACGGTAGGTATACAGCACAATTATGCAATTTTTAAAACCGTTTTAGGTGGTCAAAATCCAAAATTAGTATTTTTAAAAGGATGATGGATTTTGCTCGGACTTACGTAAATGAAGCGGAAGACGTTCTCTTGCTCGTCCGTGCTGAAACGGCGTGATTGAAGGTCCAGTTGGTGTTGGTCTAGTTGGGCTTGCAGAAGGTCGAAGAAAAAAGGTTTCGCAAAAAATGTTTGCAAAAAAAATGTTTTGCCAAAAATCCGGGTTATCGCGGCATCACTTGTAGGAAAGTCCTTATTGGCACGTGAAAGTCTAGCGACCTCTTGTTCGCGATAACTCCAGTCACGATAGTACCAGTACCTTTTGCTGCCCTGTATTGCACTGCAGCACTCCACGATCACACGAGAACTCCAGACACCGTACAGTACGTTCTCCTCGGAAGGTAAGCCGTGATACTGCCTTTCCTATGAATTTAGAAGCCGAATTAGTTGGGTAGCGGGCGCGCGGAGCAGCGGTCCGACCTGTAAGAGTATTCAAGCTGAACTGCCTTGGGGGCGCACGAGCGCTAGCGGCCGGAAGACCCCCGCTCACGGATTGGTCAAGGGCCGCAGAAGCACACCATGACTTTACATCCATGTCGACGGCCTTCTAGAAGGGGAAATAGTCTATTTCTAGTGGCGGTGACAATGCGTTACGTTTACGGTATTATATCAATTACGGTTACGGGACGGCCAAACGTATAACTTTATGTGAACACAGTTACATCTAGCATTAACGACGGCGGCGGTACGGGCTGGCGGTCGGGTACGCCGCTCAGACATGGGGAGGGGTTCGAGGTCACCTCTGCAGACGCGACGTCGGGCGCGCTGGGATGCTGGAGAGGGGAGGGGAGGTACAATGTCCAATGTCCGGCAGACGGCCGTCTCGGAGCCGGGTATTTGTCGCGCCATGACGAAGGGGCATTGCTGAATTATATGGGATCAAGACGCTCAAAAACTAACTCTCTTACACATCGGAATATTGCCCTACACTTTCCAGTTAATCTTGAGCACATCACAGAGCAGTTCATAGTCTAACAGCACCATCGAACCTCCAAGGGATAAAATGAGCAAGATTTCCTAAAGAGGATAATTTGCTGGATACTGCAAATACAGGAATATCCTACCTTTCCAACCATAGCAGTCACTAATCTGGTGGTATAGCTATACACCCCTTTTCTGATCACTATCGATTGCATATTCTTCCATGTTCGACTGAGTGGGACAATAACATGGTGCAAGACTTGGATCGTTGGCGCAATATCTTGATATCTTATGGCCGACCAAATGTTTCACTTCAACTTCGCATTATTAGCGTTGATCTCAGTTACCCCACCGTCGCCTATTAATAAAATTCCCCGCATGCATTGCGTTTTGTATGAACCGTTTTCACTTTTATCACGCTCAGGGGATGTCGGCCTTCACCTTGATACTGAATCCCCACTGCAACAACCGAACTATGAGCATGGATTCGCTAGGCTGCTCCAAAGTACAACAATATCAAGAAGTGATCCTACAAGATTGACATCCGCATAGTCAGTGACCTGCGCGCCATCCGGGAGTCGCCGGCCTGGAGCGTCGTCGGCACTGCACTGGCAGCTGCGTCTCGCCTGCACATTAGCGTGTTTACTCCCAACACCGTGCCACCAGAGACCGGCCGCGCCGCTTACCACGTCCTGAAGAAACTGCTGCGCTCGCAGTGCAAGTCTCGGCAATGGTGGTGCATCTGTGGCTTATCTCGCCGAGGGCGTGGTTGAAAGTGTGGCAAGCACAGATATAGCCATGTTTGGCTTAAATCACGTGCTGACCACCAAAACGTCTCACATCAGTTGATTGTTCGGCGGAACGCCCCTGCCGTGGGCCCGTGACGTGGCACACACAGACTATCACATAATAGAGTGCTGCAAAGAAACCCTCGCTTGAACAATTTTATCTTCACAAGTATTGAGGGGGGGGGGGGATGGAAGGAACTGTGATCTCCCACCACAAGTCGTCCAGGGATCTTTAGAACTTAGCATATTTTTCGTCTTTCGAGATATGGTGAAGTAGAAATGACTACTTGTGATGCTTGTGATGACTATTGGAGGCGGCCACTGCCGTACCTGTGAGTCGGCCGCTGTCACGGCTGTGAGGCGGCCTCTGCTGTGGCTGTGAGGTGGCCTCTGCTGGTGCTGTGAGGCGGCCGCTGTCACGACTGTGAGGTGGCCTCTGCTATGGCTGTGAGGCGGCCGCTGTCACGGCTGTGAGGCGGCCACGCTGCGACTGTGAGGCGGCCGCTGGCACGGCTGTGAGGCGGCCGTTGTCAGGACTGTGAGGCGGTCGTTGTCATGGCCGTGAGATCGCCGCTGTCATGGCTGTGAGGAAACCGCTGCAGCACCTGTGAGGTGGCCACTGTGACGGCTGTGGTGTAACCACTGCCGCACTTACGGCCACTGCCGTGGCTATGAGGCGGCCACTGCCACGGATATAGCTGATAGGCAATGGTGTAAATGTTGATATCAGTTGCGCCTTATCTTATATTGTCTAGCCAAATCATTCTTCCTGAAGGACGCTATTTAGAAATGCACCACCGACATTCATTTGGACCAGGATACCATTCATATAAGCGTGTTTTCATGTTTATTCCACAAAATGTACCCAGCTGAGAAATGTGCTTAAGAAGATCTTAAACAAAGGGGCTTATGCCTCCTAGTTGGTTCAGTTACTACCATCCACGTATAGAAGTACTGTACCTGTCAGCAATGACTAAATGTTCGTTGTTTTGTGTGCAACATGATGTAGATAACAGTTAATAGGAATTATAAGTATTCATATGGGACTCGGCATTTCATCTCTTATATACACGATGGAAGATTGCGAACAATTGATGTCAGATTGCCAAATATCGCTTGGGATTTTTCATCTTTATGTGCCAAACTCCAGATTGTGTCATCCTTAGCTGTCTTCGAGCAAATTTTGTTCATCCCCCACCGTCTCCGACCGACTTTGCTCATCTGCACAGTCAATGACAAATGGTTTACAGACAGTCTCTCAGTATCTTCCTTGCATGCGACGGTGACGGATTTAGAAGTTCCTATCGGCAGGACACTCCTTTTGGCGCGCCACAATTTATTCAGGGTGCGAAGCGACACCTATTGCTGATGAAAAAATCGATGAAAAGCTAGAAGGCACACAAATTTTCAAAAAGTAGCAAACTAAAAAAGCACGTTTCGGAAATTTGATGTTATCCAATCCCGATGGAGGGCCGCCACTTCCTCTCCCCCCCCCTCCATTGGACCCGTTCCTGATCGGCGACCAATTTCCCAGAATTGAATTTCGTCGGCGACCACCGAAAGGTTTTTTTTAGCCCTGGAGGCAACTATGACTTTTGGTGCTCCGACACGACCTTTTGGGCCACCAGTATGATTCTCAAGGGCTGCGACGCAACTTTTGTGGGCCCCAGTGCGACTTTTGGGCCCCGGCGTCATTTGTTTGGATCCCTAGCGCGAGTTTTAGCGGCCTCGACTCGACACCCAACGTGATTTGCAGGGGCGCCGATCAAACTTCTAGGGTTCCAAGCGCGATTTCGGGGGTTGGCCCGACGTTCTGATGCCCCGGCACGACTTTTTTGGGGTCCGAGTCCCACATTTTGGACACTCCAGCGTGCACTGTCCACTGAGCGTATTTTTTGGGGGGTGGGAGGTGGGGAGACACCCAATGTGATTTTCAGAGGCCTCAGTGCGAATTTGGGACTCCGGCGACATTTTCAGGGCACTGCACTTTTTGGGCCCTCAACGTGATTTTCAGGGGACCCGGCACGAATTTTGGGGCCCCAGCGGGATTTTAAGGGGTCCGGCGCGGTTTTTTCCGAACCCCGATGCGATTCTTGGGGACCCCACAACTTCTCAGTGGGTGTATGGAGGGAGGGGGGGGGGCGAGGAAAACTGCAGCGTTTTCTCGTGGGAAAGGGGGTAGTGTCGCCTGGTTTGGGAAAAGCCGATCAACATCCCACCACGTTACACACCTTGCCCTTTTTACAAAGTCATCTAGCTTCATCTGTCTCTTCATTTTAGCAACATCGAAGAAAAGACCGATACTGAATATACAGCTCTCGTCACTCGTGTCACGCAGCCTGGCTCGCCTCGTCCCGCTCCTCAGTATTGTGCGTAAAGTCTAGGTCATGGCTTTGTGATGTCCCATTAATGCACCCAATTGCTGACTTTGTAGCATTCATTTTTCACCAAAACATTTCAAATTTGAGCCTTCCTCGTCGCTTTGACCTCAGTATAAGTGTTGCCAACTTACTACCTTTTTTTTCTTCGTGGTGAAAATGCACCGTTCCAAGGAAAGATCACTACCGGAACTATACTAAAATTTGTTTTTGGGTGCTTTCTCCGTTGAATCTCACTTTGACTAGGTGGGATTTTTATCCACTAGGTGGTATTTCACGACACTAGGTGGGACGCATCCCACCTAGTTAACATGTTAGAGGAGACCATGGTGCCATCTCAGTGGATAATGTTGCCTTAACTGAATAAGTTCAGCTTAACCAACATGAGCACTGAAATAGCAGAAGCTGCAAATTAGCGTAATATACGTTAGGCCAAACGCTTGTGCTGTCCATAGCAAATCGACCATAGTCGTACACCTTTATGTTGCGCATTTCGTCCAAAATTGTGTTATAGGGTAATCGCACGTGTAGAATTCACTCGCCCAAGTTTTTTTTCCCGTGATACTAACGGTGTTTGATTTATATCCTCGGCAGTTTGCTAAGAGTCACCAGAGATGAGCGAGCGTCTTTGATAGCTATGTTAAGTTCTTTGCCTCAGTACAAACATAAAACTCCATATATCGTTGCACGGCACGGCTCCACCCGCCGAGACGCCGCCTAACACAGACGGCGCGGCTCCAACCTGCCGGACACCCGCCCGACACAGACGGCGCGGCTCCAACCTGCCGGACACCCGCCCCACACAGACGGCGCGGCTCTAACCTAGCGAGACACCCGCCTAACACAGACGGACGCACTCCAACCTACCGAGACACCCGCCTAACACAGACGGCGCGGCTCCAACCTGCCGGATACCCGCCTAACACAGACGGCGCGGCTCCAACCTGCCGGACACCCGCCTAACACAGACGGCGCGGCTCCAACCTGCCGAGACACCCGCCTAACACAGACGGCGCGGCTCCAACCTGCCGAGACATCCGCCTAGCACAGACGGCGCGGCTTTAACCTAGCGAGACACCCGGCTAACACAGACGGCGCGGCTCCAACTTGCCGGACACCCGCCCGACTCAGACGGCGCGGCTCCAACCTGCCGGACACCCGCCTAACACAGACGGCGCGGCTCCAACCTGCCGAGACACCCGCCTAACACAGACGGCGCAGCTCCAACCTGCCGGACACCCGCCTAACACAGATGGCGCGGCTCCAACCTTGCGAGACACCCGCCTAACACAGACGGCGCGGGTCCAGCTTAGCGAGACACCCGCCGAACACAAACGGCGCGGCTCCAACCTGCCGGACGCCCGCCTTACACAGACGGCGCGGCTCCACCTGCCGAGACGCACCCCTAACACAGACGGCGCGGCTCCAACCTGCCGAGACACCCGCCCGACACAGACGGCGCGGCTCCAACATGTCGAGACACCCGCCTAACACAGACGGCGCGGCCCCAACCTGCCGGACACCCGCCTAACACAGACGGCACGGCTCCAATCTGCCGAGACACCCGCCCGACACAGACGGCGCGGCTCCAACCTGCCGAGACACCCGCCTAACACAGACGGCGCGGCCCCAACCTGCCGGACACCCGCCTAACACAGACGGCGTGGCTCCAACCTGCCGAGACACCCGCCTAACACAGACGGCGCGGCCCCAACCTGCCGGACACCCGCCTAACACAGACGGCGCGGCTCCAACCTGCCGAGACACCCGCCCAACACAGACGGCGCGGCTCCAACCTGCCGGACACCCCCCTAACACAGACGGCGCTACTCCAACCTGCCGAACACCCACCTAACACAGACGGCGCGGCCCCAACCTGCCTGACACCCGCCTAACACAGACGACACGGCTCCAACCTGCCGGACGTTCGCCTAGCACAGACGGCGCGATGTAGATGGCATTGCTCCATCTGCCGAAAGTACGTCTGGCCGCCATACAATCGTCCTTCCTATATCGTGCCCCATGGGAGTGGATTTAATTACCCAGTGTGGTAATGCAGTCGGCCACTCTTAGCGCGCGTAGGGCGAAGCAAGATCGATAAACATAGGGCCTAGGGCGGATGGGCCGGGATGTGATGGTGCCTGATGTATGTGTGCTAGTGGAGTCATTCATTTTCTGGCTAACTCTTGCAGAAGCGTTCTGTTTACCTATACAACGAGATGCCATAAAATGTAACACTATCTAACATTGGTGGCAATATGGTAAATATGTAAACATGTAGCAAACAAACATCCCATTAACATTACCCAAGCTTCTGCTGTCTATCTCAAGTATTTTAATAATGGTGTTCTCCAAACTCCGGACCTCAAAGTAACCGTGACCTGTGATCGGGATCCAACCGTGATAAAGGCGCATTTTATTACAGCGCACTCAGCTTCCTTTGCCTTTCAGTTCTTCTGTCGCATCTATTGTGGCTGCCAAATCATCCCCGCTGTGACTGTTGGAGCATACCCTGGAGCTGCCTGGGCACTCTGCCGCTGCCTCTTAGAGACTGCCTTTGACCAGTTCCTTCGCCTCCACTGTAGGTGCCAAATGGTCCCCGCCGTAGCTGTTCGGGCATACCCGAGAGCTGCCTGGACACTCTGCTGCTGTTGAAGCACTAATCTGCTATTTTGAGGACGCTACCTAGAGCAGTCGTTCTGCCTCATCGTATAGTATTCGCTGAAGAGCCGAGAACCAAATTGGCATTGAAGCTCCGCTGGCACCCTGCGACAAATACAGGGCTCTCAATGGCTATGTTTACAGGGTGTCTCTGGCAAGGCCTCCTCTAACACGCCAACTACGGGAACCGCGGCTCGCCCTCCCTTCCACACATTCATGACCTCCCAGTTATGTGACATTTTGCATTGATTAAGCATTGCTGGAGGAAACGAAGGCTCGAAAGGCTATGATTCGCCCCATTGCAGTCAATTGCACCGGCCGCCAGTCAAATTTCGCTAGACGAGGCCCTGGTATATCCCCTTTTCATAACTCTTCGCAACTGCTTATAAGGTTTTCGTCTGGAGCTGTGAGTTGTGCTTTATCTATCAGCGCTCCATTTGACGTTGCCAGGGCGCAATGACATCCGCAGTGCATATGGCTGGTGGATGCCGCTACCCAGTTTGCTTTTTGGGGGATACAGGGGGTAAGGCGAAAGATCGATGTGAGAGACCGGCTATGGAAAAGTACACTTTTCCTCCACAGAGAGAGTATTTAACCCACCCTTTCCCAGTCCATTTCGCCAGGCATCCCATCGGAGGAGCCGGGTCCACTGTCTGGTGACAGTGGACCCGGCTCCTACCGCCATTTTATGTCTGTGTAACGAAGTTTCTATAGATATACTGCTTTGGCCGCCTCATTCATATGACTGTATAAGTTTGCGCAGCCAGTAATGCTGCATCCCGTAAGTGAGTCGGCCTGCCGCCCCGAACTGTGAGCCGGCCGGGTGCATTCTGAGACTGTGGTCCCGTGACGGCTGCCGTCTACGACGCAGTACTGTTGTCATGCTGGCCGTGTGCCCAAAGAACCACCCCCGATAGCAGAGCGTCCTGAACTGTCGAGCCGCGCGGGTCTGTTGCGGTCGGCCGCATCATCAAATTGAACATCTGTCTTTCGGCCCCTAAATTCAGAACGTGTAATAATTACTGTTGGCGGTCTCATCGAAACATTGTGCAAACGTCCTTCTGAAACGTGCGAATTGCTGCTTATTGCCGTTTGTTTGCTTTTGCCACTGCACAATATATCACGTGCAGAGTCGTTGAACTATCGGGAGTTTTCGCAACGCGCGGTCCTTCTAGACTTCATCACGAGCCTGCGAGACGTCTGTCCTACAAGTGGTGCCTGGCGACCCAGATCAGCTTCTGACAGCTCGACGCTCAGCGTGGACGGGCAAGGGCAACCGAGACACACCGAAGCAAATCGTGAGTCCGGGCAAATCCCGAAACCCTTCCAAAAATACCCCCTTCGAATTTTGACCACCATAGAACTGTCATAAAATTGTATACTTGTGCTGAATGTTCGCTGTGTACTCAGTACTGTACGTGTGAATTATTGTGTGAGCTAGGAGACATAATAGACTATTTCTCCACAAAATTAGCGAAAGCCAAAATGTTTAACCTGTTGAAAAATAAGTGAAGTAAGGAAACATGACTGAGATTACCTTTGAGAGACTTGCCGACAGTTTTAATAAAATCATAATAAAAATGAGAGCTCAAGGCATGAGCCAGAATACAAAACCTTTCGCTGGGGAAAGTCACCACAAACTTTGTGATTGGCTGAAACAATTAGACCACATCAGTTTCATAGAGCACACAGCATAGATGACGAACAAATCAGAGTAATATGCCTGAAAACTCTCAGTGGACCTGCAGTGGAATTCTTACAAAGAATGCCTTTGCACCAACCCAACTTGACGTGGGCAGAGATCAAACAGGTAATGAAAGAAAGATACTCAGACCTTTCGGACCAGAAATGCTCCCAGGTATCCTTGAGAAAATTGAAGCAGCACAGAGCTGAACTTGTGTAAAACTTCGGTGAGATGTTGCTCACTCTGGCCAGGGAGGCTTACACCGACTTGGACAGCCCTGCACTCAGGACATCCTCATAGATGTGTTTCACAAGGGAGTACAAAGCAACCAGTTGGCCAGTAAATTATATAGGCACTAATTCAGAAACCTAGAGGAGGCCATTCAATTTGTCGTGTGCGAACAATAGCTGGACAGAACAGTGGAGCTATGCCGTGGAGTACAGAAACACGATGACGAGCCGATGGAAATTGATACAATGCGCCCAGAAGTAGGAATTGATAGGATGGACAAGCTATACAAATTAGTATTGGCGATGGAACAAACGGTAGAAAATTAGCTGCACAAAAACCAGAAGTACCACAACCGCCGAGCCAACCTCAGCCTGGATCCCGGGTATTTCACCCATCGTACCAACGGTACACCAGACCGCCACGAGCCTATCTCTCAAGGCCCAACCACGGACCCCTTCAGCCACGACCTCCCATGGGCCCCAGAACGTGAAGAGCACCGCAAAACCCAGCCTACCGCTGGACCTCTGATGGAAAGCCCATCTGTGTTTTTTTTTGTGACCGCGTAGGTCACATCGGACGTCAGTGCCGCTCATGCCAAAATACCCCTAAACAGACGGAAAACTAAATAGCTCCATTGTGAATGACCACCACGATGGAGCTGAGAAATTTCAGAGAGATGAACCAAAGAGGAAGGAGAGAACAACGTGCGAAAAAGGATACCCTGAGAAACGTAAGCAAAAACAGGAACGTGTTCAACAAATTCGCATTAAATCTAATACCCCATGTGCTGGCTTAAAATTTCAAGCAAAATGCCTATACACTTGTGAATACTGGAGCAGACATCTCATTGATCTCCAAAGAGTTCTTTGACAAAATTGCAGAGGATCAGACCACTAGCTTATCTGGAGACCGAAAAGACCGCATTCGCCTCATTTCGGCCAGCGGCCATCGCTTGAAAAATATCGGAGTAGGAACGTTCAATGTCGAGATGAGTAAGTTCAGAAAACCATTCGCCTTCCAAATTGTAGAAGACTTGACGCAACAATGCATGTTGGGAAACGATTTCTTGACCAAGTTTGGAGCCAAACTAGATTTTGAGGAGAAGGCCCTGTGCATTGAAGGAAATATGATCCCACTCAGACCGCAGCGACAGACCAGTGAGCAGGCGAGTTCACTAGTCAGAATCAAAGGATGCATATATATCCCGGCCAACACGTTCGCGGAGTGTCCGGCAGCTGTGAATCGAGTACAATTAGTGGAGCAAACTTGCTACGTGCGCTCATTGGACATTATGCCACTGATTTCTGAGGAGCCCGGCTTGTTCATAGCCGAAGTGGTAGCAAAGCCAGATCATCACAAACGCCTACCAGTACGAATTGTAAATGCCACCACGAGAGATTTTACGTTGTACGTTGGAACAAGTCATACGTGTCAACGCTGACCTATTTGCCGCGACTGACGCCGATCTTGGCACGACTGATGTTATACTTATGGAGTGATTGGACTGCTTACCATCCCCCATCCGTCAAGCTCCTTACAAAACCCCATTCTCTCAGCGAAAATATGTAGAAGACCAAAGTAAAGTAATGCTAGAAGTTGGAATCATCGATGAGTCAGACAGTCCGTGGGCCGCGTCCGTAGTGATTGTACGTAAGAAGGACGGAAGTAACCGTTTTGCTATCGATTACAGAAAACTAAATAAAGTGCCAAGAAAAACAGCTATCCACTCCCGTAAGTTGAGGACATCCTTGCCTCTCTCGGTGCAGCGAACTTTTTTCGTCTCTAGACTTAAAAGCTGGATACTGGCAAATTCCGATGTCAGAAGAGAGCATCCCGAAAACCTCTTCCACTTGTTTTTTAGGCTTGTGGAATTTTAGAAAAATGCAGTTGGAATCTGCAACGCGCCATCGAAAATAATGGAATTAATGAGCAAAGTGCAGTGAGGAATTCAGAATCGGTTTGCAACGACTTACATCGACGGCATAATAGTGTACCCGAAAACATTTCATGAACACCTAGTTCACTTGAAAGAAGTATTTCGTCGATTTCGCAAAGCAAAATTGAAATTGAAACTTTCGAAGTATGATTTTCTGAAAAAGTAGGTCCAATATGTAGGACACGTGGTGTCAGCCTCTGGAATACAACCGAATCCTAGAAACATAGAATCAATTCAACACATGGCAGCACCAATCACTGTGAAAGGAGTCCACTCATTTATCGGTATGTGTTCATATTATAGACGATTTATCCCATGATTTAGCGAAATCTCAGCGCCGCTCATAAACCTCACTAAGAAACATGCAAAATTTGATTGGACCGACGAGTCTGAACATGCTTTCGAAACTTCGAAACTCTCAAACACAAGTTAGGTTCCGCGCCTGTGCTGGCATACCCCGACATCACGAAGGATTACAAATTATATACGGACGCATCACAAAATGCAATTGGGGCCGTTTTAGCGCAGAATCATGGAGGCGACGAGCGAGTAGTACAATTTCTGTCGAAACAACTAAACGAAACTCAACGTAAATGGCCGATTGTGCAGAAGGAAGCCTATGCATGTGTCTGGGCAGTACAGAAATTGAGACAGTATCTGCTTGGGTCCAAATTCACGATTCTAACGGACCACCAACCACTTATGTTCTTGAACTTGTCGGAAATGAAAAATCCCATGTTGCAAAGATGGGCGATCATGCTTTCGGAACACGACTGAGAGATGGTTTACATAAAAGGTAGCAAAAATGTTGTCGGATCATCTTAGTCGGATGTATGAGACCGATCAAAAAGTAAATGTCATCGATTCACACCATGTCCTGACGGGTCCATTTTTGAGCAGGTATGCAAAAAATGGCGTATATCGACTGGTAAAATCTGGAGTAATATACGAAAAACCGGAGGGGTGGGCGGATTTCACTCCACCCCCCCCCCCATCCAGTGCGCGTTTAAAATTCGTGCCTGGGTTTTTTTGGGATGTGATTGTCTATTTCAGCCGAAAATATATGTTGTTTTCTTTCGATTTGTTTCTTTGCCCTGCCCTAGAAAGTCAACGACTTGTCTTACGAGGCCATAGTAGGCGTCATTTGATATCACTTACGTCAAACATTACGCTGTTGTTGTTGTTGTTGCTGTTTCTTTTTTAAACACGTCTTCAATTAAATGAAAATGGCGACGGGTGTGGCAACACCCCGCCCCTTCCCTCGGTAAGGGAAGATGGCGGAGAGTTAGGCCAGTGGTTACAACCACTGAGGGTTCCGGTGGCCAGTGACCCAAGTATCAAGAGATGATGGCTGTAATGCGAATGAAGTGAGCTAGTTCCAACATAAGTGGTTTTCCGGAAATGTATTTGCGATTGCGCTCCCGCTCCAAAAAAAAGCAACAGCTCCACTGCGTAACCGCTGACTTTACTCTCCACTGCTCCATCATCCCCATCCCTCGTTAATTTTATCCCCTCACCACTCAATGTCCTCCCTCTCCGTAACACCCAGCCGCTCAGTTTTGATGTCGACTTCATATGAAAAATATATCGGTAAATGAAAAGGTTCTGGTTGTGAAACGACTCCTGGAATTTCCAACAAACCTCAAATATGATGCTTCCCGACAAGCCTTGCAATCTGGCTGAAGAAATTAACCGGCAAACTCAAAATGAGTTTTGTGGGAGGAATATGCATTCTCGAAGAAAAAGATCGCCGACTAACATGAACCAATTCAGAGCATGGAGTATTTCGATAGAAAGTTTACGAGAACCAAACACAACGGTGCGTTTAGGTTTATATGGATTCCGCACAGTGCGTACCGATGGGGGAGGGGACATTGTGGGCAGTCACCCCCCCCCCGAGAGGTTGTGGGGCCCCCAAGAATCGCGGCGGGGTTCGAAAAAATTGCGCTGGTCTCCCCCAAAAAACCCGCTGGGCCCAATTCACAAGGGGTTCCTGAAAATCACATTGAGGATCTAAAATGTCGCATAAGGGCCCCTGAAGATGTCGCTGAAAGCCGCACCGAGGACTCTGAAAATCACATTGGAGCCCATGAAAACCACATTGCGGCCCCCAAAATCGCTCTGAGGCCCATCAAAATGACACTGAGGCTCCGAAAACTGGGACCAGATAATGGAAATTCCTCTGGGCCCTCAAAGGGTGGCGCCAGGCCCCTTAAAATCACACTGGGCCTCAAAAGCATGGGCAATCGCCCACGAAAATCACGCTGGGGGCCCGAAAGGTCGGACCGGGGTCCCTGGAAATCACGCTGTGCGCTCCAAAAAGTCGAGCCGGGACCCTTGAAACCACACTGGAGGCCCAATAAGTTTCGCCGAGACTCTTGAAAATGATGCTGAGCGCCCCAAAAGAAAGGTCGGTTCCTGAAATTCATGCTGAGGGCTCAAAAGGTCAGGCCGGGCCCTGAAAATCTCGCTGCGGGCCAAAAAAAAGTTGGACCGGGGCACACAATGACGCTGGGGGCCTCAAAAGTTCGCGCCTGGGCCCATGAACATCACTCTGGGGACTCCAAAAAAAGTCGTGCCAGGCTCCTGGAATATCGCGTTTGAACATATTCCTTGAATATCGCCCTTCTTTTTGAATCCCAAAAAGATGGGCCTGGCCCCGGAATATATTACGTTGGGGGCCTTACATGTTCGCGCCTGGATCCATGAAAATCACGCCGGGTGCCCGAAAACGTCGTGCCGGGGTCCTTGAAAATCACGACGGGGGCCCAAAAGGTCGGGCAGGGGCTCCATAATATCATGATGAACCAGAGGGTTCCAAACGTCACACCCGAAACCTGAAAATCACAATTATGGATCAACAGTGTGTACCGGGGCCCCAAAAGTCTCATAGGGACCCAACTAGGGATGTCGATCCCGGGATCGGGATCCCGGGATACCGGGATTGTATCAGTCCCGAATCTCGGGATTGGGATGGCCGGGATCCCGAAATCCCGACTGACAAAAATAACAAATTGTACAGCTAAATGCTGCTATAATTCAGAGGTGAAATAACAACGCTGTCTCAGAAGTGGTGTTTTCACTAGGTTGACCAAATATTAGTCTGGATTTAATCAATTTCCAGCCTGAGTTCTTGCGGCAGAAGAAGTCCGGCTGGTTTCGTTATTCATCCATTGGTTTGTTTTTCGGTCACAGAAGTCGCGCGACGTTTGACCGCATCAAAACGCCAGTTCCATGTCACACGATTCCGTCTGGGAGACCCCAGTCTCAGGTTCCGAGATTGAACACGACGTCGACTGCTTACTCCGCGTGGGGGCGGGGGGATGTCTGCGCATAGCACTGACACATGATACCAGCGCGGCGCAACAAGACACCGGACGATGTGAGCGTGAGGCTTGGTGGAGAAGCTCAGTGTCCTAGCAGTCGCGTAAGCGGCGAGATGTCGGACTTCGTTGTGTTTAAGGGGAGTGCTGTTTGGAAGCATTTTCTGCGTGAGACAACCGGCTAAAGTGCCAAGTGCCGTTACTGTAGAAAGGTGCTGAAGATTTCGGGTGGATCCACAAAAGGCCTTCACACCCACGTAAAGAGCTAGCATCCAGATCGGTACGCCGGTTCATCGAAGGATGGAGCGTCTCAAGACGATTCGAACTCAGACCAGCCACAGCCTGCTGCAAAAAGGACCAGGCCCCTGGACAGATACTTTTCACCCAACGCTGAGGATGATCTGGACTCCATGCTGGCAAGATTGTGCGGCAGGGACGGGATTCCGTTCAGTGTTTTTTGCACTTCACCGGACTTGCGCAACCTTATGGCTGCCAAAGGGTTTAACAATCTACCAACCGGTCGCGAGGCAATCCGAAATCGTGTCATGAGGCACTGTGCCAGGATCAAATGTCAGGTAAAACAAAAGCTGACACATGAAATAACGCAAGGCACGAGGTTCTCTCTCACAATCGACGAATATACGTCTCTCAGGAATCGAAGATATATGAGCGTGAACGTGCACTCTGGTGCAAAGGTGTGGGGCCTCGGTGTGGTTCGGTGTCATGGCTCTATGCCAGCGGAGAAATGCATGGACCTGCTGAAGGTCAAACTAACTGAGTTTGACCTCGACCTCAACCTGCACGTGACATGTGTCACCACCGACGGCGCATCCGTCATGGTGAAGTTCGGAAGAAGTTTGCCGTGCGAGCACCAGCTGTGCTTTGCACATGGCGTGCATCTTGCTGTAATTGATGTTTTATAGACGAGTGACGGCGGAGCTAAGACAACCAGTGAGGCTCGTGACGCCTGTGCGTCACCAGATACGGAGTCACCTACGGATGGATCGGATGAAGATGACATCGGGGAGGATGACGTCGTTGGGGTCGAGGATTACAATGAGCTGCAGGGCTCACGAGCCGAAGCGGTTCGAAGCGTCCGGAGAATTGTGCGATGGTTTCGAAAATCGCCCGTGCGAAACGAAGTGCTTCAAAAGTACGTGACGGAAGAACAAGGTAAGCAGGTGATGCTAATTCTTGATTGTAAAACGAGGTGGAACAGTTTGTTTGCAATGCTGGAACGATTTATTACACTAAAAAGCGCAGTGCACAAAGCAATTATTGACATAGGTGACAAGAAAGTGCAGATGACCAGTGATCGGGAGCTCGACATGGTGCGGGAGATTGTTCGGTTCCTCAACATCGTAAAGTTGGGGGCAGAGGCCCTGTGCCGCAGAGACAGTGGACTGTTAGAAGCCGAAGCTGCTCTGAAGTTTGTGCTCAGCTCCCTGGAAAAGGAAGGCGGCCAGCTGGCAAAGAGGTTCTACGATGCTTTGACGCTGAGGATTCGTCAGCGTCGCTCTAAGGCGGCTGCAGTCTTGCAGGCGCTGCATAACGACTTGCTGCCTCAAGACGAGGCAGAAAGGGAGATATTCCCGCAGGCCACTCGGAGAGAAGTAGATGAGTACATAACTCGTATGATACAACGGATGAGTGGGGAAAGGATCGGTGATGCTGTGTCTGACAGTGAGAGTGAGGGTGTCGAGCAGTCCGCGCCGGAGCCGACTCTGCAGCAGCAGCTGCAACGCGCGCTGGAAACGGCGGCGAAAAGTCGTGTGCCTGGCGCACAGGGACAGCTTGGAAGACCCCAGCTTTCAAAGGCAGTGAAAAAAGAACTGGAAAATCTTCCAGTTTCTGGGAAAGGGCCGCTCGCCAGCATGGCCTATAAGTGGCTCAAAGGCATTGTCGCCACGAGCGTCGAATCTGAGCGAGTGTTCTCAACTGTAGATAACATAGTGACAAAGGAACGTTCCCGTCTGAATGACGATACAGTTGATGCCCTGTGCTTCTTAAAATGTCACTATAGGTAAAAGCTTGGCAACATGCTTATTCGATTCCGCTTAGCAGTCGAGTATACTTATTGCTGTGCGAGTGCATCGCATGGAACAGTCTTATGTTAATCGAGTAATACATGTACATCATTTGATCCTGTGAGTATCCCTTTTTCTGAAGGCGAGGAAAAATGATCGAGATCGCCTGTTTGAATACCCGACGCTGGGTAGGCAATTATCAAACAACAAACGGCGTAGAACATCCAGTCTATTGATGGAGTATTGTTACTCCACTGAAGGTGTGGTTTTCGCGATGCATTTCAGGTGCTCCAGGGAGTTACTCCGCGCATATCGTAACTAAATGTGAATGTGTGAATGATCATTCGATTGTCAAATGGATAAAAGGCGTTTGCATGGCGCATCTGGACGTCATGAGTCGGAATTCTGATCGGAATACCTTGGATTATTAGAGAGAATATATGAATCCCGGGATCCCGGGAAATCCAGGGATTTTTTTTCCGGAAAATCCCGAAATCCCGGGATTGGGAAAACGGCCCGGGATCGACATCCATAGACCCAACACAAATGAGGCCGGGGCAGCGAAAAACAATCCTGACATAGAGAATCACTCTGGGACCCCAAGAATGACGCAAAAAGTTTCCACAACGCGTTGCACGCCCAAAAAATGTCGAGGCCGCTAAATCTTGCGCTAGGGATGTAAACAAATTACGCCGGAGCACAAAAAAACGCACTTGGAATAAGAAAAATCATGTTGCAGCCATATAAAAAACCGAATAGATATCCAAAAGGTCGCGCCGGGGCCCCAAAATCGCAGGTGGCCCCTAAACTTAATTGTCATCCGGAATGCCACACTGCGGCCTAAAAAAAAACGGGTGAAAGACCCCCAAAACCCCGTTGGGTTCCGGAAAAGAGAGGTATCAGATGACCGAAAAAAATCGCACCGGTAGCTGGAAGAATCGTACCGGAGCCAAAATATCGCGCAAGGGATCATAAAATAGAACTCGAGCTCCCAAAAATCACACCGGGACTCGATTGAATCGACCCAAGCACCGGAAGACAGGCCCGGAAGCAAAATTCTTCAAAGGGCTTTTCTGCTCTGAAGGGTGCCATGGGATGAGAAGAAAAAAGAATTAAGTAGCCACAGTGGCATACCAAGGGGCAAGTGCTCCCCTCCCTCCTGAGGGAGATAGGCTGCCAAGAATCGCGCCGGGGTTCCCCAAAACCGCGCTTGGTCGGAAAAAAATCGGGTCGGGCACCACAATTGGCGTTGGTGACTCCAATTAAATACAGCGGCCACATAAAGCTCGCGCTGGGGCCACAAATTTTGTACCAGGACCCGCCAAAATCGCGTCGGGGCTCCAGCTAAGCATAACTGTCCGAGCCAGAAAAACCAATCTGGAGCCCCAAGCATAGCACTAGATGCTTTCAAAAATCACGTACGGCCCCGGAAAACGTGCCGGAGATTTAAAAAAATTGACGCGGGACACAAAAACATGGGGCCAGGGACCCGAAAAAGCAAGTAGGAATTCGCATTTTACAAATTCAGAAAAGATGCACAAAATCGCGTCGAGGCCAGAAAACTGGCAGTGAGTCTCCTTAATCATGCGCCTGTGCGCGAAATCCCGAGAAATCGCACTGGGGTCCCCAAAACCGTACTGGGGCCTCAAAAATGTGTGTCAGAAGCCCGAAATAAATACAACGGGACCGAAAGAGCACAACGGGAGGCCGAAAATGCAAGGGAAGGCCAAAGCGCACGGAGTCTCGCAAAGAGCGTCAGGGCCTTAAAATATACATTGCAGCCCTAAATAAACACACCGGGAGCCCTAAAAATACACCGGAGGCCCTCAAAGAACACGGGGGTCATGAAACCGCATAAGGACCTAAAAAAGCTGTGGCCCACAAGAAGTAGCATGTTCCCAAAAAGAACAAAAAGATCGCGCACGAAATAAACACATCTGGGTCAGCGAAAACGCACACGTCGGTGTGCCTTCGCAAAAGAAAAATTGTTGGGGCACAAAAAAAAACCTTAAAAGAGCCGAGATCTCAAAGATGTGATGGGCCCAAACAAAAATGGACTGAAGCCCTAAAACATATCCGTAGACGAAGGAAAGCGCAACGGGAAAAACACTGTGTCATGAATCGCGAGAAAATGTGGGGAGAAGAGAACTAATTATATAATTTAATTGACAGCGTGCTATATCTTTCAAAGTTCACAACTTCCAATGTCCATAATTTCCAAATTGGAAGTTAACTTCCAAAAATTGAAAGCTAACTTTCTAACTCTCTCCAAATCAATTTGCCATCCAATGTCATTGATTTCGCAGGAAACATTACATGTGGAAATTAAAAATTGTGGTCAATCGAGCAGGCCTTACTTCTTTCAAAACTTATGGGGGTTGATATGCGCCCCCCAACCCCCCTAAGGATTTCCGCGGATAGTGAAAGAACGGCTAGCGGCAGCGCGCCGAAGTTTAGCATACCTTTTCCCACATCAATTTGGCAAGTTGTGTCAAAATTTGGAGGTCAGGTCATCTAGGGTCAACGAGTTAGTCAAAGTCAAGCAAGGTCACCTCCAGAAAAGTTAACCGGTCGTCACGCTTTAACGGATAAAGATATTTTAATGAAACTTTCAGCGTTTGCTTATCTTTAGAGACGAAACAAAACACAACAAAGGATTTTTTTCCACGTTTTTTCCTTACTTATCAGTTTTGCATATTTGCCCATGAGGGCTAAAATCGAAGATTCTGGCTAAAGTAAGCATTTTCTATGAGAGCAAGTCGACTTCGAACAACGTTTTTCGGTCGGCTCTACCCATTAGAAAAATCAAAATGAAAGAAAATTGAAAACTCAAAATGTTGAAATTTCACAAAATTTAAACTTGCATGTTTGGGTGGACAAAAACTTTAGGGCCATGGTCGATTCCGCCTTCCTTTTCTGATTACAATTTTTCTTTTTCTTTTAAATCTCCCCAAAATGAACTCCCCAGAGCCAAAAACATGATGTAAGTCGTGAAAACCTAGGACCCCTAATGACGGTACTTTTGGAGATCAAATTTTGGCGTGGTTGCTGGCCCTACTCGTCGAGCGCTTTCCGATGACACCTCTGTAGTTTTCGTGCGACGCTTAGTTTGGAGATTAGAGGGGGTTTGTATCACCCCCCCCCCGAGACGGGGTGTGAGGATATGACCGGAAAGACGGGGAGGGTTAATGAATGATGCCTCCGAATAAGTACTTTAATTTGGCTAGTTAAGTTATAACAGATGAAGGTGCGAACCTCCTATTCCCCATGTATGTCTGCTCGTGGGGTCTACATCAAACCGTATTACCCCGAATTGTTTGGCCTGTGAGGTGGAACTTTTTTAATTCTGCAAAGCGCTACACCTAATCGGCAGCATGCTTATCAACCCCTAGGCACACAGTTGTACTATTGTAGGTAGCGATGTGACATCAACTACTAGAGAAATGCGCACGTGCCGGTGCGCAGAGCAGCTATGTAAATACGGGTAGCCCCAACATGTTAACACGAGCACTGGAGGGGGAGGGGGGCACGAAATCCGCCCACCCCTCCGGTTTTTCATACGTAACTCCAGATTTGACCGGTCCAAATACGCCATTTTTTTGTACCTGCTTAGAAATGACCGGCGCGTCGTTTAAGGTAAGAAAAATGGAAATCGGCCGAAACTTTTTCGAGTTAGGGGCCGTTAAAGTCAAAACATTTCGTAGCGCCAGACCACAAAAATCGGCGCTGATGCGCTTCCCGTATATCCGCAAAAGGGAAGTGTTCTTGGCAACACTAGCGACTTGTTTGATGTATATTGATATGCTATATAGTTTCAAGGTCATGTTTGGTTACCGAGGTCAAGTTGGGTCAAGTTCATGACAGGTTAATGAAACCAAACTTGGTCAACTGGAATGTTGTCATAAATGCACTACTGGTTGTCATTATGTACCTAAGCGTTTCTATACTTCTATTCATGTACTTCACTCCTTTCTTCGCGAAGCCGATTGTGCCGAGCTGCCCGACGGAGCAGTCGGGCGGGCGGCCCGGTTCCGGTAACTGGAACAGGTAATTGACCTGATAAAGTGCTGCTATATAGGTGACCTGAGGTCAAATGTCGGGTCCAGCATTTGTATTGCATCATTATTAATGTCCAATACATCATTCATGCCCATTTTGGAGCATTTAAACACAATCACAGCGATCCATAACAATGACAAGCCAAGCCACGCAAAACAAGAAAATGTTGACAAATGTGACCTCATTTGACCTTGAAGATATTGACCTAAGGTCATGAAATTTTCACAATAGAGTTCACAACGTACCAATCCGCCCTGCGAGGTTCGTTCCTCCAGCTTTAATAGGAGCCGAGATCTTATGGGGTGGGGTGGAATCCGCCCCCGTTTTCCGTTTTCCTCATCTGGGTATTCACGAGCACAGGTACCTCCAGGAGCAGGTTCAGAACTCGAGGGGGGAACATATTCTTGGTGGAGTCCAGACGATCCTGAGGTGAATCCCTGATGGGCAACACCATAGACACAGTGTTGAGCTTCAACAAGCTTGAGTCAGGTAGACACTGAAGAATCCAACCTCCAGATTTGTAATGGTCAGAAACCCTTCGGAAATCAATAATATTAGGTGACTGGAAATAAATCGCTTTGTGAGTTTACTCCTAAACGTTTCAAGATATCACATGGGAGTTTAGTGTACCTTCTTATGGGAATGAAGCACTAATTTTCGAAATTATATGACGAACATTTTGCGAATATAAGAACTATGCATTATTAGAAATGGTACCCACACCCACCCATAGGTAAATATATATTTATACGTATGAGTATATATATATATATATATATATATATATATATATATATATATATATATATATATGTATGTATATATACGTCTGTCTAGCTCCTTCTTGATGTGCACACACATCAAGCAAATTGAGTGAAATGATTGAATGAAAGCAAATTTTCACGGGAGCTGATTCACTGCTTTGGTCCATGATATATTGATGTAGCCGCCGAGCTCGCTTTTATTAGGTAGATAGGTGCCTACTCACTACCATTTCCTGCCCCACACTCCGTGCAATGCCTGCGTTCCAAACGTCCGGTCTGTGGCACGGGGAGACAATGGCCGGAAGCTGGAAATCTACACGTGCTCGAAGTGGAGCAACCTCCCGACAAAAGCCTCCATAGCGACCCTGGAACGAAGTGTTGCACTCAAAAGTCGCTAACAGCCAATGGTTTCTTACATTAGCACCCATTCGGTCTTATTATCACCGAAACAGCACCACAACATCACTCAGGATAGTATTTTAGGAAGGCGAACGCGTCTGAACCTATTTAGACCCACATCGTACTTAGAACAGAAAAGGTGGCTGTAAGAGCACAACGAAGGGTGTTAAAGCTTCATGAAGAACACTGGTGGCAATAAAAATGGTTAAAAGCGCACTTCTCGGAAATCGTTCTTCTGGATCACTCCTTTGAGTGCTTATTTGGTGCTCAAAAATGGAAAGGTACCAAAAGTTCCAAATACTTTTGCTTACAATGTAAGTGTGGCTGGACCAGCGAGGTGTGGAGTTGTGTTGGGTTCATGTGTTCTGGTCACGCTTATGTATGTGGCGTTATAAGAATGCTTTGCAGTCGTCTACCGAATATTTCATGTTTGGAAAAATGGTAGATGTTAAGGCTTGCTTTGTCAGCTCATCTGCTTGCTTGTTTCTTGGAATCTTGACGTGGCCCGGAACCCAAGGGAAGGAAATGTTGTTTACGTTGCGGGCCATGGCTTATTGGATTCGGTCAATGATTGGGTGTGTGCACTCGTGAGTGTTGCTGATTGCCTGAAGGACTGATCTGGCATCTGAATAAATTACTACGTTCCTTGTGTTGTGTTTCTTTAGTATGGAGATAGTGGCCAGTATGGCCACTGCTTCTGCGGTGAAGATGGCAAAGTTATCCGGTAGGCGTTTCGAAGCCTAAGGCCTGGTCCAGTGATGCCGATACATACTTTGACCCCGTGTTTGACCCATCCGTGAATACGAGTGTTTTGTGTTTGTTGAAATATAATTTTCATTGAAGGTGCAAATAATTTCAGCCGGCGTGATGTTTCATATCTTTTCCAAGAATAAGTGCTCGATCTTTGGTTGACTATGGGTCCAGAATGGCCTAGTGGGCAGTCGAGCTGCAGTGGCTGGCATTGTGAGGTTGAGATCTGAAAGACTCTTTCAGAATGAGCCGTGGCAATCTGAGGACTAAATGGTGGGAGTCTACGTCCAAATCGCCTCCTGTCGTGCCTGTCAGGCCGACGGCATCGCTGTGACGATCTGTTTTCAATGGATTTGAGTTTGATGTGGTAGCGTCGCAGCTGTTGTGTCCTCAAATGGAGAGTGTCTGAGTCTATGACTATGTCTGAATCTAAGACTGAGTCTGAGGCTGTGTCTATGGGTGTGCAGCTGAGGGCTTCTGTGGCTGCTCTGAAGCAGCTGTTTTGAATGGTTCCTAGTTGTGTGCCCAGTGGCGGCGAAATGGCAGCAAACATGCTGATGCTGTATTCTGAGATGGGTTATATTTGTAAAGTGATTGCCTTGCAGAGTCGCAGTAGTGTTTTCCTGTCTCCACCACGAGCTGTGTCCACTCTGCCCGCACGCAGTAGGTTGATGCGCTTCGCACATCTCTTCGAGATTTTAGTGATAAGTATGTTAAAGCTAAAGTTCTGATCCAAGTGTAATCCTTAGAACTTGACATTTTTAACTTGCTTGATGCCGTTGCCGTAGATGCGAAGCAAAGTTGTGGGTGTGCGGACGGAGACGGCAATATGTGTCTGTGACCGATTTTGGTGCTGCTATTTTCCTGCCTGAAGTTTTGCGCCATTCTGCTTTCTGGTCTAGTGCTGTTTCAATGGTATTCATGGTGTTTAGGAAGCACTGTGTTGTTGTCCAAATGGCTTTGTCGTCCGCGAAAGGTGATCATTTAAGTGATGTGTGGGTATAATCGGCTAGTATGTCGTTAATCATGATGAGGAAGAGCCTCGGCGAAAACACGCTCCCCTATTCCTGGATTGATCCGGAGGTGTAGTGCTTGATGTGGTTCTGCCGCATCTGACCTTTAGGGTTCTGTCTCTGAGAACGTTGATAATGTAGAGTGCCATGTATCCGCGTAGGCCTAGCCCGTGGAGCTTGTGCGTCAGTACGGACTTGTGTGCTCAGTCGAATGCAATTACGTCTAGGTAAGCAGCTATTGTTGTGCGTTTGCTGCGTAGACCACGTTTGTAGTTCTGCACTAGCCGAATACACAGCTATTGTGTGTGTTTGATTTTTGACGCTGGAAGCCACATTGAAACTCGTCCAGCAGATTGTTGTTCTAGGAAATGTCGCAATTGTGTGACGACCATTCGCTTAATCCGCTTACTACCGCAGCTAGTGAGTGAGATGGGTATAATGAAGTCAACTTCGGACCCCTCTTTCGGAATGCATTTGACTCCCAATTGTCCAGAATCATCGAGTCCTGTCATGAACGATCGGACTCATCCAGTCATGCACGCTCCGAGCGGAAGCCGTCACCCGTCGGCCGGCGCTGACATCGGCATCTTATGCCTCGATTCTCGGCCATGGATTATCGGGGTGTTATGCCAAGCCAGTTTCCGTTCTCGCGGGCGGCGACGGTCGTTTGGCGGATGCTGCGTCTCTGCGCCGTGTCACCATCGTGACACCCACCCAGGTGTGGCCGACCGGTGTGCGCGACAAACCCTGGTCAGGCAGTTGTCGCAGGGCAGCGGAGGGGGTCAGACGGGGCTGAGCAGCAGATGTGAGCGAACCGTCCGGTTGCACGGTTGTCCGTCGCTGGGGCCTGTGGACACCTGGAGGCATAATCTCGATGATGTTTGCTTTTGTTGGATTGGAGAAAGTGTTGAAGCTGTTGTTCAAGTGTTCGCGTCGCCGTTTGGTGGTTAACTATCAGCCCGAGCAACACAAGGTCAGTAACAGCTCGTAGTTTTGGAGAACCTGTTGAAATTGAGAACCGGTTACGCCACAAGCGAGGCAAACCCTAGACTATCACTGCCAAGCAGAGGTGCAAAAAGGGGTGGGTTCACTCTTACCCTCCATGGAGGGTTGCAGATGAACATGATAACGCAACTCCTTGGTAACACAATCTTGTCGAGAACATTGGCAGCCCTCACTATGATAAAATGGATGCTTCATGTAAATGAAGATACTTACCAAAATTGCATGCCTACATGGAATCACTGTAGCAGGGGTGGGTCCACATATCTTCAGTGGGTGGGGGCACTTGTCTGGAGAAGCACCATTTCATCGGAGGCCCACCACTGCGAAAGTCCCTGGAACGACGCGTTCGGCAGAAAAGCGTTGAACGGGGGAGGGGTTGCACTCAAGCATGCTGAAGTGGAGCGTTTTCGTCTAAGGCCTTTTCCCCGAGAGGTGAGCCTTTGGCTGATAAATCCCTGGAGCGGAAGGTGGGTTGGTGCGCTTGAGCCTTCCTGGAGGGGAGCCACCTTTCCATGCGGAGGGGGATACATGCCTCCACTGCTCCCCCACCCCCGGTATCCGCCTCTGATTAGAAGATATTTGGGGATATCACTTGGTGTTTTGGTAGCAACAGTCCGGGGAAACGACATATCTACCGTAGGTTATTCTAAAATCTGATTGGTCGAATACCAGGGAAACGTAAGCTGATTGGTGCGATGGTTCAGACAGGGTACCCCATTGAAGAACGTGATGGTCCGTTCACTTTTCGAGTTGTTTGGCCCAAGACAAAGTATATCAGGTATCTAGCAATAAAGCATTTAGAAACATTTGGGGAAGATGATTTTGTAAAATAAATCTTGGTTTTAATTTTGGTATTAATTTTCGGAATGGTTTTAATTTTAATTGATTTTAATTTTCCGGCTGATGTGTCGGAAATGTGAACGAAATATCCCTACATTTGTATTAATTGTGTTTCTTATAACAGTGTATACATTTCTGCACTAACGGGGCCGGTGGCCAAGTGGTGCACATAACTTTATAAATTCATGTTCGATGATGGAGATGTGAAACGAGGAATTCTGACCTATGCATGCCAACGTAAATATGTTTTAATGGTATGAGGTATAAACACGAAACAAAAAGAAGTAACTTCGTTCACTACTTTCTGAAAATAAAATAATTCAAGATATTTATCAGTAATTAGGCGCCAATACGGTTGTGACGCGGCTGCGCCATTCGTGAAATTCTCCTCGTCAGCCTTGTGGAGTCCTCGTAATGATTAGGAAAACAGCTTGGGCGAGGATTTCAAACATCCAGAGCATCATCTTGTCATGAAAGCCATAACCTCCTTCTCTAGCGATTGTCAAGCTATGCATGTGTTTGTCAGAGTTCAAGCTTATTGCTATGTCATAAAAATGTCAAAACCGACTGAAATATTCAAAATGCAGTCTCGAATATCACAAACACAAAGTCAATTATGATCTCCAAGTTTATGTCCGATTATGTAAAAAAAAAACATTCTTCTCAATTCCATGATTCTGAAATCTAAATCAAGCCATTGTTTTCTTGTAAAATTTAACTCATGTCAATCATGCAATTCTTCCAATAAATATCCATCGCATCATGTCATTGTGGGCCGTCTGTGTTGCATGGTTAATGTCCAAGACTCGTTTTTTTGGAAGGATGGAAATTTCCCAGATTCCAAAAATATGACTGCTATTGGAACCTGAACTGCCTGTACAGCAAACTAAAAAGAAATAGCATGCGTTTTAAAGAGGCATTCAGAAACACCAAGGAACATGGCTGGGTAAATTTGTACTTGAAGAAAATTTTTGATTTCTTGGAATTTATTTTTATAATGCAATGTTTATGAAGGTGGTTAACATGAAGTGGCCACTCATTTCTTCTGCAAATGCATACTTTTCAGTTAGTAGGCAAAATAACACAAAAATGGGCTTGGAGCTTTATAGCTGGGCTTGGAGCTTTATAGCTGGGCTTGGAGCTTAATTTGGCATCTAAAATAATGTTTTAAAAATGTGTCATAACCTAACCCAATCTAGCTTATCATTCCATGTGTGAATAAGTTAAAAAAAAAACTTTTCAAGCCATTTTTTCTTTTCAAAAATTGCACTTAAAAACTAACCTAACCTAGCCCAATCTATTTTCGAAGAAGACATTATATGTTTAAAATTATTTCTTTTTAGTCTAAAAGCAATCCTGATTTTGTTTTTCGAAATGAAAAAATCTTCACCTAGCCAAACCAAACCAAAACTGACACCTTTGTTCGCTTCATGGGAGTAAAATGTGTATAAGAGTTGTCTCATGAACACCTTAAAGTATAATAATATCCATGCCTGAAGGCCATGGAGTTAAACCAAATGGATACAGGTCCATTGTCCAAGTACATTGACTTTGATACCCCTTGGTGGTTGCCTGGGACTGGCCGTGATGGGAGGATAGATATCTGGCAGACCCCTGCCCTTTCTCAAAGCATAATTCATGGATAGCCATTGATGTGTTATTTGACTTGTTCAATTTTCTCTCTAGATTTATTTCCATAATTCCATATATTAATACAAGCTTGCTTTTACTGTTGCCTTGTGATATCGTGGAAATCATCATTTGGTGTTATATGTATGCTTTTGAATCCTGGATTTAGAGGAAAATGTGTGAACAAGCCTACTCTGGGAGGATAGTGTCCTTCCTATTTGTAGTATATGAATCACCCTGTCTTCCAAGGAAGTTGTGAACCTTATGCCAAATATTAAATCAACACTTTGTGAATGTGGCACCAATCAACCTCCAAACTAGAAAATGGAGGATATTTTTATTTTTGGACAGGACAATGCTCTAGATCGCAAAGATTCCGGGACAAGTCTGCTTTTCTTTCATCCCTGTACCCATGGTGTTGCAATGTAATTTTGGAACCTTTACTGTCATGCTACGGTTTTAGCAACCTCAGCTTGTTCTGGCATCTGACGTTTTATCTACATTCACTTTTAGCAACTGAATTGTGTGGTGACACAAATTGGTATGCTACGTAGGCACACTGATTTGACATGCTTGGTTGACATATTGCAGTTCTAGCATTCCCAGTGTGTCACTACAATTTTGAACCTTTGTTGGCATGCTGCACGTTTACGAAGTTGCGAAGCTTGCTCATGCATTACTTTTATGTGCATCTATGCAATATTTCTGTTCACCAATTAATCAATAACTGAGGAAAATCAATTATTAATCAAGGTACTCTGGCCTCTGATACCAAAAATGTCCTAGGAAGGATGTGAAAAATGAAGCAGCACAGAGGTAAACTGTGCTAAATTTTGGTGAGAGGCTACTCACTCTGGCTAGTGACTCATACCCAGGCGTGGAAACACTGCCACACAAGACATTTTGATAGAGTTGAAAGGAGTGCAAAATCATCAGCTAGCCAACAAATTATATAGAAAACTGTTCAAATGTCTGGAGGAAGCGACACAATTTGCAGTAGGTGAACAACTAATTGGCAGGATAATGGAATTGTACAGAGGACGAACCGATGGAAGTAGATTCGTTCCGACTGAAAGTGGAAAATGATAGGCCAGACAAACTGGAGAAACTTGTAATATAATTCGGACAAACCGCAGCACACAAATTCGACGATTGGAAACCCGACTGACAACTGCAGACAAGACCATTCTAAACAACCGCAGCCAGGATATTCTAAGTCGTGGAGGATTTGAAGCACCAATACATGCTGGGAAATAATTGTCTAACCGAGTTCGGAGCAAAATTGGACTTTCAAGAAAAGGTTATCTGCATTGAGGGCGACATGATTCAACTCCGACAGCAAAGTCAGCAGTGTGAACAGGCGAGTTCATTGGTTCGCGTGAAATGAAGAGTTCACATTCCGGCCAACAGTCATTGAGTGTCCAGCTTTTATCAATTGCGTACAGCTTGTGGACCAGGACTGCTTTATTCATTCACTGGACAATGCGCCGCATCTTTCTGAAGAACCTGGCTTATTTTATTGCGGAGGTATTAACAAAGCCAGACCGGCACAAACGCATACCAGTCCGGATAGTCCACGTAACTGCCAGATATTACATGCTGCACCCAAAACAGGTCATCTTGTTCGCTGAGACGGTAGACGAATCTGGTCTGGAAAATCTTATTGACCCGACCCAGGACGTTGATCTGACCCCACCAACCACACTTCGGACCCACTGAAGCAAGCGAAGTTGTCGCACCTAACTGGAACTGACGGGGAAGAGTTAGAACAACTGGTGCGTGCAAATTCCGACCTATTTGCCGCCACTGACGCAGACCTATGTAGGACTGACGTCATTCAGATGAACACAGGAGACAACCCTCGCAGGAGACAACCCTCCAATCTGCCAGGTACCCTATAAAACTTCGTTTTTTTCCAGCACACGTATTTAAAGGATCAAATTAATGTCATAATTGAGGCAGGAATCATCGAGGAATCGGATAGCCCGTGGGCTGCGCCCATCGCTATTGTGAGAAAAGCAATAGTGCATTAAATACATAAATGGGCATTAAGTTATGGTCTGATATAAACTGGTGAACTTCGCGGCCTGTGGTCCCCGTCTGATTGCTTACTCAGGAGTGGTTTGCGTTAAGGTCTCCCATAATGAGGACTGGTGGAGGAGCCTGAAGCAGCAAGCCGCTCAGATCATGTTGTGTAGGGGTTGCAGCTGACGGGTGAGATGTATGGTGAGATGATAATGGTTTGAAAATTAGCGCTTTTGAGGCTGACTGCCACGAAGTTCCGAGGGGTTGAATATAACTTCACTCGACGAAGATGTGTGCTGTTAGCGATGAAGATGGCGGCGCCCATTTCTGAATCTGACCGTTCACGTTGTCAACATGCTAAGTGTAATCTGAAATACTTTTCCAAACAGAGTCTGTGTCTCGAAAATATGTGTCTCGTAGCGTGGCGAGTAATGGTTTTTCTTTGTTGTAGGAATTCTGATTGGATGGCATATAGATATGCTCTCTGAATTTCCTCGGAAGACCACCGGTATTCCACTGAGGGACGGGACCCATTGCCCAACGTGATCAGTGTCTGTTGGTTTTCCTATATAAGGTGTCGTGCAGGAAGAAGAGTTGGATCCGGTGGATGGTGAGGGAGGCGTGTGGTTAGTCAGACAGGACTGGATCCGGTGGATGGTGAGAGAGGCGTGTGGTTAGTCAGACAGGACTGGATCCGGTGAATGGTGAGGGAGGCGTGTGGTTAGTCGGACAGGACTGGATCCGGTGGATGGTGAGGGTGGAGTGTGGTTAGTCAGACAGGACTGGATCCGGCGAATGGTGAGGGAGGCGTGTGGTTAGTCAGACAGGACTGGATCCGGTGGATGGTGAGGGTGGCGTGTGGTTAGTCAGACAGGACTGGATCCGGTGGATGGTGAGGGTGGAGTGTGGTTAGTCAGACAGGACTGGATCCGGTGGATGGTGAGGGTGGCGTGTGGTTAGTCAGACAGGACTGGATCTGGTGGATGGTGAGGGTGGAGTGTGGTTAGTCAGACAGGACTGGATCCGGTGAATGGTGAGGGAGGCGTGTGGCTAGTCAGACAGGACTGGATCCAGTGGATGGCGAGGGTGGAGTGTGGTTAGTCAGACAGGACTGGATCCGGTGGATGGTGAGGGAGGCGTGTGGTTAGTCATACAGGACTGGTTGCCGGGCTCTGGTGATACGAGTAAGAGGGGAAAATGGATTGTATGGCGACGGATATTGAACCCGTTAATACGTGTCGTCAGGTTAGGTCAGTTTATTGACCTGTGATAATTTTTCTGGAACTGTTCTGGATAATTTCGGCAGATTTCGTGCTTTTTAAGTTTGGACCCCAATAGATGGCAAACTACGCATGATTCCATCATGAAGTAAATATCATCTTTTTCATTCAATTGTGAGTCCATTGACGGGTTACATGGCCATATCGCATTCACAGGCTCCTGTACAGGTTACGTCAAGTCATTAAGGATGAATACAGGTTTTGGGATCTTGGGTCCCAAGTGCAAAATGTTTGGCCCCTTTAGGGCAACAATGAACGCTGAATTCGAATTCAACACCCAAAATGGACTGGTTTGGATGGACTTTGGTGAACGGACTTTTGATCTTTGCTGACCAGAGGTCAGCAAATGCACATGGGATCAAAGAGAATCAAAGCTGGTTCCATGCGAAACGTGGGTACGGATTTCGTGAACGATTTTCATGTTTATCCCGCTGAACCGCAATTTATTTTTGGGCACCAAAACCCATATTGACCCTGGGAGACTTGACCTCAACTGCACCGGAGCGCGTGAAAGCTATAGGAGCATGAAAACTTTCGTTGGAGTTCAAATTGAACGTGGAACATGGCGATATGTATTTTAATAGGATGTTATGCACATTTTGCCATATATTTAAGTCGGAACTTGAAAAAGTGCGAAATCTGGAGAAATCAACCGGACGTGTTCACGAATAATTGTTTCAGACCAGTGATCTCACATGAGATGACCTAACAAGCTTTGCACAAATAGTTCTGTAATGAAAGCACGCATGTCTATGCAGAGTTGCATTGGATTATTTTCAGCCATTTCTGTAATATGCTGGATGAAAACCGCGAACGTTCCTACGTACTTTCGCGCGGCGCCGAATTGTTTGGTGCAGTGTTTCTTAAAAACACTAGAACTAGAATACTGCATGAGCTAAGCACAGAAAGTGTACCTCAAAAGACGCGCCATGAAGCCCCATGAGCTACTGAAGACTTCAATGCGTTCGCACAATCCGTTTTTCATATGGATGTAATGCAAAACAAACAGGGTGGTGTTGCAACAACACGCCCGACACGGTTCTGCGCGTGATAATCCTGGCACAAAGAAGAATTAACATCAATGCTGTAACCAGCCGCGGCAGTCATAATATTGATAATTATGGAAAACCGCAGGGCAGAGGGATGCGTAGAAATAGGGTTTTCCCCATTTCGCCATTGCATGCAGTTAGGCGCACCGCCAGAACGTGATCCCTGCAACAACGTTAGTTCGTCTCTCTGAGACCACCGTGACGGCGCGCTTGGGCAGTTCTAACCTGATCACTAGCATGAAGTGATTTGGCTTCTGTCAGCCAAATCACTTCATTAAATACATAAAAATCATGCCGTGCATTGATCATTGATGTTGCATCAACAAGAGAGATGCTTGTCAGAAGTCACAAACACATTGTCTAACTTCCGAAAACACCACCTCCCTGCCACCAGACGCGTCGCCGCTCCATGCTATCGAGCTGCATCACATGTTTCACACACAAAATCCCATTGATTCCTGAAATTAAGGGAATGTGCGACATTGTGGGGTAGAAGCAAGTTACCTATCCTGCTTTGATATGAACGAGGGGTGGCAAATGCCACTTGCCAGGACCGAAAGCTCAACTAAAAATGTCCAGGACCAGCGGGATCTTGGACAATGGCCTTGATGTGGTGCTTGGTCACCTCTGGCATTGTCCAGCATTCACTAGCAGATCCAGGGGGGCCATCTCAGCCATGCCTCACCTCCCAAACCTGCTTTGGAGCAAAAATGGTCTTCGATCACAAGCTATGCAAAACTAGAAACATTTCATGCCAAATCCAAGGGTTTGAAAATGGTGAAGAAAAAAATATGAAAATTGGTTTTTGATTGGCCCTGCTGAGTTAATCAAAACCAGCTTTGCCGATCTGCAAATGCATCCAATTTACGGTACCGGTGTGCTGAACTGGTCTCAATTCCAAAACCAGGATTGTTCGGAGGAGATGGGGTTTAGTCTGGTATTTGGGCTCATAATTATGTCCCATGATCCTCCTCAATGTAGGCAGGCAAGTGCCAAGGAAATTTCGACAGGGATGAGGAAGGGGATGTCGTCCATTTCCAAATGTGATCACCCAGGGGTGTAACTTTGCATGCTTTTGGGAGGGCACTTGCCCTCCTCCCCAATGTTGGCTTTGCCTTACCAATAATTTCTACTTTTAACATGGGACCTTAACATGTGGTATCCTCCCTAATCCATTGGGGCACGCCCATTGCCTTCATGCATTGTGGCCCTCCCAGTAATCTTCAGAATCCTACACCTATGTGATTACCTATCAGAGCAGATGCAAGGGGCACTGGGAGCATGTGCCCCTATGGAAATTTTCACCCCTCCGGCCGGGAAAGGGTGCACCTTCGAGAAGACTAGAATGAACCCATTCGAAATTTTCAGCCAGAGGTGCCCCTCCGAGAGAATAGGGCGGCCTTCCAGTGTGCTCGAATACACCCCTCCCCTCCTCATCCCCACATCTCGAATTTTTCAGCCTGAGATGCCCCTCCGAAGAAGTGGCGCCCCTCCAAAAAAGTTCCCCATCACATTTCCTGGATCCGCCCCTGTCACCTATGACTGAAGTTAATAATGGGCTGACAAATGAAGAATGTTTATGGATGTTTTTCAGCAACAGTGTACACATCTTATTTGTAAGTGAATCTGAACCGCTTAACCTTTGCCTTTGCATATTATTGTATTCTTGGTTAATTGTTAATTAGTGAATTGATTAATTAAAGTTAAAGTTAAAGTTAATTGATAATGAATCAATGCATTTCCAGGGCCAGGATATTTATAGTTGCTTGTTTGACCAAGAACAATTGATTTGGTTTTCATTAAATTGCTCTCTGTGGTGTGCCATGCTCATACAGAATGGACAAAAGTATTCATACCTACATTGTTAAATATTGATAATACTTCAAACAACATATCTTTTTGGTGTGAAAAGTATTCATGTGAAATATATGTTTATGCACATCTTCCTTCTTTCAGGTTTCCTTCATGTTTAACAAAGTAAAGAAAACAGCATGGCTTAATATTACTAAGGGATGGCAACTTATTGAATAATAAGCAACTCTTAGTGATAACCACCTTTTTTACTTTAAGCAAAATAATATATAGAGAGCTGGGTACATTTAAAATTAAATATGGGTAATAAACTTCACATAGTTTCTGAATGTAAACTAAGAGAAAGGTTACTGAAGAAAAATATAACCTCTATGTTTTCTGAGATCGTAAATCGCATGCCGCTCTCTCATTATTTTTGTATACGTCTGTGATAGAAGATTCGCCTGTTTTAGGCCGCTTGATACATTCCCACTACAGCTGCGCCGTTGCTATCTACATTTTTCCACCAGTGCACAATCAAGGTTGAGACGTGTGTGACACGCGGTACGCTTGTATTTAAGGTGGTGTGATGTGTGATTAGTCTGAATGGAAGACACATATCTCCACCGACCATTGCAGGATACAAGAGCGTCAGCAGGGACGACGTTTTTCTTCTGAGTTTTGTGCTGCTGTAGAAAAACGACGCTCTATGACTTATTGACGGCGTCGGGTGGGAAGTAGTCTTCCGCTTCATTGAGGTATTTCTGTGTATTATTTTGTGTTCTGCAAACGTACCGTGCTGGCACGTTAATTGATAAACTTGAATGCATTTAACGTTTTCGTTCGTCGTCTGACACGCAACTGACGGCTTCAGGCTGTGCTCGGACTAACACACTTCCGTCGATAAGTCAATTTTGTCCAGGCAAGTCCATAAAGCTGCTCCGCTCAGCGAGTTATTGGTACTGAAACACAAACAGACGTTGCTGAAGCGCAAGTTATTGGCGATAAAACATGCGATGACGACAAAAGAAGCCGCACCCTGGTTGGCAACGGTCGCTAACCTGGGAGTCCCGTCAGAGAGCGCCACCTGTATTGATAGGTGGCGCTGCTAATCAGTGTTTGATGTGCGTCTGCCAAGGCGACCGGCGGTCAGTCAAGTCGTGTCTGTTCGTGACCTTCGCGTCAGGCAGGGCCTATTTTAACATGTTAACTGGGGTGGAAGCTTCCACCCTAGTCGCCCAGATTTCCACCCCAGTCGTCGAGACTTTCCACCCCAGTGAGGGCCCATGCTGAAGGATCTTTCTGAGAACCTGGCTGCCTCAGAAGTCGTTGGAACCATCAGCAACCTACATTTTTTTGTACTTGATCCGTACAATCAATGAGCCATCCAACGCTCACTGTGATATTTTTTTTTATCACTTTGATGTATTAAAGCACAGTACCTACACCATTGTGTATGCACTTACACTCGCAACGCTGTAGATACCCGTAAGTTTTGCACGGTACCACGCCGACCCTCGCCTAGCATGGTATTTTGTTACAAAATCCTTCGCGAGGAGGTGCGTAATAAAAACAAGCGCATGCCTCCCAAATTCATCCGTGCGGCGTGCCGCTGTGATGCTGCGAGTGAATCATCTGCGCGCCCTATGCTCATTCGTTTGTGTTGCCGGTGCCGCCAGAGAGGTGTCGGTGGCTGCTAGTTGCCACGTTTGCTGTGGCATCAAATACAGCAGCGAAAGTAGTGTGTGGAAGTTTCCATTGAAATTATTTCACTTACAAGTTACATAAAGACTGCATATACAAGTACTAACAATGGAAGGATCCGGGCCCGTTAAAAAGAAACGTAAGACGTCAGGGGCGCAGGTCCAAAAACAGTGGGAGTCGGCAGCCCGGTCTTGTTCTACTCCATCAATCCTTCAATTTTTCAAGTAAGTACCAGTCGACGATGCCCTGGGTCTAGCAAATAAGTTCACAGTCCAGTTCTGCGGGGGAGGGGATCCAAGAGAATTCTCAACATTCGGGACAAATTCACCCTGTGGCGCCTGAAAGCTACCGGTAACATTGGGCAAGTACCTAAGTATTTCGTTCATGAAATGACGATACTGACACAAAATTAAAATCATTTCCTTCACTGCACTGAAATACAAAGCAAATGTCATGGATCTCTCACATTTCGTTGATCGCTAATTGACTCGTTTGTAGGCCTGCATCCTCCGGCTCCCAGCAGCCGTCAGCCTCTGCCCGTCCTGCTGGTGACGGCTCCCAGCAGCCGTCAGCCTCTGTCCGTCCTGCTGGTGCCGGCTTCCAGCAGCCGTCAGCCTCTGCCCGTCCTGCTGGTGACGGCTCCCAGCAGCCGTCAGCCTCTGTCCGTCCTGCTGGTGCCGGCTCCCAGCAGCCGTCAGCCTCTGCCCGGGTGACGGCTCCCAGCAGCCGTCAGCCTCTGTCCGTCCTGCTGGTGACGGCTCCCAGCAGCCGTCAGCCTCTGCCCGTCCTGCTGGTGACGGCTCCACGCCCGCTCTGTCACTGTACTGGTAAGTACACACCTATATACCATATAACTGTACCGTTGCGGCGCTCTTAAACCAAAAGCATAATCATCATAAGCAAGGGTGTCGCCACGAGGCGGAAACAGGTGAGGGGGAGGTGAAGGACTTTTGAAGTCAATTCTTTCTATGCAACGCCCATAGGCGTAATGCTTAAAATCCGAAAACCTGGGAGGGGCCGGGGGGCTGTGGCTACACCCATACATACAACAATGTTATCGGTAGTCGGTTCCATATCATAACAATAAGTAACACTAAGATAAATGTTTAATGTGAGGGGATGCTGTTTGCCGCCTGATAGCCTGACATGGACACCTACATATTTTTTCTTCAAAGTATTCAAAATACGAAAATATTTAATTGCGGACTTGTGCTGACCTGCTGATTGTAGGTGCGACATATAAGGTCAATGGTTTTCGTATCTTAGGTACCTACCTACTTATAGCACAAAAATGCCCAACATACCTATTTATAACGTAAATTATCCTCCATAAATTCAGAGTTTGGCTAGTTCCGCAAAAACTGTCATTGATCTATCTCCTGCAGGATCGAACTGGTACAAAGGGTACAAACTCGACCTGCAATGGCTGATATCCAACTGCAAGTCACTGCGAAGGGAGAGCAGAAGGGGTCCAAACGGCGGTAAAAACAGGGCCTACATCGTTTGTGAGGTTTGTCAGAGCCAGCAGGATGCGGCAAACAAAGCGTCTGCCAACGGAGTCGTCGGTGCGGTCTCAGGCATGCTTGCAGAAGGTGTGGAGAAACTCCGCCGTGTTGTGGACCACCTTCTTGGTCGTCCTCACCACGCAGCTGCTGAGGCTCAGAAGCTGGAAGAGATGTGGAACAGACAAACCGACAAACACCCGTGGCTCAGCATCATCAAGCGGCACAAGTCAACCACCATAGAGACCCTCATTAAGCTGGCTGTAGACGTGTACAGCGATACCATGATCGAGACTCCGTCGGCGTGGTCATGGCCGTGTCGTTCGCTGGCCACAATGCACAGTAGTCGGCTCCTGTCCGCCATGTCAGACCATGGGTAGGAGTGGGAGTTCACACCCACAACTCCCTCTGGAACAGAGCTACACTACCTCTATCCAGCCGTGTACCGGGATATGCTAGAGTCAGTTGCAGCTGTGGAGGCAGAAAAGCTAGCAGACACCATCAACGCAGGCATCTGTTTCAGTATCCAGGTGGATGGAAGCGTGGATCGGATGCAGCTGGACACCAAGTTCGTCACGGCCCGCACAGTCTCAGAGAGCGGCAGGCTCACCTCTCTCTTTCTAGGCGTAGTCGAGTCTGAGAGCGGGGGTGCAGAGGGCTTGCTGGAAGCCACTACGCTCGCCCTGAACCATGCCAAGGCGGACACCGAAAAGCTGGTCGGCATAACGACAGATGGGGAAGCCGCCAACACTGGCCGGTCCAGTGGCCTCTGGAAACGCCTGGAAGACCATGTCAAGCACAAGCTGCTGGTGATGTGGTGTGTCTGCCACCGCTCCGATCTGGCTGTTGAGAGCACTGAAAACTCTGTCCCGGAGCTTCGGCTGTGGAAGTCTGACTTGCTGAGCGTGGCCACATACTTTCGCTCATCGAAGTCCAGGACGAAGATGCTAAAGAAAGCGGGAGCAAAGTATGCATTTCCAGCATACTTCGAGGTGCGGTTCGCTGAGCATCTTCTCAGTCTGGTCAACGCCGTGCTGGCAAACCTTCCAGCGTGTCGAGAAGTTTGGAGAGAAATCGCTGCCTCGCAAGAGAAGAAAGCCAAGTCGGAGGCACGAGGGTACCTGGCGAAGTGGGAGGACGAAGGGAGATCTCACTACCTGACTGCGGTCATGGCGGACGCGATGACGTCAGTCCGCCATCTGCAGAAGCGCCTTCAGCAGGACAGCCTGACGATCCCCGACGTCTTGGAAGCACGTGATGGAACGAAAAACTATCTGGAGCTGATGGAGGCCGCTCCCGTGCCAGGTGGCAAAGAGGAGGCTCTCTTGGCGTCTACCGCGGGAGAAGCCGGGACCAGCCAGACCGACGGGGAAGACAAAGGTCATCGGAACGTAAAAACAAGTACGTGACAACCTCGAACCGATCGATAGCAGCAGTTCGCACAGAGATCGTGGCAGCAACCAAAAACTTCCTGTGTGAGCGACTCAACATTGACCAAGAGGAACAAGTAAAAGTGCTGATGACGCTCCTCACAGCCGAGTCCGTGACGGAGTTTATAAAGGAAGGTCGAGGCCTGGTGTTGATGCTGTTCGGAGAAGAAGCTGTGGCCGAATTCGCAGTCGCTGTGGCTGACAACTGGCGACGCATGTGTGGCGCTCGTGATGGCTGTGTGTCGAACGGGGCAAAGCTGCAAGCTATGGTGGCTACCAGCTCCGGTGTCTGCCAGAAACTCCTGGCTGCATTCATGTGTCTCACCCCTCACAGCATGGGAACTGAACGAGCCGTATCACACTATAACCAGATAAAGTCAAGTCATCGTCTCAACAATATGATGGACACAGTTCTCGGCCGTATGCTTGTGTCAATGAATGGAACAGGAGTTGGCCGTTATGACCCGAGACCTGCCGTCGCTCACTTCCTGCAGAAGAAAGAACGCCGTTGGGGAAACCCGACGCCTGAAGTGTACATGAAGCAGGAGTTCGCAAAGGGCTTCTATCGCTCTGGGGCCGTGTGAAGTAGAGCTGCAGAGATGTGTGCTTGCCACCGCTCCGATCGGCTTGCTGTTCGGCATCCGATCGGCATTGTGTCGATTCATATACTTTTCAGTGGGCCCTCGCCTCCCCCTCCCGGACAGTCCTCCCGAGTCGTCTCCCTTCCGGTCAGCCCCAGAGCCTTTTTTTAAATTTGTATTATAAAATATCAAAATAAAAATAAATATCAAATTTTGGTAGCTCGAAAATAAAGTGGCCTAAATGCGTGGAGAAAATTGAAAATGGGGGTAGGTTGGGTTCAGCTGGGGCCGCAAGTGCGTCCCCCAACCTCAGACTTGTGGCGGACCACATATGTTCCACCCCAGTGAAATTCTCTTAAAATAGGCCCTGGCGTCAGGGGAGGGAAGATTGAGAAAGGAGAGGCAGCCCCACTGCTCCAACCATTTGCCCTAAGTTTGTCCCGTGGAGACGGTTAAATGTTAACCATTGAAGTGCAGTAGAATAGCCCTACTGCTCCAACCACAGTTCGCACTAAGTTTGTCCCGTGGAGACGGTTAAATGTTAACCATTGAAGTGCAGTAGAATAGCCCTACTGCTCCAACCACAGTTCGCACTAAGTTTGTCCCGTGGAGACGGTTAAATGTTAACCATTGAAGTGCAGTAGAATAGCCCTACTGCTCCAACCACAGTTCGCACTAAGTTTGTCCCGTGGAGACGGTTAAATGTTAACCATTGAAGTGCAGTAGAATAGCCCTACTGCTCCAACCACAGTTCGCACTAAGTTTGTCCCGTTGAGGCGATTAAATGTTAACCATTGAAGTGCGGCCGAATTGCCCCTCTGCTCCAGCCATATTTCGCCAAAAGTTTGTCCCGTTGGGACGATTAAATGTTAGCGCCTAGGTCAGACCCCTCCGGCATCCGCCGGCCTTGGTCTCACCAGTGCTGATCGCTTCGCGAGCTATTGACACCTGGAATCCACTCCGCTCCTACCCAGCTTAGGACGATCGAGCAGCTTAGCACGATCGAATCCAATAATTGTATGGACTCTTTCCGCCGACATTCCTTACAGAAAGGGGTCATGCTCCGTGTGCCACCTCCCCAGAGTTAATAACCATTCTAGTATTCCTCAGGTGACGGGGGGGATACTCTGGTTACCATGCGTGGTGATCCGAAGTCGCCAAATTACGCCAATTGACGTGACATGTATGGAGTGGACATCCATATCCTCATTTCACCCTTACACTACAGCTTGTCAGCAGCAGCTTGGTAAATGATAAAGGAATGGATGAACGAACGAATGAATGATAAATTAATGACGAATGAACGAACGAATGAATGAAATGGGTTGCGTATGTAGCCGGTGTGGCGGGCGGTCGGCCATATAAGAGGAATATTGACGCGAATCAGGAGAATATTCCGAAATTTGTATTTAAAAGGTGACCGGATTTTCAATACGAGTGGGACACCTGAATAAGTACGCTGACGCGCCTTTGCTCAGAACACGGTGTGGTAAGCGGACCAACCGTTGTTCCACCACTGCTTAGGAGACATGGGCGAATCTGGGGAGCAAATGGTTTATTCCTCTACCTTCCTTCTTCTATTCTCTATCTACCTTCCTTCCTCTTGATACATTCCTCTTAGTGGTCAATTTATGCCTAAATGTTTCACTAGAATGTCATCTTCTCGATATTTACTAGAGGTGAGGGGAGAGGAGGCTTGGAAAGACTCTTTCGATTGATATCGGACAGGCGAACAAGCGCAGTTGCCCGCCGCTTCAATTCCCCACCCACCCATCCCAGCTGTCTCGTAGGTGTCCTTATCAGGGCATCTACGGGAAGCTCCGCCCCCCCCCCGGGTGATGTCAGCCACCCGGACCACTAGTTGGTTGTCAGCCGGACTAGCCGGCAGACGCCACTAGTTGGTTGCTCGTGGGATTAGCCGGCGCAGCTCCCCTCCCACTCCCCTTCGGCCCTGCGGCGCTTTCCAGTGCCGTCGGGAAACCGACTAGTATCGGCGGACAACTTTGATTGTTTTTGTCCCATCCCACCCAATAGGTTAGAGCCGACAGAGGTACCTTTCTGGTTTAAAGGATCGGGCTAGCGGTCACCAGACCGTGACTGTGCCCGCCTCTGCTCGGCTACTCCCCTCCCTCCAAACCACTGTGTCTTTCCACTTCACTTCCCTCCACTTCACTTTCCACTTCCCTTCCCTTTCCACTCCACTTCCCTTTCCACTTCACATCTTTTCACACCTTTCCTTATAGCACCCTTTCAGGGTGCCTATCTTGCTCACACCCCCTCAGGGCGCCCTCACCCACACGTACACTCCTCCCACTCCCCTCTGGTGTAAGCGCACCCGCCCTGCCCCGGTATGCCCGGGACCCCGCCCCACCAGGAGGACGGAGGCCGCCTGCCCCAGCCTGGAGCCCGCCTGCCCCCTCCCCGTGACCCTCCAGAGGGGGAGTCCTTCATCCTGGTGACCAAGAAGGAGGGCTCGTGATCCCGCACCTCCCCATTTGGGATAGCCCGTCAACTGGACAACTGGACAGGCGGAGTGGCGTCCGCCAAAGTCCTCTGCTCCGGGGCCCTGCTTGTCCGAGTCAGGGAGGCCTCCCAGGCCCGGACTCTCATGAACCTGGAGAGGTTTATGGACTGCCCAGTCAAGGTGGAACTGGCGGACCGGTTGAATCTGGTTCACATGACGGCATATGCACCCGAGCTAGCGGGGATTTCCGAGGAGGAGCTCCTGGCCGAGCTGCAGGCCCAAGGGGTGTGTGAAGTCACCCGCCTCGGCCGCCGTCCCCGCCCCGGCCCAGTGCTGAAGCTGGGCTTCCGAACCCAGGCCCCGCCCGCCTACATCATGGCCGGCTACCTACGCATCGCCCTCCGCCCCTGGACCCCGCCCCCGGCCCGCCGTGGCTTTTGTCAAAAGTACGGCCACCTTGGCAAGGCATGTCGTTCCAGAGTGCCCGTCTGTGGGCGCTGTGCCGAGGGGCACCTCACAGACACTTGTGCATCCGAGGTCCCTCGATGCGCGGCCTGCATGGGCCCCCACCCGGCCTCATCCCCCCGGTGCCCGGCATGGCTCGACACAAAGGAGCGACAGCAACGTCGACTCACCGCGCGAGTCTCCTCGTCACCCACACCACCGATGGTGTGGGCTCGGCCCCGCTCGGCCGCCTGTGGCCGACCCCTGCCGAGGCGGCTCGTCGCCCCCGGGCCGGAACGTACAACCCAATCCTGCCCTCTCCTCCCCTGCCTCCGGCCTCTCGCCTGGCCCCCTTAGCGGGCCCCTCCGTCCCCCGGCCCTCGCTCTGTCCCCAGGACGTACCCCCGCCGGCCATGCGTTCTGCCCCCGTCACGGGACCCTCTGACATCGGGAACCCCCACCGACAGCACGCCGCTCCGCCACAGGCCACGCACCCAGCCGCGGGCCACCCTGTCGCCCCCCCCTCCTCCACCAGGCCGCTCTGCCAACGAGGGCAAGAGCTTCCTCCACACCGCCCCCTCAGAGTCACCTCCCTTCTATGACCCCTAGGGTCCGCCACCTCTCCCGTTCCCCCAGCCCGAACCCACCCAGGGATCCAGAGCCGCCCTCCACTTCACCGGAGTCGTCCGACTCGTATGTGACGGACGACTCCGCCACACCCTCTCCACCACACACACGCCTGCGAGGGCGTGAGCACCACCACCATTAATGCAGACACCCACCACTGAATTCTGCTCCAATGGAATACGAGGTCACTCATATCCCATTGGGCATAATTCAAGGAATATATTACCAAAAATAAACCATTGATTGCCGCCGTTCAAGAGACCAGATGGCGCGACAATGATCCATATAATCTTAACGTCTTTGGCTATACCCTCTATACCCACAACAGAAATTATACATCCCGCGGCGGCGGGGTTGCCTTATATGTCTCGAATACCCTTCTTCATCGTCCGATCACCATCCCCAATGACCTGAATTTCGTTGCAGTATCTGTCCAAATTGCACAACTAGAGCTCACTGTACTCTCTCTTTATCTCCCCCCCCCTCCCCTCTTCTACGCTATCGTTAGTTTCTGTAACCAATCTCTTCGGTCTCCTCCCACACCCCTGTCTGGTTCTGGGCGACCTCAATGCCCATCACCAGGCATGGGGTTGCCACAACACATCCCCGCGCGGACATCACATTGAAACACTCCTCAACACCCACATCATGGTCTTCCTAAATGACCAAACACCCACACACAACACAGACATCGCCCCGTTCCGTCCGTCTGCCATTGAGCTTCAGCCTCTATCTCACCACTATTCTCCTGGCACGTTCGACCCGACCCCCTTTTTAGTGATCACTTCCCCATCCGCGTCACACTCGAGCACTCAGCCCAGTCTAGAGATCGTATATTTATTCCCAACTGGAACGTTCGCAAAGCGAAATGGCCGTCTTTTTCCCAGGAAAATGATAATCTCATCCTACCCCAGTCTCACCCTCAGAGTTCAGCATTGCTTGATACCATATTACTCGCGGCAGAAAAACACATACCAAAATCTCGCCGACCATCAGACCGTAAACACGTGCCGTGGTGGAACGACTAGTGCCGAAGAGCCGTCGCCTTGCGACGGCGGGCTGAGCGGAAATGTCGTAAAAACCTCACCGTACAAAACATGGTAGAAGCCCGCGAGGCAAAACTACGTTGTCAGCAAATTATCCTTTCGGCCAAAAAACGCAGCTGGCAACTCTACTCCGACACATTCAACCGAACTACCCACATCTCCCAAATCTGGACTCAAATTAGCTCCTTCACCAATGGCATAGCCCCACACCGCGCATTCCCACAACTGACAATTAATCAACAGAAAATAACAGAACCTACAGCCGTCGTGGAACACTTCGCCACCTATTACTCTGACATATCCTCCAACGCTCAATACTCACAGCACACCACCTCATTCCTCCGCAACACTCTTGCCACTTATCACTTTGGCTCCGACAACTCTGAGCCCTACAACGCCCTCTTTACCCTCTATGAACTAAATTTATCCCTCTCCAAAGCAACAAATACAGCTGTTGGACCTGATCGACTGGCATATCCTTTTTTTCAAAACCTCTCTGATCACGGCAAAGACAACCTCCTCTCGGCACTAAATCAATGATGGACTGACGGTTCTTTCCCAGCCTCCTGGTCTACCAGCGCTATCATTCCCATCGCCAAACCTTTTAAACCTCGACACCTCCCCTCCAGCTATCGCCCTATCTCTCTCACTAGTTGTGCTTGCAAAATTTTTGAGCGCGTGGTCAATGGACGATCAGAGTCCATCTTGAAAACAACAAAATTATCTCCCCTTTTCAGAGCGGCTTCCGACCCAAGCTAAGCACCGCTGACAACCTGCTCGAAATTGTAGACTCGATCCAGCGTGGTTTCGCGAACAATCAGAAACTATCGCCCTTTTTTAGATCTAAAATCCGCATTTATTAAAATACCTTTTAATTAACACGCGCCCTGGAGGGCCTCTGAGAATTACGCGCACTGGAGGGGGGCGGATTCCGCCCCCCCTAAGATCTCGGCTCCTAGTAAAGCTGGAGGAACGAAATTCGCAGGGTGGATGGGCACGGTAGTGAACTCTATTGTGTGCGATTTTCGTGACCTTAGGTCAATATCTTCAAGGTCAAATGAGGTCAGATTGTCAAAATTTTCCGTTTTTGCGTGACTTGGCTTGTCATCGTTATGGATCGCTGTGATTGTGTTTAAATGCTTAAAAATGGGCATCAATGATGTTTTGGACATTACTAATGATGCAATGCAGATGCTAGACCCAACATTTGACTTCAGGTCACCTATATAGCACCACTTTATCAGGTCAGTTACCTGTTCCAGTTACCGGAACCGGCCGCCCGCCCGACTGCTCCGTCGGGCAGCTCGGAGCAATCGGCTTCGTGAAGAAGGGAGTGAAGTACATGAATAAAGTATGGAAACGCAATGAGAAACAGTACAAATGACAACCAGCAGTGCATTTATGGCAACATTCCAGTTGATCAAGTTTGGTTCCATTAACCTGTCATGAACTTGACCTGACTTGACCTTGGTGACCTAACATGACCTTGAAACTATACAGCATATCAATATGCATCAAACAAGTCGCTAGTGTTGCCTAGAACACTTCCCTTTTGTCAGTATACTGGAAGCGCATCAGCGCCGATTTCTGTGGTCTGGCGCTATAACATTTTTTTACTTTAGCGGCCCCTAACTTGAAAAATGTTCCGCAGATTTCCATTTTTCTTACTTTAAACGACGCGCCGTTCATTTCTAAGCAGGTACACCGAAAATCGCGTATATCGACCGGTAAAATCTGCAGTTATTTGCGAAAAATCGGAGGGGTGGGCGGATTTCGCCCCCCCTCCAGTGCGCGTGTTAAATTGCACTGAATTGGCATAAGGGGCAGAATGACCACCTTCTTCGCGAACTTTCTCAAAACCGTTCCTTCGTCGTCCGCTGCGGCAACATCTATTCCCAGCCACACACTCTTGAGCAAGGCGTGCCGCAAGGCAGCGTCCTGTCGCCAACTTTATTTCTCATTATGATTAACGATGCTTTAGACTAACTTCCCCTGATTTCTCCCCTTCTAAAATATTCTATATGCGCCGATGATTTAGCCATCTGGTGTACCCATCCATTAGCAGACACGGCTAACCATTACATACAACTTGTCATTCATCATATTAATTCATGGTGCTCCCTCTGGGGGCTACAGATCTCCCCCACTAAATCGGTCACAATGCTCTTTTCCAGGCTTCCCAGATACATCCCCTACCAAACCGCTCCGCTATCGCGATGAAATTATCCCCCTCCAAACCGCCTTCAAATATATCGGCGTTATCCTAGACAAAGGACTCTATTTTGGCCCCCACATTACCTATATTAAACAGCGCTGCGCTGTTCGTCTTAATATCCTGCGCTGCATCTCCCGGCGCGACTGGGGTGCAGACAGGAGACTACCCTTAGTAAAATCTACATTGCACTGATTCGTTCAATCCTGGAATACAATGCGTTTATTTTCGATCGAATATCCCCTTCACTCACCAAATCACTAGAATGCACACAAAATCACGCACTCCGCCTCATCACTGGAGCACACCGCACCACACCTATCACCAGTCTCCGGGGTGAGGTCAATCTCCCTAGCCTACAACACCGCAGAACACTACAACTCGTTAGGTACCACTTCAGAACAACAACACAACCAAATCACCCCTCCAATGTCGCATGGTCTAAACCCCCGGTTCGGCTCTCCAAAAACAAAAACAAATACAGCATTGCTATTCACTTGAAGCAAGTTCTCAAATCCACCCTAAAACTTCCTGATGTAACCCCTGACCGAACTCCCCCCTTCTCCCATTCTGGCACATGAAACATCCCAAACTCGAGTATCTCTTTCGGCACAACAAAACCCTACTTACCCCCATCGACGTTCAAGTCAAATTTTTGGAATATCAAGAGGCCCACACGACACACATTATTTTACACTGACGGCCCACAACACACATTCTTTTACACTGACGGCTCCCGTACCAGCAATGGTACGGGCGCCGCCTGGTGCGGTGGGCCGGACATCGGCCAAATCAAATTAACGTACATCATTCGGTATACACAGCAGAATTAGTCGCCATACTCACTTGCCTCCAACACATCATAGCACGACACATCACTACCCCTACCACAATCTGCACCGACTCACGATCCTCCGTTGACGCCCTCGCGGCACTACGCAACACCACACACCCCACACTCCACGCCATCCGACACCTCTATCATGACAACCACGCACACCTACAGCTCATTCTTCTCTGGATCCCTGGACATAGGGATATCCCGGGTAACGAGCGCGCGGACGGCCTTGCAAGGGCGGCAATAGACCTCCCCCGGGATAATCATGCCCCAGTACCACCCGGTGATCTCCTTACTGTAGCCAATATGTTATTCCACAAATATCTCCAGGCCTGCTGGTCACACGACACTACACACCTACACACTATCAAACCCACACTCTGCAACTGGCCCTCTTTCCACCAACACTCACGTTTGAGTGAGGTGGTACTCGCCAGACTTCGCCTCGGACACACCAGCTTAACACACAATTATATTTTTCATCGATCACGTCTTCCCCCGATCTGCACCACATGCCGAGTTCGCATCACTGTCGCCCACGTTTTACTCACATGTCCAGCATATGCTCCTCATCGCCGCGCTATTCTCCATTATTTCAACTGCAACCATTTGCAGATATCGCTCCGGGCACTCCTCGTGAATGACCACCCGGCACTCCTCGATCTGCTCCTCCGGTTTTTACACAATACTAAGCTTTCCGAACTAATCTGATTTCTCTGTCACACGTTGCCCGGCTCCACCTGATTTGATGAGAAGTTGATGGATATATAACACGCGTTGCACCCTATATTAGCTGTATGACTGCGTAACACATGTGTTCCTCTCCGTCGTCGAAAAACACATGCATATAGGATATTTTACACTAGGTAGGAAGAGACTGATCCAATTTGGCAAAAACGGACGGTTCTCCTTATAAATTGCGCTTGGTTTTTTACCTACGGGTTTTCCAAGCTGCTTGGCTTTTCCCCTTCTCAGGTTTTCCCAAGCTTTAACTCAAACATGCACCTTCACATACAAGGTCGGGCCCGACGCCTACGACTCGCCCTGGGCGCCGGGCCTCCGCTTCGCCTTTCAGGTCGCGGGTGGGCAGTGGAGCCTCTCTGCAGGTTACGATGCTGTTCACCCTCCCAGTGTCCTTCTGATTGTCATGTATGTATGTATGTATGTCTGTGTATGAACCTGTATGCTATGTATGTATCGGGCCTTTACGCCACGTTCTTTGTTTGCCGGCGTCTCCTCTTTCCTCTCTTGCTTCTTTGATATAATCGGATGCCACATAAGCCGGATTAACGTAACCAATTCTTTAACGTAACAAATATCTAGCGGATGGCACTCTGCCTCTGCTAAAGATGGAAAAAAAAGAAAAAGAAAAGAAAAGATATTTACCAACATTTTATGAGATAAATATTGTCTTAATGAAACCCGACGAATGTTAGCTGTTCAATTCCGGTGAGTGTTTCGAAATCGAAGGGAATGTTGAATTTCCGCCCATCCATGCTTCTGGAATCGCTTCTAGTGCGGAGGGATTCTTCACTTTCCAAATGAGAGGAAAGAATCCTACCACGCTCCATAACGTACTACCATCAATTCGTCAGCTTGGCAGTCGCGTTGCCTGCCGACCCATAAATTGAACATTACGCGCATGGCGTTGCTTTGAAAGAAAATCACTTGAAAACATCCCGTCCTCCCAACACGAACAAATTCCGTAGCGAAGCCAGTGCCCACAACAATACGGCGCGCCATTAGCACAGTCAAGTGACAATTAAATGTGCGAGGGCCCAGATCCCATCGGTGTCGGAGATCAGGTCAGATCAGGTCAGATCCCATCGGTTTCGGAGATCAGGTCAGATCCGCCCGGCATCCGCCGGGCTTGTCTCACCTATGCTGCTCTCTTCGTGAGCTATTAGGCGTACTTGCTTCAGCTTCATTCTATATCGGAAATCGGTGATGAAGTGAGGAACAGCCAGTGGGTCACAACAGACCGTACATTGGAAAATGCACTAAGTGACTTGGATGACTTTCTCTCAACGCTGAATAAAAAGATTTCAGAGACTAGGCACTACTGCATTTCGGAAGAGCAAAGTCATTACTTCAAGGAAGCCAGAAGAACCATTGCCCCAAGCGAAATCGTCGTGGTTGGTTATTTTTCTGATAATTTATGATGTATTATACAAGACGAAGCACAGGAGTGGCTGGTATAAGTCACAGTGCGCAGTACATCCTTCCATCGAATGATGGCGTGGTGACGATGCAAGTGTTCACCACAATTTTTTTATTTCCTGTCGGACTGCACCAAACATGACGCGACAATGGTACACATGTTTATTGGTTGAGGAGACCCGCGCTCTTCACCCTGGTGTGGATATATGTGAGCACGTTTCAGATGGCTGTGCTTCGCAGTAGAAGAATAGATGTAACTTTATAACTCTTACCCACCACAAGTCAGATTTTAACATATACGCTGAATGAAACTTTTCGCAACTTCACACGAAAAACCTGCGTGCCACGGAATCAGCGGCCATTGCTATGAAAAGTATTTGGTTCACCGGCAAAGACAACATCTTCTGCGCCAAAAGATGCGCATGCACTTTGTTCGGCCAATGTTACTCGTACCATACAATTCATTTTGATATCTGAATCAGAAACCATGGCAATGACCAAATCACCTAGTGACAGATTCTCTTCGGTACGAACCATTAAAGAACACGAAAGCATCAACGGTATTTGCCCGTAAACATAGCATATTTGTACCTGCATTAACTCTATAGTGACTCTGGGCGCCTGGTGCGCATGTATCGGCATGAACTTCTATAGTGACTGGGCGCCTGGTGCGTATGCTGAAATGATGGAAATGTTTGAGCGTGTGAACAAGGTGCATGGCCCTTCCAATATTTGCGATGTTTCTACGTGCATATCCAAATGTACCGTGCCATGAATACACTGATCTGTGTTGCACCAGTGGAATGTGAGGTGCTCGACTTCTATGAAATATATGACCGTTGATGATAAGTCTTATGTATTTAAATTGATATAGACATGAAAGAATATAATCAGCACTTTAGGTGTCATGAACTACTTCCACGCATTGATGCATTGTCGGCGCTGCTCAATGGCAATGCTATCCGACATCCTGTTCAATGTCACAAAAGAACACGACCGAGATACCTAAAGATGAGAGCAAAGAAGGAATATGACACCACAATAACGTCACCATACGCCTTCAATTGTACCATAGCTGGCCTGCACAAAATATGCTTCCGAAAGTATGAAGCGAAATTAGCAATTACCTATGGACTTCGGCGAATGGCGTCAAATGAAGCGCAAATGTCGTTTTAACGGCAAATATGTGTTATTGTCCGTGGGACCCAAGGGCGCAGGTATCACAGCACGTACAGCAGTACAGCCAAAGATGGATGCAAAAGATTCCGCATTGCGTGGCCGCAACTAGTAAGGTAGTTCCGGAGCTATGGCGAAAACGAGGCACGGTGGAGTCAGGTACCCATCGCAACTAAAGTAGTTCCGGAGCTATGGCGAAGACGAGGCAGGGTGGAGTCAGGTACCCATCCCCATATAGTTCCGGAGCTATGGCGAAAACGAGGCATGGTGGAGTCAGGTACCCATCCACATATACGCAGTGTTAGCAGAAAAGACATTGTGCTGGAAGAGGTAAATATATGCCAGTCGATTTGTCTCACTGAACTCATCAAAATGGCATATCACACGTGCTGCTTGGTCAAGAAATGTAAACGTTACCGCAATTGCCACCAGATGGAAGTTCAATGAGGAAAATTTAAATCTACCTCTTTGATGCGAGTACCCAGAAATTTCTCTTTCGCTATCAAAGCACAATTGCCTCAGAAATATTTCGGGGAAAAGATCGGAGGTACAATACTTTTTCCAAAATTACCCTACGCCATTTTTTTCGTCTGATTCTACGAATTTTTGCCCTTCCGGAACTGCATAGATTGGTATGGTTATGCTCATTTGCATTGTTTTCACGGGCCTGAGAAGACACAGAGGTCGTCCATCCATGGATCCCAAATTTCCTATGGCTATACATTTTGAGCTGGTCACCTGAGCGCTTTAAGGTTATTCACAGTGAATTGTGGGGAGGGGGGTAAGAGAACCTTGGGTATCAATTTTCGTCGGAATCTGTGCCATGAGGGTGTTGAATTCCATGTCCGCTGCTGCGTTTTTCCATCTGTGTGATAAATTACGTTAGCTCATTCCAGTCTAATTCTGGCCGTGAAGGTTAATTGCGTGTTTTACTGCATTGTCTGTTTTTATTGCATGAAAAATTTTCTGCCGCCCAATTAGTTTATATGTTTTTTGTTTTGTTACGTCAGTGTTTTTCTGCACGGCTTGTTCGACTACTGAACTACATTGTTTGTGGTCTTTCTTAAGTTTACGAGCGTATTTATTCACGTAATGGGACGACTTTGCATATAAATGAAATCTCCCTGTTGGCGATTGTAGGAACAGATCTGCTTCCGAATGTCACACAAGTCTGACCGGCTGCTGCCTCGCCTGGCTCGCTCCGAGAGCTGCGGAAGCCGTCCGAGAGGTGCAGATCACGTGGCGCAGTCCATCCGCACCGATCGGCAACGGCGATCTCGTCTCGCTTGACCGAGCCGGAGCGAGCCGCCGGCTGGGTCCGCGCTGCATCTCGACTGCCCTGTGACCCTGTTGGCAGCGGTCGCTGGCGCTCATCACGGACGTCGACACCGCGCTGGGCTGGGCCGCGTCGCCGATGCCGCCCGTCTGCACCGACCCATCCCAGCCGGGTGGCGTGTCGCCGCCTCGTGACGTGACGCGCTGGCGTGTGCGCCGCCCGTCTGCGGGTCACGAGGCGCCGCGTCACGAGCCACTGGCCACGCAGCGGCCAGACCCACTGCTGACCCAGAGAGGGGCACCGACGCACCGTTACGGCGACGCGCCGTTCATCACGGCTGACAGGACGCTGTCGCGCTCCGTCTCGGCCCGGCCGCCTCACGCTCGGCTTCTGCAGCGCAGGTGCCACCTCCGTCGCCTCGTGCCGGCTGTGGTGAGTGTGACGCCCGGCCGCCTCACGCTCGGCTTCTGCAGCGAAGGTGCGGCCTCCGTGGCCTCGTGCCGGCTGTGCTGAGTGTGACGCCCGGACGGCACGCGTTCGGGACGAATTTTCTGCCCCGTTTTGTGCTCGTGGCTGCTGCTGTTCGGTTTCGTTTTCGGCCAGATGTTCGGCTCATGTTGACTCGTGTTGTCCGGATTGTTGTCGATTCGTGTTCGGGTTTCGCGGGTGGCTCTGGCACCTGATGTTCAGCTCACGGAGCTCCGGCTCCCCGTGTTCGGCTCTCGCTTCTGTGACGTCATTACGCATGCCTCAGGAAACACTCTTCACTGAGGGGTGCTGCGCTATTGCAAGTTCACTGAACTGCAGTGGCAGCCGGTATTGCTAGCTTGGAGCGGGCGATTGTGTACCCAATGTCAACTGAGATGCTGGGGTTTCCTGGCATAGCTACACACGTGAGTGTGACAAGACAAGCTACCGCAGCTGCGTCATCCTGCCATCGAACCAGTGCTATCTCAACTCTGAATCGCATGCGGGTTATGGCAGGTCCCGTTCGGGGGATAACCTAGTTGAAGTCGACACTTCATCTCTTCGGCGGACACTTGCGGCGCTTGTTCGATTGCATGCCTCGCTGCACAGCAACATGCAGCACGATCGTTGACAATCAGTGATAACTGCGGGCTCAAGGCTCACTAACTCGGACCCGACCCTCTATCCCCTCCCTCTTCAAGAGTCTGGGTATATTTCAGCCCAATCTGTGCTAGTGTATCAGACAGATACACCTGTTCGGAAGGCCACCCTCAACGCGTGCTGATGCATCTTGGCTTCACCCATCACCTTACCAGCATACGATGCCTATAGGACGCTGGACGAGCGGGGACAAGTGGTGCGGTGCAGCCGAGTCTCCATGCAGACCAGTCGGAATGAAAAATAATTCGGATGCGACACTACCAAATTGCATTAGTAAGCAAAGGAGAAATAGAAAAGCTCCATCACTCCCCGGGATTGAACTCGAGACCACGGATTACAAACCAACGACTTTGCCAATCCTCGACCCAACACCGAACGGCGGGACCCGGCTGCCGTGCGATGTGCATTGTGATCTGCCCGCGCGAGGAATGTCGCCGCAAACGACCTTCTTTCAACAACGACTGAGAGTACTTTTGGAGAGATCTTGTGATGAAGGTGGTGAATCTTCAAATGAAAAGAACAGGTCTGTCTCTGAGTGAGAAACTTAGAACCTAAAATGCCGCGTTGCAGTGTGAAACTCTGTTGAAATGTATTTGCTGGGGGAAATGCCAACTGAAACCTCTTCTCTTGAACGGCGGTGAAGTAAAATTAATGAAGAATACTGGGGAAAGACTTGGTAAAAACAAAATCAAACGAACACATCCAACTCGGAGTGAAGAAATTAGAACGCGAAACGCTGTAACAAAGCGTTATTATGGTTTCAGAAGCAAAGTCGGCCCGCTTGTAACAAGCGGGCCGACCTGATCCGAAACCGTACTGAAGAATAACACGGATTGGCTATCCGTACAGAAATCCGTTTGGTACGGACAATGGAAGGTATATGACAATATATTAACAAAATATACGGACACAGTCTGGATACGGATTGACAATCACAAGTTCAAGAGCTAAAATTAAATTCCTTTCAAATATTTTCCTTCCTTCTGTTTTCTAAATGGATAGCTTACAAGAATACAATGTTAAGATGGGCTGATGCTGATTGTCTGTAGGCCAAAATTACATGGCAAATATGCGAAATCGTTAATTATTTTTTTTTTTTAAAGAAGAGTTTCTTTGTAGTAGTAACAGTGTAACATTGCAGTGTAACCACAGAATACCTAGCATGGGTGAAACTGTAACATTGCGTACTGGGAAACCCCTGAAAGCACTCATCAAACGCGAATTAACTCATGACTACTTAATGTCCTGGGCCCATTTATAGACTTGGGGTTGGAGATTCTGCCATTAATGAGGAAAATTCGAAACTTTTTGCTAAATCGAAAACGATGCATTGGAGCAGCACCTTCTGCATGTTCTTTTCAATCGACATGACTTTCATTCATTGGTGCTGTTTTGAGCCCAATAGGATAGTTTAACCCTCCCCGTCTTTCCGGTCATATCCTCACACCCCGTCTCGGGGGTTGGTACACCCCCCCCTCCTCTAATCTCCAAACTAAGCGTCGCACGAAAACGAACGAGGTGTCATCGGAAAGCGCTTGACGAATTGGGACAGTCTCCACCTCCAAAATTTTATACCCCCCAAAAGTGACGTCACTAGGTGGCCTAGAGTTTCACGACTTACATCATGTTTTTGGCTCTGGGGAGTTCATTTTAGGGAGATTTGAAGAAGAAAATTATTTGCACTCAAAAAAGGAAGGCAAAATCGATCATGCCCATAACATTTTAGCCCAAACAAAAATCTTCTTTTTTTATATTTCAAAATCTTGAGTATTCAATTTTCTTTAATTTTTATTTTTATAATGGGTAGAGCGGACCGAAAAACGTTGTTCGAAGTCAACTTGCTCTCATAAAAATGCTTACTTTAGCCAGAATCTTCGATTTTAGCCCTAATGGGCAAATGTGCAAAACTAATAAGTAATCAAAAACGGGAAAAATTGGAAAATTCCTCCAGTGCGTTTTGTTTCGTCCCTAAAGATAAGCAAGCGCTGAAAGTTTCATTAAAATATCTTTATCCGTTAAAGCGTGACGACTGGTTGAACATTTCTGGAGGTGACCTCACTTGGCCTTGACTAACTCGTTGGCCATAGGTGACCTGAGCTCAAAATTTTGACACATGCCAAATTGATGTGGAAAAAGGTATGCCAAATTTCGGCGCGCTGACGCGTGCCTTCTTTCACTATCCACGGAAAACCAGAGGGGGCGTCTATCACTCCCCCCCGAGACAGCGCGGATTAACAGATATCGCCGATGATGGCAATAGATTGCCTGGTACCTGCAGTGTGTATGCACATTTTACACGCTTTGCGTTACCAGCTACTATGTTGGTAGCTAGCCGATCGTGGCAACATTCCAGGAGTATCTGCCCGTTCCAGTTACTACGAGTTCAACTAACTCATTCCTGTATTCTCAAATGGACTGATCAGTACTAGTCTCAGAGGCATTACTTTCCGTTGTGACGCTCGCTGCCAATCCGCTCTGCCGACTGGCTGCTGATTCACTGATTTCTGATTTTCTGACTGATTTTCTGCTGATTCGCTGATTCACTGACTGATACCTCAGCTTTCTATGTTTCATTTTCGAGCGCGGAGACACCCGTGGCCTCTTTTTCGTTGATTTCGAGTGGGGTGATATATGTCACCTCTTTTTCTTCATTTCGAATGGGGTGACACCCGTCACTCCACGTGCTTTTTTGTCGTCATATTAGTGTTTCCGATGTTTCTTTGTGTCCAATCTACCTCTACAGTGCTGGGCTCTCACGTAGTCGTCAAGCCTGTCAAGGAAGCCATCTCCTTCCGTTGTGTCAACGTTTTCTGGTCAACGAAGCAACTCCTCGCCAATTGCTCCTGAGGCAATCCTGACATCGAAGCCCCAGCCAACAGAACCATCGTCATCAATGGCCATGCATTCTATTTCCATGCATGAACACATAAAGCACGTCCAGAACATATGTTTTCACCGATTTCGCTGTATTTCGCTGTGTTACTTCTGCACAATTTGGTGCCAATCGTCATATCCTTTTACGACTGCACACATCTTTAGTTTTTCATCATTTAATATGGCCAATAGTTTATGCTGGTGCCAGCACCTCCTCATTAAAAATTAAACGCCATTCGAAATAAATTTATCTGCATAGCATTCGGAGCCCTGACCACTTCCGATATTTATCCACAAGCCGAAGCAGGAATTCCTCCATTAGCTATCCGTCGAATACAACAGACACTTAGGTATGCTTCCAAAATTCAATTCCACGAAAACCACCCCACATACGCGGCCTTGCAAGTTCTCCCAAATTTACACAACAACTTTTTATGTCCAAGCGAAAAACGAACTGGCCTTGCCATAGCTTCGCGAGTCAAAACATTTTCTGCAGAACTTCATTACACTATTCCACCCAGTATTTATCTTCCTCTACCCACTGCCCCACAGTGGCAGATGGCCGACGACACATTTTTATCTTACCACGACTTCAAATTCTCAGCTTTGTCCAGAATATGCCAAACAAAAATTATACCAGCTTCGGTCTCGTATTCGCCATCTTCCTTTTGTTTTTACCTACGGCTCTAAAGACGCCAATCTCGTAGGAAATGTCATTGTTTCGGGTACATACGGAAAGAACATCGCTTACCAAACGAATCCTCCATTTTCATCACATCACACGCCATTCTCATTGTCCTTCATTATGTCCGCAACCGTTCAATGTATCACCCCATCCGAAGTGTGATCATTTGTTCCAACTTCAAATCTGTTCTACAATCACATTTCACTTTCTTTTTTGCATCACTGCCATATTTCCATTTATGAAATCTTAGGAACACTTTACCTAATTGGCTTGAAGGTCCGTAGCTTGTGGGTCTCAGTCACCGTGGCAGCCCAGGAAACGAAGAAGCTGACCAATTTGCAAAATAAGCATGACCGATACCAAACATCACAGAAATTTCACATCTTGAAGCCATCAAATCAGCAATACAACAGAGCAATCGAAATTCATGAACCAACGATGGACTCAAACCACAAACCATAAAGAATTACGACCTGTCAAAACTGCAGTTGATCCATGGAAGTCATCGTTTCAAACTAACCGACACGAAGAAAGAGTTCCATCGTGGCTCCGCATAGAGCATACCTTTCTCGCACATCAATTTATTTATGCAGCTTTAGCTCGGCCTTCATGCCCATCATGCAACATCCATCTTGCAGATGCACGCATCCTCCTGGACAGTCAGCAACATCACGGCCCTCGAAAGCCACTGACTGACTATTGCTGAGCATACCAAATTATAATTGTATTTGCCCTCACTGTTGGGAGACGACAATCTACTTCTCATCGAACTACTTTTCATATTCCCGCGACAAACGAACCTGTTTCAATATTTACAACTTGAGTTATACAGCATAATATTATTTTTCTTCTTACATGGCACGACATGGACTGACGGTGCCGAAGTGCTATTTTAAATAAAACAAAACAAGATATATGCTCACGATCGGCAGAGGTACCAGAATAAGGGGCCAAACTATACGTATGAATATAGGTATGGATGTCTTTTGGCACCCATATGACTGTTGTGGGCAAGCGTCATAACAGTACAGATCGTAAAAAAACACCATGTGGACACGGAGCTCCAAAAGTAATAGTTAAGACATGACAAGGAGGTTAATACACTGAGCGTGGGTAAAAGTTGATCACAGAAACTGTGCAACGCTGCCGCAGTGCTCGCGGTGTCACCACTCAACGGCAGCAGGGGGCGCTCTGCACGGGGCGCAGCCAGCCGTGCACTGCCAGTTTGCACGTGTTCGCAGTCTTTGTGTTTCTGACTGCCCGGGGTGCGTCGCTCCAAGTTCTTGCAGCGCGGTATATGAATGAATGCTTCGTACTCTGTACTCTGTACGGACTTGAGGTAGTGGCAGGGGATGTGAGCCGACAGTGCGAGTTGTACGCGCAGTCACGCTGTTCCTGCAGGTCAGCTTCGTGACGTCTCGCTGTGAGGAGCTTGTGGATGACGATGCTGTCCCTTTCTTTGATGAGGTGCTCTGCGGATGGCCGCTGGAGTTGACGGTTGACTGGGGTGATGTGGTCACGTCGGTTAGCTAGGGTCACGATGCTGGCATCATAGCTAATGACTTGCTGCAGCTTGCGCTTCATAGTAGAGGTGCAGCTTCCACATGCGATCGAGCAGTGGGTGATGTAGGAAAAGACCATGCATTCCACCAACGTTTTCTTGACGCCTTCCGGCAGGGTTGTCGGCTGTTTCGACAGCGCAATCAGGATGCCGTAGCAATTCCCGCAGGTTGCAGCGACATGTTCTTCCCAGGCAAGGTTGAAGTCCACGGTTGGCACCCAAGAGCTCGGTGGTAGCCACGGACTTTATCCGCGTGCCGCCCATAGAGACGGTGAAATCATCTGGTGACTGTCGCCTGGCGGATCTGACCAGTAGCAGTTGGGTTCTTCGGCTTCAGCTTGAGCTGGTTCAAGTGGAACCACTGCAGCGCTGAGCCGAGGGCAAAGATAATTGTTCCAATGTTGGTGAATCGGAGGAAGTTATGCTGCTGGTTCAATTCGTCGTCGGACATCATGCAGCGATATTGTTTCATATCAAGCGGAACTGGACTTGTCAGGGCCGTGCCAAGACCCTGTAGAAAGGCGTTATGCTCCTAAGAGAACTCCATCCGCGCCTGGCAGAGCTGGTGAGCCCAGTGCTACAGCGCAATAGCTACGGGGCCCATTCTGAGGCACAACTTCTTGGAATGTCGTCGGACGAGAGTACGACAACTCGTGAGAGGGCGGTGTCTGCAGTGTTGCGATGTCGACTCAGGGACGAGACACCGGGCCAAGTCTGCCCGTTCCGTTTCCCTGTCATTCAGAGGTGGTCAACGGACTACACAGAGATCATCGATTGGGAGAGTGAGACGATCTCCGAGCCTCCAATGACCCTCACCATGTCAGACGATCACGTCAGAGGCATCGTCCATACTTGTCTCAGCATTCCAGCGTACCATTTACACACGCAGACTGATGGGAGAGCGGTTCAGCTGGTCACCGAGGCGTCTCAAAAGGTGATCAGCGTGGAAGCCAGTTACGTAAGTGTGACGCTACGGCACAAGAGTGACTTTCCGAGTCCCTTCCGCAAGGATAGCCATTGGTTGGACCATGCATCAAACGGTTGACGTGTCCCATTGCTGTGCAATGCCAACAAACGACGTGTTGCAGTGTATAACTCTAATAGTGCGGAATGGAGGCTAACACTGCTCGCAATCATGAGTCATGATATTGGATAGTGCTGCTGCAAGCATGAAACGAATTGTGTAGCGATTTGTGACAGGTCTCATGTCCCAGTTACTAGCAGCTAGTGTGGGTAGGTGTGGTGAACTTGAGCTGTCCGACGAGTGAACATAAAGCCAAGCCATACATGCATAGACCCACACTAAAACTATTCTTCCGTTCAAGTTCGCAATCTAGACTGAGATTTATATTACCATGCAACGTAGGGTAATGCGTTTACCGTCTCGTAATACTTGCGTAAATATTTTCCTCTGAGGAGGGGAACTAAACTAGACAAGTAGCTTGCAAATATGAACTGCACATTTTTGGTTGCCAGTTTTAACGTAGCATATTTGACAATGTTTGGCGGTGGTTTGCTTTCAGCTAAGGCTTACAACTTCAAACTACAGTACATCTTATAGCGAAATAAAGTCAGAATGATTGTCTGAATCATGCTTCGTGTGAACATTTGTGCCGAATGTGCTCGTAGTATTACACAAGGGAGGAGGGTGTCTTGCTGATAAAAAGCATATGCAGAACGTGTTGTTTCAACGTATAGTTTTGATTCAGTTGATATTTCCAAATTTTGCCGATCGATGGGCACATTTCCGGCCCACAACCTATAAATGGGCCACAGGCATCGAGTATTCATCAAGTCGCGTTTGATGGTCCTGGGAGGGAGCATAATCCGTTATACTTTCACCCATGCTTCACCAATTTTAGAAAAAATGCCTTCGACGATACACCCTAATAGTAATTATCGCAAACATTCAAAATTCCAACATATGAATGTATACCTATAACATAATTAATTGCATTGTTATCTCAATTTCTAGCCCATCATGTGACTTGTACAATTTAGTTGACTGCAATTATATTATTGCCATGGACTGTGCAGATACTACTTGTAATCACACTCAGCAGCACGGATCAATCACATTCTGAAGCTACATTCCTACCATGGTAGGTAAAGTACATACCTATATGGACTTTTATGCCGCATTGCAGCCTCCCTATTTATAATAGTAAATAGGAGATATCAAAGAGGGGAGGTGGAATACCCAATGAAAGTCGGAATGTGAATGTGGATGAATTGTGTACTCTGCCACATGGATGAAGTGAAAAAGAATACCGCTGACTCCGAAACCGGCAAAAGACAACACATTGGCTTGACATTTGCTGCATGTTGTTATTTTTTACGAAAACAACACATTGGCTTCCCGGATCCAAGAGAACTTATGCAATTATACAATTAACGGCCAGCTAACACAATCAAAAAGCGCTACACGCAGAAGTGAGCATGAAATGTTCAATAGATGGGGGTAGTGCCGACACCAGAAACTGGAAATATTGCCTAAAGAGTTATTTCAGCTATTCAGCGGCATATTGAGTATATGCTGTAGGCAAGTTCGTTTCGCCTGGCTGTGATAGTTTGTGGTTTGCCTTGCTTGTACGATAGCTGGTTTTTAAATCCAACAGACGTGTATGCCCTTGTATTGACCGGTCTGAAAAGTAGCAATACAGCGACAGCTTGTGTGACAGTTCAACAACAAAGCAGGCGAGACCAGCGCGTTTCTTTACAAAATCATGCCTCTATGTCTCTCCAGGCACCCGTGACGCACAACCGTCCCAACATCCTCAACTTACTCCAGGGCTACATCTTGCCGCCTCGACCGCTCAACTCCGTCTGCCGAGCCGCTGCCCTGCCGCGCCTGCCCCTGACCAGGGTCCGCGCGCCGCTCGGCCACATCCACCACGGATCAGTCACGTGCCGGAACTCCTGCCGAGCCGCTGCCCTGCCGCGCCTGCCCCTGACCAGGGTCCGCGCGCCGCTCGGCCACATCCACCACGGATCAGTCACGTGCCGGAACTCGGAGGGAGGGGCAAGGACGCCGACTCCGACCAGTCCCCTGCCCTACATGTACAATGGTGGCGTGGCACAATGATGACATGGCTTAATGACTTCCCTGCCCCATGATCTAACACCTGCCGCCCGGCCGTCGCCGCGCCGGCACCGGATCTGACTATAGCATAACATACAGCCCGGATCTGACTATAGCATAACATACAGCCCGGATCTGACTATAGCATAACATACAGCCCGGATCTGACTATAGCATAACATACAGCCACGGCTCGACACGTCAATTGGCGATGTCAACGTGAGCCAGCGACGGGGACAGTTCCGCTGGGAGCCAGAAACTTGATTTCATTTTAGCCAGCGAATAATTATCTCCAAATGGAATAAACTGATAACACTTCTCAGATGCAGTGGTCTGAAAGCAAGAAAGGAACTGCCCTAAAATCGTGTTTACCTACATGCGAGTTTGAATGGGTCAATTTCTTCGACATGCGTCTTCATATGTTATAGTATCCCTGTGCTCTATGCAGCTTTACCGGTCTCGAAAATAAATTGGAAAGAAAAGCATGCTGTCATATTTCACGGATGCCATCGTAGTCAAATTCGACGCAGTCGGATGCAAATGAAAAGTTTTTAACGGTAGGTAATGCCGTAAATATCCTTTCGAAAGACTCGGTCGCAAAGTTTATGTGCAACCTTAAATTGAAAATAAGTGTGAAGCTGATAAGCAGAAAATACGTGGTAATTGATATCATGAGCAGTGCCTTGGGGAAGTGTTTCTGTAGAAGAATAAGCGCATTGCTATCAGTTGGTGTTAAATTGTACACGCACTTACGCTACATACCCTTGATTGAGGGAATTTGACTGCACATTCTTGCATGTTGCTTGGATAGTCTAGAAATGGATTATTTTAGTGTGTAACATCACTGTGAGATACAATGCCCGCGATGCACGAATTGTGTAGACGACAGGAATCATATCACCATTCTTATACCTCGGAGGGCCACAGAGGGCCTAAACGGTGGGTGATAAGCACAACATACGGCTGTCATTCTGTTGTGAACATTGTCGGTGTATTAAATAGCAGTCTGTTCTCATAGCATGCCCCATGCACCAACGTACGCTGATAAAGCTTTTCCCCCTTCCTGGCCGATTCCTGGTCGCTTCTTGGCCACTTCCATGATTGCATACGGGCAAATACCCACGATTTGAAAACAAATACGAATTACAGCAAAATCCCCGAAGTGACAACACACAGTTATGTAACACATTTCTGGTTTCTGAGGCCCATACTGCAGTGCTTTCTGGCACCTGGAAGACAGTCATATTTTGTTAAACAAGGGATGTTTTAATTGGGTGTGGACTTCGCCAAGAGTGTTCAGCAGCCTCATGTCCACACAAGAGGACATGAAGCACGTGGTATTTACAGTTTTCGTCATCGCCCACATCCGTGAACACGCATTTGTACTTAACACCAACACTGACAGCGATAGCCTTCTAAGTGGCACACAACGTACTTCGTTAGGCAGCGAGTCACTCTGCCATCCTCCACACAACGCATCTCGTTCGGCAGTAGATCGCTCTGTCATCATCCACACAACGTATCTCGTTCAGCAGTAGATCGCTCTGTCATCATCCACACAACGTATCTCGTTCGGCAGTAGATCGCTCTGCCATCATCCACACAACGTATCTCGTTCAGCAGTAGATCGCTCTGTCATCATCCACACAACGTATCTCGTTCGGCAGTAGATCGCTCTGCCATCATCCACACAACGCATCTCGTTCAGCAGTAGATCGCTCTGTCATCATCCACACAACGTATCTCGTTCGGCAGTAGATCGCTCTGCCATCATTCACACAATGTATCTCGTTCGGCAGCAAGACTTTCTGTCATCCTCCACAAGGAAATGCACTCGGAGAATCACCGGTCGCCATCGCCCGTGGAATGCGTTGGAAAGCCTCGGCGTGGCTGCTAGCCCGGACAACAGGGACTGGCACAGGTGTAGCGGCAGGTGCTGCCTCGTATCTGGTGTGTGCGCAGGGAGACTTCGAGCGCCACAGTTTGCCAAATTCTTGCACTACCTGTTGCAGCTCAAGAAGTGTCACTGTCAGTCGCAATGTTGTCACTGGTAAGCCACAGCTCTAACTTCATGAATCACAGAGAAGTGATCGGACACGGTCCCGATCGCGCTGCAGCCACTGTTGTGCGTGAAGAGGGACGCCTTTAGTTGAGAGCTGTAGCAAGAGATGTCACGCTGTCTGCTATGTTCCAGACAGATGAACTGAACCACACGGCAAAGCTGCCCCAAAACCACTCGACGTTCACAGATTCTGCTGCGGTGTGGTTCGCTAAGCCCATGAGTTCGTTTTGTATCCTTGCTAAATAACCACATTTTGACTGATGTATGAGGCTAACATTCACTGTTCGCTTCATTGGTGGAGTCTTCAATTGACTTCAAGGAGGTGAGAGGGGGAAGGAGCTATCACATCCTCAACAAAACACGCTGTGACATGCATTAAAATATATGCCGATAACAGACGCCTGACAGAAGGTTATATCGGACATCTCATCTCGAACAATATCATCACTGCCATAGAGGACGGTGCGTGAGGTGTGCCGACCACAGCTTCTGCACCAGCTCAGCACCATTGTCTCAGAGGACGGTGCGTGTCGACCACAGCTTCTGCACCAGCTCAGCACCATTGTCTCAGAGGACGGTGCGTGTCGACCACAGCTTCTGCACCAGATCAGCACCATTGTCTCAGAGGCCAGTGCGTGTCGACCACAGCTTCTGCACCAGGTCAGCACCATTGTCTCATAGGACGGTGCGTGTCGACCACAGCTTCTGCACCAGCTCAACACAATTGTCTCATAGGACGGTGCGTAAGGGTGGGCCATACTTTTTATTTTTATTTTTGTAAATCATTTGCGATGGGTGTTCAAATAATGTAGTTTGGAGTGTAGAACACAAATATGACTTTAATTTTTAATTCCGATAACCCTAACCTACCTCAATTTGCTGTTGAATATTGTAAAATTTGGGATTATCTTGCCAATTTCCCAGGATTAATTGAATTTCATTTCTTGTCCCATCTAGGTCAGCAATAATCATAATATTGGTGTTTTGAGGAGGTTCATCGAGTGAAAATATAAATTTAAATTACTTAGCCTATTCAATTTTTAAAATTGACGCTGGCGACGCTCTCAGGCGCATATATTCTTGGCGAACAAATAAGTGATGCGGGGATATTTGCGGCGCAATACAAAAGTGACGTCACTACGCGTCGCTCTGTGTGGTCTGTGGTCTGGGGAGGGGGAGTCCAGTCCGACATTTTGTTCCAGGAGGGAAGGGATAAAATAAGTGCGAATTGCATGCACATTTCATGATATATTGTGCTGAGTTATCTACTAGTTAAATAAATGTTTCAAGTCAGAACAAAGAAGAGATCAAGTTCTCATCTGAGTAATCTTTTTTTTGGCAATGGGTGGAAGCTGTTCTTGTCTGAGCCGCCAACTAGGAGGGATATCCTGGGGTGTGGCATGTACTTGAGGGAGTCACTTGAGGGTGAAGATGACAGGAAAACTACCCAGTGGACCAGGTTGTGAATGACATCTTCCTGGTCTGATTTGTCAGTGGGCAAAGCTAACGCTCTTTTCAGGCCACCTGTTATCAATGAAAATGTGTCATCATGTCCAAGCTCACTGAGGTCTGGAATTCGGCAGTGCAGTGTTCTCTTGGGAAGGGCAAACTTGATGTCAAAGAGAGGTCCGTTGTCAAGTTCGACATGGTATTTGATATTTTGACTTGTAAGTGTCAAATTACTAGTTGTGTCATCCAAGCCCACATTAACTGCTCCTGTAGCAGAGAGAGAGGATTCCTGTGAAAGATCTTGCATTCATCAAGGGGCAAAAAGAGAAGGCTGGACGTAAATGATCCCACCGAATGGGAAACCCTGATCTGTCAGGGCTGGGATCTAGGATTGGAGAGAAGTGGTGCTGAGGATGACTTTGTCCCTGAAGTTGGGCTCTTCCCTGAAATTGCCGTGAGCCTGCAGCGAAGATACAGAACGACTGTGATGGGATTCCAATCCTGCATCCTCATTGATGGGCGAATTGATCTGACCAGTGTGGTGATGGACTTTATGGAAGCTGAGGGCAGTGACCAATCATTTCCTGCTCAGATCAAAGAAGAACATTATGATGTTGCTAGTGAACCTGGTAGCTATTATCTGCTCCACTTTGCCTCAGAGAAAGGAGTTATGTGAAAAAAGTAGTATGTATCCAGCTGTCCTCATATCTAGTCACTAATCACATTCTTTCCTCCTCCCAGTATGCATATAGGCCATGCCATTCGACGGAGGACGCCCTGGTCGACGCTGTCGAGTGGATCACACGTCGTGTCGACACTGGTCACATCGCTTCGGTCATCTCAATCGACCTAAGCAAAGCATTCGACAGCGTCGACCATGATATCCTCCTGCGGAAGCTGCAGTGGTACGGCGTCGACCCGAGGTGGTTTGACAGCTACCTTACTGGCCGGCGGCAGGTGGTGAGGGGCGGCTCTTTATCCCTTCCGCTATCCCATGGTGTTCCTCAGGGATCCCTGATTGGTCCCTTGCTGTTCAGCATCTTCATGAATGACCTGCCAGCATACCTTCCATACGGACGTCTGGTATCATATGCCGACGACACCCAGCTGCTAGACTCTGCACATCCTGATGAATTACCCGTTCTTAAATCCCGGCAGGAGAACACCATCCTTGCTATTCAGTCTTACTTCACATCCAACTCCTTGAAGATGAACCCCACTAAAACTACCCTACTGCTTGTCGGCACGACCCAATCCCTAAAAAAAGCCACATCCTACCAACTCAACATTGGAAGTCACGTCCTAACCCCCTCGCCATTCGTGAAGATGCTGGGAGTCATCATTGACCGCACCCTATCCTGGGAGGAGCACATATCCCACGTTGTCAAAAAGTGCAACTCCACCTTGTTCTGTCTCCACAATATCCGTCACCATCTCACACCCGAAGCACGCAAACTCCTAATTCAGTCTCACGTCTTTCCATACATCCTATACTGCCTCACTGTATGGGGCGGGGCTGCCCAATGTCACCTTGGACGAGTGCAGAAGGCGATCAATTTCGGGGCTAGGATCGTCGTAGGGGCTCGTCGTCGTGATCATATCTCGCCGACAGTGGCAACGCTGGGCTGGCGCAGTGTCCGTGACCTCATCACCCACCGCGACAACATCGCCGTGTTCAGAGCCCTGAATGATCCGCGAGTCCCCGAGGCGATCCGTTCTCTGTTCCGCCGGCGGTCGGATGTCTCCCGGCGCTCCACTCGTGCGACGGTGGCTGGGGCACTGGAGCCACCGCCTTTCCGCCTCAGCATGTCACGTAGAACCTTCTCCTTCCGGGCAGCCTCGGCCTGGAACCTACTGCCGCCGGCCACTTCCGCTTCTCGGACACGGGGCGAGTTCGTCGCGATGCTGAACAACGTCTTATAAATTGACTTCACGTGTTCGGTTTTCCCCTGTATACTGTTGTCTTGCCGCTTTCATTTTTGCTCATGTTTGTGAAAGGTATCTGACTGTATTCTGACACAAACCAAATATTAATCCATTTTATGGAATCGGTTTGTTAAATCTCGCAAATACAAACTCAAGAGGAGTCACATGCTAACGTCCTGTTTTCCTGCCTGAAAAAACAGGAGTTTTGATAAGACCTTGTGCGCCATTGGAGGAGACTCAACAAATGTGAACACTCGTGTGAATGCTGAAGTAATGCGGAAGCTAGAGCTGCACCTGGGGAGAAACCTGATCTGGTTGGTGTGCAGCCTGCACACTGTTGAACTTCGCTTGCGCCGTCCGTTGTTGACCTTGATGCACATACTCTGTCAAACAAAACATTTTCCGAACCAATAGGAAAAGCTCCTTGATTCTGCTACATACTTGGATATCAAGCCAAACTTCCCCGGATGTCTGCTGGCCCTTCACTGATCAAGCTGCCTAACAAGGTTCAAGATCTCTCAACTGTTCAACACTATGGCTCTAAGATTGTCTGTGGAGTCAGGGATAGAGTGCTTCCTGCACGGTTGGCCCTGTTGGAGATTGGACCAGTGAACCACAGCCGTTGGTTCATTACAACGAACAGACTTCTCAGGCTCTGGGTGTCAAAACACGGACTTAAAGGAAAGAACTTGAAGAATCTGCGATTCATTGTGCAATTCATCATTGGACTACACTATCCATGTTGGCTCACTGTGAAAGTCTATCACTCCTGGATCGAAGAGCCTAAGCACATCCTGTTTCAGCTGGACTACCTCACGTCCCAGGAGAAGGGGGTGCTGGACCTTATGGTGCCGACTGTGAGAGTATCTGCTTGCCATGCCCACAGTGAAGTCATAATCCAAAAACTGCTGTGCTCTGAGGGTCAAAAGGAGAGGATTGAGGGGGTGGAGAGAGTCGTCATCACATGAGAAGGGGACCCAGACACTCAGCTGAGGGACTCCTATGTCAGAACCAGAAGGACACCTGACATCAATCGTGATGCTTTCAGCATTGTCGACTTGATCAGCTGGTCAGATTTTGTGTCAGAGTCACCTCTCATCGCTCCCTAAGCAACTCAGAGGTGAAAACTTCATCAACACCCCCGCGGAGGTGCTCAGCTGGCCTTGCCACACCACTTATTGAGAGTTGTTAAAATGGTGACTGATGCTTCTGCTAGGTACTTCGCACAGGAAAAGAGGTATGGAGGGATCAGGGCTCAGGAGACCAGTAGGAGGCTGATGTCCAAGAATGAGCAAAAGCAGGACTTGTACAACCTGACAGAGTGCAGGAAGTCACGAAATGTTCCTTGTATTTGTATCTAGTGATATGCATGCTGTTCACCTGTCAATACAGATGTAAAATTTATTTGACTTCGTCAATATACATGATTTCCCTTATATCTTTTAATATCTGAAAAATGGGCTCGAAAGGGTAAAATTTGCGATTTAAAACTACATGATTGAATTAGGTTATCGTTATCCTATCGAACAAAAATAAACTCATATTTCAATTCCTTATGAAAAACTACACCATTTCGACAACCTTCATGTTAAAATTTATTTCAAATTCACTTTGGCACCAGAGTATGACCGGCCCTAATGGTGCGTGTCGACCACAGCTTCTGCACCAGGTCAGCACCATTGTCTCAGAGGACGGTACGTGTCGACCACAGCTTCTGCACCAGCCCAGCACCATTGTCTCAGAGGACGGTACGTGTCGACCACAGCTTCTGCACCAGATCAGCACCATTGTTCATCCATGCAGCGCCGACTCGTGGCGGCAAACCGGTTACGAAATGTGCCGCAGATGAGCCGAGTTCACCGCAACCGAACCGGAAGTAACGACAAGCGCTCAAATGTAGAACTGGCCTCAGAGAGTGACTCGGGCAGTTGGAACGGTGTGGCAAGACCTGGGCCAACCACATGGATGGGACGTGACCCAGCAGCCAACGGAGGGTGGGGCGTGATCCGTCAACATTTAGAGCGGTCAGTTGTCATGGATCATGACGGCTCTGGCGACAAAGTGTCCCGGAGCAGGCCAGAGGGCAGGTCACGACCCGGAGGGGCCGGTCATGGCGAGACATGACACCTCTTCCGACCAAGTGACCCGGAGGAGGTCAGGGGGCAAGGTCTGTCCCGGAGAGGCCGGTCATGACGAGACGTGTCGTGATGATGGCTCTTCTGACCAGGTGACGCCAATTGCCGCCTCAGTGTGCGCACAGACACATGCCAGGTGCCGACGACAGATGGCGGAGCTGGCCCCGAGTCACACCGCCTTGGCTTAGCATGTGCTTGCCAAGAAATCACGGCCATGCAGTCGAGGCGTCATTGTACATTACAGTCAAGGTGTGCGCTGCGTGCGGAGAGGTAGATGTAATGCTCAGGGAGGCGGTGCCGATTGGTTTTGCGGGGAAGTTGGTCTGGCGAACTATGCAGAGAAAGTGTCTGACAAACTGAAGCAGGTGCAAAGTGTGTCGACGACTAGAGAGGAAAACCTGTCGTGATATCCAAGCCAGCTGCATCGCTGGCGGTACCGACAGAACAATGTGTGCAGAGCGGTTGCAGCTTGTGCAGCAGATCGGCCCTGCGACGTGCTGCGCTTGACCCGACGGTCAGCATACTGAGCGAATTCTGGGCGACGAATGGAGAAGCTGAAGGTGTCGGATTGCCTTATATGATTGTGCTTCATGGGTGAGGTTTCATGGTGCTGTGTGGGTGACGCTGCAATATGGTACCAGTCTGGCCTCGTCAGCCATTCAGTCTTCTTGCGAGACAACACTAGCCCCAAGGGACAGGGTGGTTTTACACCCCATTATCTGAAGGTTTGCACACATGGCCTTTCATTTGATTATAATAGATAGGTGGATTGCTTTCAGTTGTCAGGTTGCAACCTATTCCACACACTAAATGGAAACTTTAGCTCCCGACTATATGCCCTTTGCGTAGTATGACCCTCTTGTCGAGGTCATGTCAGTCTGGTTTTGTGCCCCCAAAAAATGTGAAGTAATGTATCAGCCGAAATGCATGCTCCAAATCTTGCTTTGATCATGTTATCACTCAGGATATTCACAAATGTACGCATGTTCACTGCATTATATTCAGGTTGGGCCATCAAGATCAGCCTAGCTGAAGCGCAGAACCCGCAATAGGACATAGTACCCCTTTGCCACCGCCTTTAGTCCGACATGAAGTTGTTTTCCGTTAAAAGGTGCACGTGTGACCGGTTCACGCCAAAAGTACTGCAAGGTCACCTTGCGTCACGAGGATATGCTACGTCATGTTCACGGAGTACGATACAGAATATGAGGTCACCGCACTGAATCCTGCCAAAAAGTGTGCAGATTGCCGTATTCTCTGTATATGCTAAGGGGCCTCTAGCCCCCTCAATCATCGATTTCCCCCTCCCAATCAGGTTGAAGCTTAACTATTGGGCTTATGTGCGTACACTAGGTACAAATTGTCTTCGGGGCAGCTTTAGCCACTAAAAGGTAATCCCCCAACCAACTTCAATAAGTTACACGCATGCCTTCATCTCAACACTTTCTTCCAGAGCACACATCACTGGTACCTAAAGCATTCCACAAGCGACTGTTCGGAGTGCTCAGACACTTGACATCAGTATCTGCCAATCGAAAATCTCCCGTAGTGCATCACAGTTGAAACAAAGCACCGGAAACGGATAGGGCTTGGCTGCGCCTGAGGGGTGGCAGCCGGCGCATCTACCGCTTGAAGTATCCACTCAGGTGACATACTGCAGACTGGGCTGAACTCAGGGCCAGGGGCTGCTGCAGAAGACGCTGGTGACATACTGCAGACTGGGTTGGACTTGGGGCCAGGGGCTGCTGCTGAAGACGCCGGTGACGTACTGTTTAAGGTGAAGAAGGCTGCGTGCTCACGAACTATGATGCGCAGCACGATTGCCATGTGAGGAATGGCTCATTCATCCATTTTCCACATTAAGTAACGGGAAGCACTCTATGAGTGGGCGCCAGCATGACTTTATATTGCTCTATTTCCTTTGCAGCACATAACAATAGCAGTAGTACACTAAGTTAGTCCGGATTGAGGACTCAATAAGGTCAGCGACCAAGAAAAACTGAATCATGACAACTCACACCTTGTTACCGATCCTGGAATCCAATCATCGAATTTCAAATAGAGAAGGGCCAGACACATGCTGAGCGAACGCCTTTCTCAGATAGCTTGCAAGTCGTGCGAAAAATTAGTTAATGCAATTAATTGTTTTGGGTAGTTTTCGCTATTTCATTGTATTCATTCACAAATCAGGCCAAATATCTGCCACTGTTTGTGATTAATCTTTAACTTTCCATTTTACACCACAAGAACATGATAACGCTGGGTACAAAGCTGTAACCACCGTGCTCATCTGCTACCTGAGAAACCCTGTGGCCTTGATTGCGCACGCTTGATCGCCATTACAGATTTCAGCGCCTTAATTGATACTTGGAGAGATAGCGACATGCGAGGTATTGTAGAGGACAGACTACAGATCGAAGCAATGCAAAGACAAAACGTGGGAAGAGGCTGGTCGCGTAGCTGATGGTGACGAACTGCAGAACTGACAACAGATGAAGAAGGCTCGCGTTGGTTATAAACGTTGAGAATAGCAAGTTCAGGTGCAGGGTACCGGCGTGCAAGCTTAATTAGGTTAATCTTAACCGACGCTCAGTGAAGTTCACCCCAACCTCGATCCAGCCACTCACAGGCGGACTGCTGGATCTGGGATCGGTACCCGCGAACAGCTTGCATCCTGGTGTCATGGATTCACGGTACCATGGACCAGGAGCATGCTCCTTGGCCCGGGCAAGATATATTGTTTCAACATATCGATTATTTGCATTTAAAAATGAGCACATTCTAGCTGGCTATATATATTTTTAATTCAATTGTGACTCGCACAATTTATTTTATTCTTTATTTTTATTCTTTATTTTTAATTCTTCAATTGAATTTCAACGGTACGGAAACGCTATGAATTATGTTCCATGAGACAAGTGTTGGAAGTCTGCATGGCACTGGTGGTAACAGCGAGCACAAACTGCTGCGTTTTCAGTACTCGTCGTTGGTTTGCGCTTATCACACCGAGGTAGCAAAATGTGGCATTTGATTTATCGTGCGTATTCTATGCGACTTGAAGCTTTCTTGACCTCTGCATACTGCCGACTGGGCTGAACTGTGATATGCCTCCGCCTGATCATTAATAGCTCCCTGACAGTTAGTGCGTGGTTATTCCAATCAAAAGAGCGGGTTCTCTACCCATCTACCTGCGATGTGACGTTGATCAAATTCTTGAGATCAGACAACTAAGACCACTATCCAGGCTCGCCGATTCGTTATGTACCGCTGCGAGCAGATCAAATCAATGGACGATCTGTCGTGGATGCTCTTGACGGCTTTACACCTGGACTTTGTAACACCACATGAGGTCTCCGCACTTCGAGTCAGTTTACGTTCCGTGTTCAGTAATTAACATTCTCTCAATCCAAATTTCCTGATGATTCATCTTGTTCCTGTCTACGTTCTATGGCCTCTAAGTTCTCCATCATCACTAAGTCGGTGCCGTGGCATCTAGTTGATTTCGTTAACTTTTTATCGAGCACGATTCCAATTCCAATGTTGCTTAATTTTCTTCTTTTAAGCTGTTCCAAACGTTCTGCTCTTTTTCTCTTCTCTCTCTCTCTCTCTCTCTCTCTCTCTCTCTCTCTCTCTCTCTCTCTCTCTCTCTCTCTCTCTCTCTCTCTCTCTCTCTCTCTCCTCTCTCTCTCTCTCTCTCTCTCTCTCTCTCTCTCTCTCTCTCTGCAATATTTGTCTTCCAATGCTTGTCGTCATCACCCCCCAGCTCATCCACAATACCAGGTCTTCTCTTTCTCTCCCTTCCAGTCCTCCGCACCACCAAACGTCTCCGCCCTATTCCTACAAATCTTCCACGCCACCAGACCTGCCCGTCCTCTTCCTCCCAGTCTTCCGCATCGCGGACTGGTTAGTCGCTTTCTTAGCTTTTCATAACGCCAGGTTGGTCCGTCATCCCCGGCTCTTCACATCACCAAGTCTGCCCGCCAACTCCCGCACGTGTTGCGATCACGCCGCTTCTGATGACCGCCTCCAGGTTTATCTGTGGGTCGGGATCGGCCGTGGCCGTGGACAGAGGTCGGCTGTGGTCGCGGGCCGGAGTCGTCCGTCTGTGTGTCGTGGTCGGCCGTGACCTCGGGCCGAGGTCGGCCGTGACCGCCGGCTAGGGTCGGCCGTGACCGCCGGCTGGGGTCGGCCGTGACCGCGGGCCGATGTCGGCCGTGACCTAGGGCCGAGGTCGGCCGTGACCTAGGGCCGAGGTCGGCCGTGACCTAGGGCCGAGGTCGGCCGTGACCTAGGGCCGAGGTCGGCCGTGACCTAGGGCCGAGGTCGGCCGTGACCACGAGCCGGGCCGGGCCCGTGACCTCGGGTTGGGGTCGGGCCCGTGACCTCGGGTTGTGGTCGGGCCCGTGACCGCGTGCCGGGTCGGGGCCGTAGCCGCGGTCCGGGCCGGGCCCGTAGCCGCGGACCGAGATCGACGGTGACTGCGGGTCGAGATCGACCGTGGCCGTGGGCCGGGGTCGGCCATGACCGTAGGTTGGGGCCGGGTCCGTGACCGCGGGCCTGGCCGGGTCCGTGACCGCGGGTTGGAGTCGGCCATGACCGCGGGCTAGGATCGGCCATGACCGCGGACCGGGTCGGCCGTGACCGCGGACCGGGTCGGCCGTGACCGCGGACCGGGTCGGCCGTGACCGCGGACCGGGTCGGCCGTGACCGCGGACCGGGTCGGCCGTGACCGCGGACCGGGTCGGCCGTGACCGCGGGCCAGGGTCGCCGCGGCGGTCACGGTCACGGCGAAAACCGCGACCGGGTCGCCGTGACCGCGGACCGGGTCGGCCGTGACCGCGGGCTGGGCCGGCCTGACCGCGGCCAGGCGCGGAGTCACGGCGACAGAGCCGCCGGCAGCAGCGGCAGCGGCGGCGGCAGCGGTACCGGCCGCCAGTCGACTGCCAGACTCCTGCCCGCCCGGTCATGTCTGGCTCGCGACTGCCGTTGGTCGTGCGCGTCGCGATCGTCGCTGCGCTGCTGGCGACGGCGCACGCGCAGCTCGCCTGCTCGGACGCCGACGTTGCGTTCGAGCTGTGGACGGGGTACGTGTACAGCGCGCCGGCCGATCTGATCGACACGCGGCCCGGCACTCTGCTGCTCGAGGAGTGCATCCGACTCTGCACGGTCGACCGCCGCTGTCGCGGACTCAACTACGAGACGGGCCTATGCGTGCTGTTCTCGTCCAACGCCGAGCAATTCCCGGGTAAGGCATCAGTGTTCACAGCTGGCCGCCGAGAAGTTCGCTATCGCCGTCCTAGCTGACGTGTGGACACAGGAGACCTTATGCGTGGTAACCGAGCACAGTGCAGAGCAACTGGACGATGCGCAAGCCACTTTTGCTCTCGCTGCATCAATGATACACATCCACGATTGAGCCGGCCCAGCACTCCATTCAGCTCGAGTACGACTCGCCACAGGCAGAGCACCACCGACGGTTGTCGAGCCTTCCACTCCCCCCAACGGAGAGTGGGCACGTCCGGATGGCCACTCCCCAATCCCGGCCTGTTGTGTATACATCAATGCACCCCATTTTGTATACGCCTCTGTCCACTTTCACAATCGCACATCTCTGGCATCTGGCCTCACAAGTTTTATGTTTTATCAGCTAAAATGCAATAATTTCAAAGTGCATCATCTGATGTTTCCGCTTCCGTGTTTTCTGTTCGAGCGATAATAGTCGACATTAATTGCTTAACTACATCCATTTCCGACTAAATAACTTTGTGTGACAGTACGGCGTCATCCATATTTATAGTAAGTCATAACTATTTTATCGACACTAATTGCCACTTTTGCTCAGCATTGAAATTGAACCGGTACTGTAAACAACAGCAGGGAACACTGACTATCGCGATGCAGGTCATGACAGGTATTTCTATTCATTTACATGGTATTGCCATTGCAAGTGAGATAATAGCGGACAAATGATGGATTGGGTCAGACACCACCGCGGAAGCTGAGCTCCTGAAACTGATCCGTACCCTTGAGAACTTTCCCGGTGATGCCCTTGATCACCGCACCGTGCAGATTCACGGGTGACACATTCCCCTCGTGATAACAACACTGCACTTACTTCATCGCGGAAACGCCACTGGACGGACCGACAAAAATGTTGACATTCACGGGTGGCTACATTTGTGCGCAGCTTTGCCAGCGGTTCACGTGGCCAAGTATCTCCTGACGCACTACACCTCCCATCGGTCGGACTATGTCAACTCGATGGTGAGATGTGGGGCCACCAGAGTGTACCGTGTCGATGGTGAGATGTGGGGTGTCGATGGTGAGATGTGGGGCCGCCAGAGTGTACCGTGTCGATGGTGAGATGTGGGGCCGCCAGAGTGTACCGTGTCGATGGTGAGATGTGGGGCCGCCAGAGTGTACCGTCGATGGTGAGATGTGGGGCCGTGTCGATGGTGAGATGTGGGGTGAGATGTGGGGCCGCCAGAGTGTACCGTGTCGATGGTGAGATGTGGGGCCGCCAGATGTACCGTGTCGATGGTGAGATGTGGGGCCGCCAGAGTGTACCGTGTCGATGGTGAGATGTGGGGCCGCCAGAGTGTACCGTGTCGATGGTGAGATGTGGGGCCGCCAGAGTGTACCGTGTCGATGGTGAGATGTGGGGCCGCCAGAGTGTACCGTGTCGATGGTGAGATGTGGGGCCGCCAGAGTGTACCGTGTCGATGGCGAGATGTGGGGCCGCCAGAGTGTACCGTGTCGATGGCGAGATGTGGGGCCGCCAGAGTGTACCGTGTCGATGGTGAGATGTGGGGCCGCCAGAGTGTACCGTGTCGATGGTGAGATGTGGGGCCGCCAGAGTGTACCGTGTCGATGGTGAGATGTGGGGCCGCCAGAGTGTACCGTGTCGATGGTGAGATGTGGGGCCGCCAGAGTGTACCGTGTCGATGGTGAGATGTGGGGCCGCCAGAGTGTACCGTGTCGATGGTGAGATGTGGGGCCGCCAGAGTGTACCGTGTCGATGGTGAGATGTGGGGCCGCCAGAGTGTACCGTGTCGATGGTGAGATGTGGGGCCGCCAGAGTGTACCGTGTCGATGGTGAGATGTGGGGCCGCCAGAGTGTACCGTGTCGATGGCGAGATGTGGGGCCGCCAGAGTGTACCGTGTCGATGGTGAGATGTGGGGCCGCCAGAGTGTACCGTGTCGATGGTGAGATGTGGGGCCGCCAGAGTGTACCGTGTCGATGGCGAGATGTGGGGCCGCCAGAGTGTACCGTGTCGATGGTGAGATGTGGGGCTCGTGGTGAGATGTGGGGCCGCCAGAGTGTACCGTGTCGATGGTGAGATGTGGGGCCGCCAGAGTGTACCGTGTCGATGGTGAGATGTGGGGCCGCCAGAGTGTACCGTGTCGATGGTGAGATGTGGGGCCGCCAGAGTGTACCGTGTCGATGGTGAGATGTGGGGCCGCCAGAGTGTACCGTGTCGATGGTGAGATGTGGGGCCGCCAGAGTGTACCGTGTCGATGGTGAGATGTGGGGCCGCCAGAGTGTACCGTGTCGATGGTGAGATGTGGGGCCGCCAGAGTGTACCGTGTCGATGGTGAGATGTGGGGCCGCCAGAGTGTACCGTGTCGATGGTGAGATGTGGGGCCGCCAGAGTGTACCGTGTCGATGGTGAGATGTGGGGCCGCCAGAGTGTACCGTGTCGATGGCGAGATGTGGGGCCGCCAGAGTGTACCGTGTCGATGGCGAGATGTGGGGCCGCCAGAGTGTGCTGTCGATGGTGAGATGTGGGGCCGCCAGAGTGTACCGTGTCGATGGTGAGATGTGGGGCCGCCAGAGTGTACCGTGTCGATGGTGAGATGTGGGGCCGCCAGAGTGTACCGTGTCGATGGTGAGATGTGGGGCCGCCAGAGTGTACCGTGTCGATGGTGAGATGTGGGGCCGCCAGAGTGTACCGTGTCGATGGCGAGATGTGGGGCCGCCAGAGTGTACCGTGTCGATGGTGAGATGTGGGGCCGCCAGAGTGTACCGTGTCGATGGTGAGATGTGGGGCCGCCAGAGTGTACCGTGTCGATGGCGAGATGTGGGGCCGCCAGAGTGTACCGTGTCGATGGAAAATGTGCCATCGGCAGCGTCATCATGTGTCATTCGTGAGCAGATCCTGGTAATAGCACTTGTGATAATCTCGTGTTTGGGTCGCATTGCATCATATTGCACTGGTGCAAGTAATCTCCGCTAGTTATCACATATATTGTCTTTCATTCAAGAGAGCGGGGAGGCTGGGGAATTGAGGCTTCAGGTAGCATTGATTGAGTAAATGAGCTTTCCTTTGCAGTGTATTTAAGACATGCAATGCGCCTTCAGACCCGCTGAAGTTGCACAACTCAAATTGTTCCATTAAGAACAGTCTAAATCAGCCATATTAGACTCTGAACTGTTGGAAAATCCAGTTATTTTCTGGTCATTTTGTTGGTGGCGAAGCAAGTACGTCAGCCTTTGCATCATTATTGCAGAAAAAAGAACGAAACTCAATTGTCTCTGTGATGGCGACGAAGACATGCATGTTTATCTGTAAAAATGAGTCACCTTTGCGGCTCCCTAACACCGGTGGAAGAGAACGACGAAACATGTAAACAGAACCGTATGCTCTTGATGTCCATGCCATTAGCAGCGCATTCGCATTCGCATTCAGCATCCTATTCGCATACTTTCCGATTTCGCTCACATTTTCAGGATATGATCTTAATCGCCTACTAAAGTAAGGCAAAGAACAATTATTCAGTAGAACAAGCAATTTGATGTCCAAAGGTCAAGAAAGGTCATTTGGGGCAAAAACGGGGTACCGCATGAAAGTCAATGTATTTCACTTAGCCAAATGATTCCAACGACTGGATATCCGTTGTCCATCAAGGATGGATCATATCGAATTACGTTACCTTCAATGTCACAGCTTGACCTCAGGTCACCAAAGTTGGTTTTACCCATGCACTATATCCATGTACTGGTGTAATGAATAAAGTCGTGGTAACATATTGGATATACATTATTTTTTACAGATAATAGTCTACATAGCACGTACATAGTGCACATCGAACAAAATGGCCCTTCCTGGTCACCGATTCATTCCCGTTCGCAAAAAGTACCTGAAAGGAAGCAATTATGCCAAATTCTTGGTTACCTGATAATTCCCGCAATATTTTACTTTGCGCCATGAAGCAACACACACACATTGGCTATGGCTCATGGATGCAGCACATTCAAGCGTCTGATGTAAACTTTCAATGTTTGATCCATGTTCACAAAATATAGTATTAATCTTGCGCTATTGCAATCTACTGGGTACCGAATATAATCTTCCAGTACATTCAATGTACAATAAATACATTCATCGGATGGACATTAGCGCCGAATGATCAGTTCTCGATCTCGAATGATCAGTTAGATTAACCAATATACAAATGTGCACACCTTCCAGTTGATGTCACATCCTGCCACACTATGCTGAGCCTGCCCATGACTGTCATTCAATGTCACACCTTCCAGTTGATGTCACATCCGCCACACTATGCTGAGCCTGCTCCATGACTGTCATTCAATGTGCACACCTTCCAGTTGATGTCATCCTGCCCACTATGCTGAGCCTGCTCCATGACTGTCATTCAATGTGCACACCTTCCAGTTGATGTCACATCCTGCCACACTATGCTGAGCCTGCTCCATGACCGTCATTCAATGTGCACACCTTCCAGTTGATGTCACATCCTGCCACACTATGCTGAGCCTGCCCGATGACTGTCATTCAATGTGCACACCTTCCAGTTGATGTCACATCCTGCCACACTATGCGAGCCTGCCCCATGACTGTCATTCAATGTGCACACCTTCCAGTTGATGTCACATCCTGCCACACTATCTGAGCCTGCCCATACGTCATTCAATGTGCACACCTTCCAGTTGATGTCACATCCTGCCTCACTATGCTGAGCCTGCCCCATGACTGTCATTCAATACTTGTTCGCTGTGGGCGGGAACGGCAGGTGGCTGGAAACTATGAGTATTATTTCTGGCTCAATATTTCCTTAGCATATGTATATAATCGCCATCTTTTCACACTTCCATCATTCTTCGCATGTTAACCAGATTATAAAGCATCTGGTTAGAAAACGTTGCAGATTATACAACATTTAGATTGCTTATTTGTTTGAACTTCGTCGTGAATAATGTTACTTAGCTTTCAGTAGCATTAAATAATGTTTGGCGCTAACATGATTTTACTGAGAAAACAAAACCCAGTATAAATGACACATCAGCAGTCGCTCTAGCCAAATTGGAATATTCCGATTCATTCATCCAACAAAACCACACGTAGAATACAGCATATGCCAATGCAAGACTGGTTCATGCCATGAACTGGTTCGCCTGAACATGCGTTCTCACTTCACTCCAGCAGCGTTACTTGTCGCTTGCTGATAACACCCTGGTTATCTGTAGGGTTTCCAGGCTAATCGACTTTGCACCACTCAGCGGCTACTGGGTGCCGATTGCTCGCACGTCATTTATCGTAGAACGGTCTAGTGCTGCGTTGTAAGCAGACTGTCTTTAACAGGTTATGTCCTTAACAGACAGAGCTGTGAACATGCTACGCTGTCAACAGTGTATTGTCAACAGACTGATGTGGCCAAGCTATGTCATAAACATAGTGCGTTATCAACAAAGTGTGCTCTCAACATATTGTGGTGTGACCAAACTATGTTATCAACATAGTGCGTTATCAACATCGTACATCATCATCAGAGTGGCAAATTGTGGCAAGAGCATCAACATAGTGCGTTATCAACATCGTACATCATCATCAGTGTGCTGTCAACAGATTGTGATGTGGCCAAGCTATGTCATCAACATGGTGCGTTATCATCATCGTGCATCATCATCAGAGTGTGCTGTCAACAGATTGTGATGTGACCAAACTATGTAGTCAACGTAGTGCGTTATCAACATCGTGCGTCGTAAACAGAGTATGTTGTAAACAGATCGCTAGGTGTCCAAACTCTGTCGTTAACATATAGGATTTACTTTATTTACTGAACATATACGGAAACTGTATTTATATTATATAGCATATCAGTTGCTTATTTGCTAAGCTTCGTCGCGATTAACATTGCCTAAAGTGTTCTGGATATTCCACGGAAACGTGGTGTTCCCGTCACGTGCGTTAGCAACAGAGTTAAAATTAATTCCTGAAATCATAACCAAGCAGGCTCAGTCGGCGTCAGAGCGAAAACGAGCCGAAACAGAGCTCGTAGTAGCGTGGCGAGCTGCCGTGCTTTCTCTGCTTCCGTCCGCCACACTGCGCTACTTGTGACGCGCCCGGCGGCGTCCGTCCACCGCCCATTCGCCGGCGCCGGTCTCACGCTCGGCGCGCCCGTGCCGTGACAATGTTGGCTGCACGTGCAAAAGGTGGCTCGTCGGCCAGACGAGATCGCCTCAACTGGGTCGACGAGCTCTCTCCTGTCGCACACGCCGGCATGGCTAGAGCGGCCGACGCCACGACGAGCCCGCTCGCGGTCGGCTGTCGGCCCGGGTGGGTGGTGAGTGGTGCCGCCGAGTTCTGACCTGTTCTGCAACGAGTCAGATGTGTCTGTCTGTCCGGCCGGGTCCGGGCTCTGGGGCACTGGCACACACCGAACAGCCGGTTATCGCCGCCTTCTGCTGACACCTGTGGCCATCGCCAATGTATCGCGCTACTGCCCTACCTGGTGCAGGCTGGCAGAAGGTGTCCGCGGCGCTACTGCCCTGCCTGGTGCAGGCTGGCAAAAGGTGTCCGCGGCGCTACTGCCCTACCTGGTGCAGTCTGGCAGAAGGTGTCCGCGGCGCTACTGCCCTGCCTGGTGCAGGCTGGGAGAAGGTGTCCGCGGCGCTACTGCCCTACCTGGTGCAGGCTGGCAGAAGGTGTCCGCGGCGCTACTGCCCTGCTTGGTGCAGGCTGGCAGAAGGTGTCCGCGACGCTACTGCCCTACCTGGTGCAGGCTGGCAGAAGGTGTCCGCGGCGCTACTGCCCTGCCTGGTGCAGGCTGGCAGAAGGTGTCCGCGGCGCTACTGCCCTACCTGGTGCAGGCTGGCAGAAGGTGTCCGCGGCGCTACTGCCCTACCTGGTGCAGGCTGGCAGAAGGTGGCCGCGTGTGTGGCATATCACTTCGATTTGTGAATTTACGGTAGCTTCAGTAGGTAATGTGGCGCAAATGTGTGTGCTGTGTGCAGGTGCGTCTGCGTGTGGGCGTGCGCGTGGGTGTGGTGCACGTGCGCGCGTTTTGTTTGAACACAACCCATATGATAAAGGGTAGGAATGTATTCAAAGGAATTGACAAGTTCCAAGCACGCCTGCAGCGTTAATGTTTGGATGATTACAAGTGGTTCCAAATGCCGAGATAGTTCAGTATCCCTTCAACTAGCAGAAGAAAAAAAGGAATCTGATTGGTCAGATCGCTACAGCTGATCAGACCTTTCAGAGTTTCATGCATGTGACAGGAGGTGACCTAGGGCAATACGCTATTCACCAAAATGTAGTAGCTAATGTCATGAAAGATCGTCTGCGATGCCCTGGACCGCAAGTGCAACATATCTTCCCAGGAAGCCTGTGCCTACCGGATTACGGGACCGCGCAATGGGTGATGGGGTATGAAAGTGGATGGAAATCAAACTTAATATTTCTTTACTTGTGTGCTGCATTTACCTACCGCCCAACTTAGAAGCAAATAGGTTGCGATTATTCTTAGACGATCTTTCTGAGAGCATTGCATTGGTACATGAAGACAAACCAGACACGATAGTACTAGTGTGGTATTTGAATGCCTGGAACGTAATATTAATGCCTGGAACGTTATGCTAATGCCTATGTATGCTTCCATTCGGTCTGGAGAAAAATGATTCGGTATTCATCTTTCTGCGTCCATTATTTTGGAATAAATAGTTGTTTGTTGCCTTTGAATGATTCCGGTGTTTCAACACTTAATTGGTAGTGCAAATGTCCATATATTCAACTTCGAATGTCTATAATTGTTGTTTGCATCCTTTATTTTTAAACGTTCATGTTCTTTCTTTGTTTCACATGTACGGTATAGAAGCCAACGTTTTGGAATATCGAATATTTTGTGCTTAACCATGGCTTATGTTCTCATTTCCCATCATCACTTATGCTTTACACCTGTCGGTATCAGTAAATCCTCCTATTGGTTACTTCTGGCGCCAAATTTATGTGACAGTTTTTGATCCTAGAGTACCGATCCTAGAGCATCCATCCTAGAGTATCCATCCCAGAGTATTCATCCCAGAGTATCGATCCTGGAGTATCCTTCGTAGAGTATACATCCTAGAACACTCATCCTAGAGTATCCATTTTAGGGTATTCATCCTAGGGTATCCATCCTAGAATAGTCATCCTGGGGTATCAATCCTAGTGTTTCCTTCCTAGAGTATTCATCCTAGAGTATCCATCCTAGAGTATCCATCCTAGAGTATTCATCCTAGAGTATCCATCCTAGAATGTCGATCCTAGAATATCCATCCTAGAGTATCCATCCTAGAGTATCCATCCTCGAGAATCCATCCTAGAGTATCCATCCTAGAGTATCAATCCTATAATATCCATCCTGGAGTATCCATCCTAGAGTATCCATCCTAGAGTATCCATTCTAGAGTATCCATCCTAGGTCATCAATCCTAGAATATCCATCCTGGAGTATCCATCCTAGAGGATCAACCAATAGCTATATTGACGTTATCGATGCGACACTGTAGATCAGGCGTTTTGCATCCGGGACTTGCAGGGTCGGAGCTCAGAGTTCGACCTCAGCATGGGCTCGTGCACGGAGCTGGCACCGCAATTTAAAGCATACGCTCCTGTTGGACAGTGAAGCTGCTCTTGGCACCGCTGAGCCGAACGAGTCACACTGATCCACTCTGAGCCGTGCGGTGGCACCGGCAATGCAATACAATGTGATACCATGAACACAATGCAATTAGAAATGCACCAATCAATCATTCCATCAATCAATCTTCCAGCATTAATACAATCTGACTCGCTGCATCAGTAACACTCGCCGAGCTTCACAAGAGAGCTCAATGATCAGTGACTGTTAGACTGCAGGCTAGATGCTTATGCTGTGCCCAATCATGAGCAATCATGTTCAGTCAATCACTGACGTAGTCGAGTAGGTCCGGCGGTTCAGTCGCCGCCTGCATTTTAAATCATCCGTGTACTTCCATAACCGGCGCACCACCTCTGTTGCAGGCGCAGTCACACGCTCCGAGTACCCCGTGTACACCCTGTACCTGCAGAAGGTGTGTCTCATCTCGGTACAGGGCGTGTGCACGCGGCCGTGGGCGTACGAACGGGTGCAGGGTCACCATCTAAACCAGTACCCGCGCCGTCGTCTCCGCGTCGGCTCCCGGTTTGCCTGCATGCAGCTCTGTCTGCACGAGCTGGAGTTTCCCTGCAGGTGAGTGCTGGGATTGTACCGAGTGTCCGAGTGGGTGCCCGGACGGCACCGAGTGTCGGAATGGGTGTGCGGACGGTACGGAGTGTCCGAGTGGGTGCGCGGACGGTATCGAGTGTCCGAGTGCATGCTGGAACTCTACAGAGTGTCTGGGTGTTTGTTGTTGCTTGCTGGATTTGGTCGGCCTGCCACCTGTGCGGTAATATCGGCTGGGGGAGACTCGATTAGCACCGGGTGTCTGAGTGGCCGAGTGGTCAGTCCGGTACTACCAGGGGCGAGTAGTCCAGGGGTAAGGTGTACGTCTTCCAACCGAAAGGTTGTGGGTTCGAGTTCCGCCTGTCGCTACTCTACGTCGACGACCGATCAGTGTGACAGATTGACGACGCTACCCGACCCAACAGTCGACACGTCGTGAGACAAATGGCCAGCCAGTGCGACACTAGGCCGCTGCGTCGATAGGCATCCGGTGCTGTGTGATCAGCGCTTCTGGTAGGCGGGGCTCATCAGACCCGGTCCTCGCCTGCCGTGACTCATCGCCGGTCCCTGACGACCGATGCAGGCGGCGGAGTGGTACCGAAGCGGTACACGATGGTGCAGCGGTACCGAAGCAGTACACAGTGGCGGAGTAGTACCGAAGCGGTACACGGTGGCGGAGTGGTACCGAAGCGGTGCACGGTACACGATGGCGGAGACTGAGCGGCGACTGCTACCAGCCAGTCTGGTCGGCGCCGTTGTCGGCTGCGGCTCTCGACCGGAAACAGCGCTGGCTGCGGGATCGCGTCGCGCCGAGTGTCGGAATGTCGGCGCGATCAGCCCGTGAGGCGGTGCGGCGCGACAGTCGACACGGCCCACCGACAGTCGACACGGCCCACCGACAGTCGACACGGCCCACCGACAGTCGACACGGCCTACCGACAGTCGACACGGCCTACCGACAGTCGACACGGCCCACCGACAGTCGACACGGCCCACCGACAGTCGACACGGCCCACCGACAGTCGACACGGCCCACCGACAGTCGACAAGGCCCACCGACAGTCGACACGGCCCACCGACAGTCGACACGGCCCACCGACAGTCGACACGGCCCACCGACAGTCGACACGGCCCACCGACAGTCCACACGGCCCACCGACAGTCGACATGGCCCACCGACAGTCCACACGGCCCACCGACAGTCGACACGGCCCACCGACAGTCCACACGGCCCACCGACAGTCGACACGGCCCACCGACAGTCCACACGGCCCACCGACAGTCGACACGGCCCACCGACAGTCGACACGGCCCACCGACAGTCGACACGGCCCACCGACAGTCCACACGGCCTACCGACAGTCGACACGGCCCACCGACAGTCGACACGGCCCACCGACAGTCGACACGGCCCACCGACAGTCGACACGGCCCACCGACGTCGCGTCGACGCGTCGAGTCGACGGGCCGACGAGGCGGTCGTGCGACACGGCGGCCCGCTGCTTCCCCGGGCGGCCCGCTGCTTCCCTGGGCAGCCGCAGCTTATTCGGTCGGCTGCACGGATAACGGATCTATGTGGACATGTTCGTAAACGAGACTGTCCCGGGGAGCTGCTGCCCAGCTTATTATACTCAAATCACCTCGGCTGAGGTGTGGGCAAATTAGCTGGAACAACTATCAGCTGTCACGAACCTGAAGACGAGCAACGACTGAAACACTTCCAGGGATAATTATTTGGTGGTGATGCATTTGTCTGCAATGTTTACGACCATGGTACGATTGCCTTTCCAGTCGAGAAGGTTTCCCTATATCGCTCTCTCCTTCCGGTTCGCACGAAATTATTTGCATTGCCTCCGTTTCCGGCGATGGTTCTTCAAAGACCAGACATTCATTACCTCTTCTACTTTTCTGAACCGTGCTCTGTGTGTAGAAAGCGCATAAGACAGTTTGCTTTTAGGTGCTTACTCCATTGTCCAATGTCAAATGCTTAGCTGGAATTTAGTGGGAGGGGCCTTGAGAAAGGCGATCATAAGGGATGAAGTTGGAATTATTGTGCTAAGGGCAGGACAGGTCCGGGGGGAAACAATCTATTTACTGGTGATGCAGTTCCGGTAAGCATTTGCCCGTGCGCTGGATTTTCAGATCCGGAAGTTAACATACAACACGATAAGAACGCAACGATTTTCCGCTAAGGAAGCCCTCTGATTTGTGCATGTCTTTATCGTCTCTGTCTGGCATTGTCCAGGTGGAACGGGGTCATACGTACTAGGTGCCCCATATGCATAAACCCAATCGCTATGTGTTTATGTGAACCTTCATTTTGAGGCGAGAACTTTCACCTTGCAGCATCGATATTAGCTCCAATGTTGTCAAATAGTAGCCATTTCTTGTGGGCCGCGGCGGGGACTGCTGACTGTCGGGATCGCGGGGCACCTAACTGACGCTCTCGCGACATTCCACTCCACCCATTGTTGGCTTGGCTCGTGACGGAAGCCCAATGTGACGCAACAGCTGAAGTTGAGGCGCATTGGCCACCACTAAATCAACGTAGCGATTGCACACCAAAGGATGCTATTGCCGCTTCCATCAGTTCATCTGGATCACCAGCTCCGTAGGTCCATTGTACGTTACACTATCCTTCACAAAGAAAGGGCATACATAATATTTGATCGTTAGAGGTTCAACGGATTCAGAAGCTGAATTGAGCGTTGTTTAAAACTCCAGTGTTTGAAGCGAGCCTTGTAATTTTCCATTGTTTGTGACATTAACTGCACGGGAAAATGAAAAGAAGTCAAATTATCCAAAGGAAATACTTGATTATAATCAAATCCATCTCTTAAATGACTATTTAGTATCAAAATTGAATAATTTCCATCAGCACAATGATCCAAACATAGCATGCAATGATTTTCTCTCAGCATATAATGATGGCATGCATATTATTACAAAGCAAGTAATCCCAAGCAGGAGAAAACCTCCATGAATCCCTGGATTAGCTCTCGTATATTATGTTCTATAAATCGAAAAATCAAACAATATCAGAAGTTTATTAAAAACCAAAATGCACATAATGAAGCTAAATACAAACAATTCAGGAACATCCTCATCAAGATCATCAGAGAAGCAAAGAAGCTACACTATGCAAATGACCTACACTATAGCAAATCAAATGGAAAGAAAACTTGGCAAATATTACATGAGCTGATAAATACACACCGAACAAAACACAAAATCCCAGAAACCATTATAGATGAAGAAGATAATGAATACCAAACAAAACAAATTCCTAATGCATTCAACAAATTCTTTTCAACCATTGGCAGCGAACTAGAAAGGAAGACTACTACTTCTAACAAAGGCCCGATAGAATACATTCCAGCGCACGACTATGCCATTTGGGAACAAGACATGTACACTAATGAAATCCAAGTTGAAACAATTATAAAGTAACTGAACTCTGTTGGAGGAGGGGCTGATGGCATTAGTACAAAAAACTATCCTACTGACTTACCAAAATATCCTGAAACAAATCACCCATTTCTCTAATCTCTGCCTAAGAAGTGGAGTTTTTCCTAAACAAGCCATAATTATCCCCATATTTAAGGCAGTGGAACTGAACAAATTCACAAATAATAGGCCAATTTCCATGCTACCAATATTCTAAAAAATCATTGAAAATGGTATATTCTTATCTCTTATCTTATCTGGAACTGAATAATGTACTCGGTACACTCCAATTTGGACTTAGGAAAAAGCCTAGCACCTACATGCCAATTGCTCACATTTATGATGAAATTACAAAAATTTTGGAAAAGAAAGAACTTACTTGTGGACTCTATATTGACTTGAAAAAGCCTTTGATACTGTGAGCATGGACATTCTACTTAAGAAAATACAACATATTTGGGTTTCAGGAACTCTGCTCAGGATATTACATTCATATTTACAAGGTCGTTACCAGCAAATAAAAATTAATGATGTTATCTCAGATGCAGAATGCATTACAATCGAAGTTCCACAAGGTTCCATACTTGGTCCAATGCTCTTCCTTATATACATAAATTATTTGGGTAATTCTTTAGATGGAACATTCTATTTATTTGCTGATGATACTGCTGTCATGATTAAAGCTACAAATATAAATGAACTACAAATTCAAGTCAATGTCATTGTTACAGGAATAACTGAATGGTTTCAAGCTAATATATTATCACTGAATATCACAAAAACAAATTAACAACTTTTTTCCAGTATACCTACTGCTGACTTAAACATAATCATAATTTCTCAAAAAGTTAACAGGAAACAGGAAATCACATATCTTGGTGTAATAGTCGATTAAAAATTAACGTGGAGGAGTCACATAGCATATGTTGCTGCAAAACTAGCAGAAATCCGGGCTTAATTGGAAGAGATAAATACTTTATTGCAAGTCGTGAATTGAAATATTTATAGAATACTTTGATTCTTCCCTATTTAAATTATTGTGCATTAATATGGGGAAGCAATTTCCGAACACGATTGGACAGAATTGTTAAAATACAAAAAAAGGACATTAAGAATCATAGATAATCAGCACTATGCATACCCTACATGCATTATTTGTCAAGTATAACAGTTTGAAGTTCCCTCATATTGTACAGGAACAGAGCATATTACTATTTCACATATTTTTATATCAAACATTGTCAATCACTATAATGAATATGTTCCAATACTCATCACCAAGTAATTTAAGGCATGTTGATCATTTCCATGTACCCTTTTCATCGAAATCCTATAGACTTCATTCCATATCATCTACAGCACTAAGAACTTGGAATAGTATTATTGGTTCTAAATTTCCTTCCTGTAATCATGTGCCTATTAAGAAGGAAGATATAAAAATGTTATCCGAGCTCATTTCATTGACTTATATATCAGAAACTAACTGGCAAGTAAAAATTGACCTCAATAAACTGCACTCAATAAAAAAGTTCAGGGATTATATGTAGGTGGTTATATAAGTATGTAAGAGTAAAGCTAGATCAGCAAGTACATGCATATGTGATGATGCATGTGTATTTATGTTCTTATTTGCATGTATATGCAGGTGTGTATATGCAGGTGTGTGCATATGTATGTGTGTAAATGTGCATGGATGCATATGTGTGTATGTTTATGTATGTGCATGTTAGTATATGTGTATGTATGTATATTTGTATAAATGATTTGTGTAAGTGCATATGTCTATGTGTGCAAGGTATGTGTATGTGTAGGTGTGTGCATGTTCCATGTGTGTGCATGTGCAGGTATGTGTGCTTGTGCATGCGTATGTACATGGATCCAACTTCTCCCTTTCCCCTTCATAACATATTTCACTATATGGCCCCAGGAGTTCTTTGGTGTTACTAGCTTGCTACCTAGCTGAGGTGCTCCTGTGGCTACTTCTACTAATAACTGGTGGTGGCCTGTCTGCAAAAAGAAAGACAAAAAAAGATGCAACCAATTGTACTGAAATGGTGGTATGGAAAAAGATGACATATGTATCAGCATCCTGAGGCAATCCTAAGCTTGCTGTCCTAACTTTTGAATAGCTGGCCATAGGAAAACCCAATATTAATCGAACCTGTAATAGTGCGTGTAGCCAAATAGGATAGGCTGCTACTGCATACGAAACAGGGGTCGACATTAGAATAAAACTGACAAGTCAGTCAATTTCCGCTGAATATATTTCACAAAAGCCACTTCATCTTTCTTGGTAGTGCTTTGCTTGTTCTCCAGCGCGCTAAAGGGTGAGTGAGGAATTTGTGCTGAATCAGGAAAAAGTTAGTTTTCCTCCAACGACGAAGGACCTCCAGTAGTGCTTCTTGACAACTGAAGTTGAGGCCTTCTTCCCTTCCCTCCAAAAATTGTGCGCTGTCATTGCGAGCGACGATGGTTTTTAGCTTGTCATCGCCCCTGGCAGAGGACGGCACATTTCGCTCGTCGTTCCGCCGTCCAACAAGACATCACCGACGACCGCTCGTGTTCGGTGACAGCCTCTTCCACGTGTCCAGCGTGAAATTGGCCGATGGGAAGATCGTCGTTGCGCCGAACAAGGCCGCCTTGGGCCGGCGAAGGCAGACCGGCAGGTCTGACCCGGATCCGGCCCGGCGTCGGCGTGACGTCATAACCTGCCACGGGTGCCGCGCGCGAGTCGCGGAAGTGGCGGCGATGCGCTGTCGACGCGGTGGTCACGACGCCAGCTGGCGCACAACGCGGCCATTTCACGGCCGTGGCCGCCGCAGTGTACGTGCCGTGTCACGTCGTGTCACGCCGTGTCACGCCGCTCGTGCTCACGCCGTGCTGGTGGCGACCCCCGGCGCGCGCAATCAAGCCGCGCGCGCCGCGTGTCACGCGCCGCCGTCCAGCTGGCCCGTCTCACCTCCGAGCTGTGGGCGCAGCAGCCGCGCGGACCCCACCGGCCGTCTCCAGCCGCACATCATCGGAGGGAAGCGGCGGCGCCCACCTGCCGCAGTACAGCCGTGGGAGCGCGCACGTGACCCGTGGCACGGCGGCGAGACGACACATTCACCCGCCATCTCGTGCGCCAGTACATGGCGCGAACTGCGAACGGCGGCTCAGATGGAGACAATGGTCGCCAGAGAGTGAGACGCTGGTTTGGCTTGCGGCACAGCTTCTAAGAGTGTCGACGGTCGGTATTGCCTGCGAGGCGGCGCGGCACAACGGCAGACGTTTGTACCTGACTGGCAAGCCAGCCGCTGAGTAGTCGGATGTTGCCGGATTCCGGAAATGGTGTTCCTATTTCCCGTCAAACTCAGATGAAAAGTATTCCCACCATCCAATAGTTGTTCATGCCCATGGACTGTCTGAGAATATCTAGCCGTTTCAAAATCCGTTCTTTAGCTGCTTGAGCAATCCATGTTATTTTTGAATCCTCATCGTTATGCAATACGTCAGCAATAACTGATATGTGAAACTGCGAGCAAAAGGAAGTCCCATAAAGGCAGCAGATAGGTAGCCTACTATCCTTAGCAAAATCAGACTGAGATGCCTAACTTTTGAATTCGCTACTTAGGGCAGACCGAAAATATTGCACTATATGAGTACTTCGGTTAGCAATTTCAGATGACCATAGTTTTATTAAGCATGATTTAGGATTATAGTTCACATCAAACTTGAGCTAAAATCAGATATGATGACGCAATCCTCCCCCCCCTCCAGAGCCAATTGTACCAAATCACGTGCGTCGTTGGGCACAATGTTAGTGAGAGCGTCTTTACCTCCGGGCGAATTTTATTAATCCATTACTTATGAAGTAATACAATTCGTTAGTTCAATACAATCACCAGTTGAATTTTGCCGTCTGAAGCTTGTTCATAATATGTCCACGTTCAAATTTTGCTTGTGCTCAATAAATCTCAAAGAATAATTTGGACAAGAGTTGCAATAGTTGGAACATGGACCTTGAAACACACCATGAGAACTGCCTATGGGTCGGTGTTGATGTTGGAGACACCCATTCAGTGCCATTATTTTGATATCGCGCTAAAATTAACTGCTGAAATGAAGGCATTCTGTATGTATGTTAACTTCAATGAGGCGCACGTCGCCCGTACATCACATGCCTACCTGGTAGCCGTTTGCACCTCAGTTGTCATGCATGGTGAACTGGTTCAGCTATTACTGAATCCTAACGGCAAGCAAGCGAACGGGATGTTGAACTGATACCGTAACTCAGAATACAGCCACTCATCGAACGCTGGAACACGAAGTGTTGCGAAACTGCTTGCTGCGAATACTGTACTACCACGCGCTTACAGCGCTCTTCAGTTCTGAGTACGTAGGATCGGCGGGGAATGCTGCGGAGTTTCGACTAGGACTTAAATCGCTAAACTGGTCGGCGGATATTCCACGTACGGCTACAGTATCGAGTGATGGCCGTGGGGTCCACGCACGGCTACAGTCCCGAGTGATGGCCATGGGGTTCACGTACGGCTACAGTCCCGAGTGATGGCCATGGGGTTCACGTACGGCTACAGTCCCGAGTGCTGACCGTGGGGTCCACGTGCGGCTACGATCCCCAGTGATGGCCATGGGGTTCACGTATGGCTACAGTCCCGAGTGATGGTCATGGGGTTCACGTACGGCTACAGTCCCGAGTGCTGACCGTGGGGTCCACGTACGGCTACAGTTTAGAGTGCTGGCCGTGGGATCAGCGACGCGACAACGCCGGCCATCGTCGGCCAAGCCGAACCGCATACCGCTCGCCAGCACGGCCGACTGGTCCATCCGAGCACGACCGAACGGCCGCGTGAGTTCCCATCACGCCGCTGCCGCTGGTGAAGCCGAACCAAGCCGCGCCCCCGGCCCTCGCTCCGCGCCGCCCCGACCCGGTCCGGTCCGGACGCGGCTCCGACTGAGCGCTCCGCCGGCGGCACGCCCGTTACGTCGCCGTCGGAGCTTCCGGAGCCGGAGCCGAAGATGGAGCCGGAGCCGAAGTTGGAGCCGGAGCCAGAGCTGGAGCCGGAGCCAGAGACGGAGTCGGACTTGGATCGGAGCCGGAGCGAGAGTTAGAATCGGAACCGGAGCTGGAGTCTAGGTAGGAGCCCGAGTCGGAGTCGGAGTTGGAACCGGAGTCGAAGCCCGAGCCCGAGCCAGAGACGAAATCTGAGCGGGAGTTGAAGCCGGAGCTGAAGCTGAGGTCACAGCCACCCTTAATTGTGGTCTGTGTCCGGTGCAGCGGTCGCGCCGCCTTTGGCCGAGCGACTCGACTGCACGGAGCGCACGTTTTTACGTGCTTCCACGCGGCATCGACCCGGCGCGGCGGCGGCGGTTTTGTGACGAGACCAGCCGGAAGCTGGGCGACTATATCTTGTGGTAGCCAGCTGGGGTCAGACGCCGCCGATCTCTGGCGTCTGTCGATTATGGCATGAACGGCTGCGCGTCTGGCGCTCACGTGGCGAAAGATTCACGAAGACTGTGGCACGGACCGGTGCGTCAGGTCTGTTGACGCGCTGTCCGCCTGTAATGGTGGTGTGGGTAGCGAAGGGGCAATTTCGCTGCGTCTGTCGCGCCGCTAAGCATGTGCTGTTGTCATCGCAACCGCTCTAGCTGAAAGTGGTTTTCGCTGCCGGAGCCACGCGGCGCTGCCGCAAGAGCGAGTGGGGGAAGAGCAACGGGTTCGGGTCTCGTGAGATGAGACGTGTCTGGGCCGGGTATCGTGAGATGATTCGCGCTGGGGTCGGGTCTCGTGAGATGAGACGTGTCAGATGGTGAGGGATATCTTGGCCGGGTGTCAGAAGGTGAGAGATGTCCGGGCCGGGTGTCAGAAGGTGATGGATGTCGGGGCCGGGTGTCGTGCGGTGATGGATGTCGGGGCCGGATGTCAGAAGGTGAGGGGTGTGGCCGGGTGTTGTGAGGTGAGGGATGTCGGGGCCGGGTGTCGTGCGGTGATGGATGTCGGGGCCGGGTGTCGTGAAATGGGAATGTGTCCGGGCAGATCGTGTGTGATAAGATGTGGGTTGGAATGAAGCTTGCTGAGGAGAGGTCCATGTCCGAGCGATGCACTGGGAGACGAAGTTGATGCTATTCCAGGGGTGATCGATCGCTCACTGTATGCTAATGCAGCTGGGTGATGATTCGCCCAGTCTGCCGCTTCCACAATAGTTATCTAGGCGGCCGCTGTCTGGCCTCCAGTTTATGAGCGCACTGTTCTTGTTCCAATAGGCTGTGCCGTCGTTTGTTCTGGATTGTGAGGCCATCATTAGCCTGCATAGTGCAGCCTCTGTGTGATGGTCGCTGTGAACGGGCACATCGTATGAGACGCTCACAATCCCAGGAGTAGTTTGGTCTACAAGCACCTCGCCCGTGAAAACGGAGGCCCGCGGGCGATTCGAGGCGCTCGTTGTTGAATCGTTGCTCGGATGTCTGGGCGAAGCGGAAGCCGTCGGCAACATTCCGACCACAGGCTGAAGTCATTCCGATGTGCTTCGTCATGTGCTCGCTCAAATGTATGACATGAATGTATATCCCTTGCTTTGACAATGCGTGTCATGTCCGAAAGGAAACCAGATACCGACTTGGGACTTGGTGGGACACCATACCCAGTTGCCTATCCGTCCGCTAAGTTGGCAACGCTAAAATATGCCGGGTGTTATTTATTTGTTCTTTCGGCTTCTGAATATCATTGGTTATTCGCAAACAAGACACCCAAGCTGTACGGATCAGGCCAAACCCGATGCAGATGACATGAACCTATACCAGTTTGGTGAACCTGCTGTGTCAAGACAAATGTCATCCAATGAACATCAACCGAATCCCAATGGAAATTGTGAGCAACGCAGGTACGCACTACTGGTTTAGAAGTAAGGAAAACATACTGATGAAGCATGTGAATGGTTCCTACTTGAATCTACCTGAGTGAATCGAAGTTGCGAAAGTGATAATTATATGGTAAGAATGTTATGACAGCAGGGTTAGTTCAAAGCCCGTATTTCTGATCTTATTCCAACTAATGATCTGAGCTATTGTGAGTTGTCCAATGAAAATAAGCAGTCGGTGTTTAGCAACATAATTGGCAGGAAGCCTTCAATTAATCTCGACTAATTGTCAATAGAAATCGTGATTAAGCTCATCCATCAGTGGTAGTAATTGAAGAATCCTATATAAAAAAAGGTACAAAACGACTCCATTACCTCGAGGCAGCATTATGATGCTTTCTCCAAGCAATCAAGTGTAGTTGATTGACTGAAATGTCACCCGTTGATGATGCTATCAGGGTAAGCGGAGCAGTCAAGACCACGCGCTGCTTCCCGGGCAGTGATCTTGTCATGCATGACTCGTTGTTGTTATTTAAATACGCGCTGAATGTAGCAACTGGAAGGAGATGGGCTATTGCTGGCATTTGCTGCCCAAATTACATTTTGTGCGTGGTCACCGCCTGTAAAGGTGGCTGCCAATTGCTCTTAATACTGGGTCATTACACGTTTGTAAACTCCTCAGTGTATCATGGGGAGCTGCAAGCAGTGGGACGAACGAGCTAACAGTAATTGTCTTTGGCGCTTAGTTTCTATGAATAACCGACCGACGTCTGCAAAACGTGTCAGAACACTTGACATTTTGCGCGAGAACAGCTGTCACATCCGGACTGTACCGCCCCACACTCCGGACTTCACCGTTGTGTACCGCCCCACACTCCGGTCAGTTGGATTTCTTCTCACCGTCAGCTCATACTCATCAGTCGCAGTGGAAATTCCGACCATTGGTCTCTCCTTCCAGCCTTCCTCGACCATTGGATCAAGGTACGAATCAGCAGCAGTCGAATTGCAATTTCCAACAGACCTTGATCGGGGATCCCGGTCTGCTTTGCTGGTGCATGCGTGGCGTCCATCTTTGCGCTCGACTCTGCACTTTTACTTATTTACTTCATGTTTTTGCTGGGAAGAATTTGCTATCTGAGCGAACTTTTGGTATGAACGAACTTTTGTTTTCCATGCGATTTTCCTTGTTACAACATTTATCCAGAAGAGCCTCTCCTCGGAGTCTTCATTCACCCTCACGAACTTCCGTGATGCAAACTTTTCCCCACGCGTAAGGACCCATTGCTTTTGAAACCGCTTTGTTTTGGTGTGGCTCGGCTGAAGTCTGACTCCGCTTCGATGTGATACTGATCAAGTTCAAATGTGATTAATTTAACTTGCCAGTAAACCATTTATGATTCTGATTGTTATTATTTAATCTAATGAGTCGAGCCATCCACGATTCACAAGAGGATTTTAAAATACTGAGTCGACTCTAGTTCACTCGAATGAACCAAAAATCGGGCTCAAGTACGGTGATATCACAAGTCACGTGGCATCCTGTGAGTCAGCTGTTTAAGGCGGCGCGGGACGCTTCGGCCGGTGGCGTGGGGCGGCAGGCTGATGTTATCGGTGTCTTTGTTCAGTATGGTGATGCGCGAGGCGGCAGTGGGCGTGAATGGCGCACTCGACCCACTGCTGGGCTCATCACCTCCGGCGCCGTCAGCTGTGGGATCCGTCACCTCCCGTGCTGACCTGCTGCAGGATCCGTCACTTCCCGTGCTGACCCGCTGCAGGATCCGTCACTTCCCTGCTGACCCGCTGCAGGATCTGTCACCTCCCGTGCTGACCCGTTGCAGGATCCGTCACCTCCCTGCTGACCTGCTGCAGGATCCGTCACCTCCCTGCTGACCCGCTGCAGGATCCGTCACTTCCCGTGCTGACCCGCTGCAGGATCCGTCACTTCCCGTGCTGACCCGCTGCAGGATCCGTCACCTCCCTGCTGACCCGCTGCAGGATCCGTCACCTCTCGTGCTGACCCGCTGCAGGATCCGTCACCTCCAGTGCTGATCCGCTGCAGGATCCGTCACCTCCCTGCTGACCCGCTGCAGGATCCGTCACCTCTCGTGCTGACCCGCTGCAGGATCCGTCACCTCCAGTGCTGACCCGCTGCAGGATCCGTCACCTCCCTGCTTACCCGCTGCGGGATCCGTCACCTCCCGTGCTGACCCGCTGCAGAATCCGTCACCTCCAGTGCTGATCCGCTGCAGGATCCGTCACCTCCCTGCTGACCCGCTGCAGGATCCGTCACCTCTCGTGCTGACCCGCTGCAGGATCCGTCACTTCCCGTGCTGACCCGCTGCAGGATCCGTCACCTCCCTGCTGACCCGCTGCAGGATCCGTCACCTCTCTTGCTGACCCGCTGCAGGATCCGTCACCTCCCGTGCTGACCGCGCTGCAGGATTCGACGTTCGACGTCTCAAGGGCGGACTCGTAGGGTTTGACACCTGCCGTGCTGGCCCACAGTAGAGTTCGACACCTCCCGTGCTGATCTGCTGTAGGGTTCATCTCCTCCCGTGCTGATCTGCTGTAGGGTTCATCTCCTCCCGTGCTGACCCACTGTAGGGTTCATCTCCTCCCGTGCTGATCTGCTGTAGGGTTCATCTCCTCCCGTGCTGACCCACTGTGGGTTCATCTCCTCCCGTGCTGACCCACTGTGGGGTTCATCTCCTCCCGTGCTGACCCACTGTAGGGTTCATCTCCTCCCGTGCTGACCCACTGTAGGGTTCATCTCTTCCCGTGCTGACCCGCTGTAGGGTTCATCTCCTCCCGTGCTGACCTACTGTAGGGTTCATCTCCTCCCGTGCTGACCCACTGTAGGGTTCATCTCCTCCCGTGCTGACCTACTGTGGGGCTCGGCACCTTCCTCGCCTGCTGCTGTCAACTCTGAACATCTCCTTTGTATACATTTTATATCAATTCACTGGCATCACACCTGACGAAGAATAATTTCTGGTGCCATGTTTTTATTTCGACCTAACGCTAGTGGTAACGAGCCGACCAAGCCAACCATGGGAGCTCAGCATTGGTTGCGGATTGAGCGGCAGTATCGTCGCGAGTTCGGCCACATATGATCCGCTGAGGGTTAGCTAGACGCATGCTCAGGCGTAGGCACAGGCCGTGTGTAGGCCCAGGCCGTGTGCGATACACGTTTAACGGCGCATCTTGGTGTTGGCGGCGGGATTCTCCGCTGCCTTAGGCGAGACAATTAACACGGCAGTCGGGGCAGGAGTGTGCGGACGTGAGAAGACGGGAGGTGCGGCGGTGCCACACGTGCGGCCGTTAGCCGGTATGACCAGGACATTTCTACCCACCACGCCGAGACCGTGGGTGCGGAAAAGGCATGGAAGTGCCAATGACCATCGCTCACCGAGATTCATCGGTATTCGCATCCTCGCCCCGTCAGCTCTTCTCCCGTTGTAACGGGAAGTTAACTGTGGCAGTTGTGGGAACACAGCTGGCCCGGTAGTCACATCGCGTTCTCTTCGGTATCTGACTGCTCTTTCTATCATCAACAAAGCCTGTCAATATATTCAAATGTTTACGTCACCGGTGAACGGTGTCATCAAGCACGAACGAAACGCACCAGGGATTGAGCGTCATTGTTTCACCAGGGTTACCATTGTGTATTGTAGTAAACATTACTCTGTTTGCCATCGCAACAGCGTAGCTCTTCCAGACGCAGGTTCTGCCTCTTAGGACATGTGTTCATCAACGTCAGCGCCCTGTGGGCGCCGCCGGCGGCAGTATTCTGCGGGGGCGCCAGCCACGCCGGCCGCAGCCAGCAGCAGCACTCTGCGCGGGCGCCAGCCACGCCGGCCGCCGCCGGCAGCAGTACTCTGCGGGGGCGCCAGCCACGCCGGCCGCCGCCGGCAGCAGTACTCTGCGGGGGCGCCAGCCACGCCGGCCGCCGCCGGCAGCAGTATTCTGCGGGGGCGCCGGCCGCCGCCGGCAGCAGTACTCTGCGGGGGCGCCAGCCACGCCGGCCGCCGCCGGCAGCAGTACTCTGCGGGGGCGCCAGCCACGCCGGCCGCCACCGCCGCCGCCGTCCCACATCGGCCGTCGACAGTAACAGCCCGACAGCGACACGCTTCCGGGTCACCGGGTGACGAGCCCCAGACGGTGGCTTTGCAGCCGCCAGCCGAAATGGTCTGAGAACGGGCGGCTCGTGTCGGTGTGTGCGAGTGAGCGAGTGACCCGGAGTGAAGGAAGCGGGTCAGCGCAGGCTGGCTGACAGGCCGGCCGCGGCACGCGCTACACGTGACCGCCGCTACGTTACCTGTCGGGCCGTCAGCAGTGCCATGTAAATTAGCCGCTCACCGTTAGAGCGTCAACACTGCCGCCCTCGTCTGGTGTGTCAGTGTAGGTGTGTCATTGTGGGTGTGTCAGTGTGTGGGTGTGTCAGTGTGTGGGTGTGTCAGTGTGTGGGTGTGTCAGTGTGTGGGTGTGTCAGTGTATGGGTGTGTCAGTGTGGGTGTGTCAGTGTTGGTGTGTCTGTGTGGGTGTGTCAGTGTGGGTGTGTCTGTGTGGGTGTGCCAGTGTGGGTGTGTCTGTGTTGGTGTGTCAGTGTGGGTGTGTCAGTGTGGGTGTGTCAGTGTGGGTGTGTCAGTGTGGGTGTGTCAGTGTGTGGGTGTGTCAGTGTTGGTGTGTGTGTCTGTGTGGTGTGTTTGTGGTGTGTCAGTGTGGGTGTGGGTGTGTCAGTGTGGTGTGTCAGTGTGTCAGTGTGGGTGTGTCTGTGTGTGTGTGTCAGTGTGGGTGGTGTGTCAGTGTGTGTCAGTGTGGGTGTGTCAGTGTTGTGTGGTGTGTCTGTGTTGGTGTGTCAGTGGGTGGCAGTGTGGGTGTGCAGTGTGGGTGTGTCAGTGGGTGTGTCTGTGTGTGGTGTGGGTGTGTCAGTGTGTGGGTGTGTCAGTGTGGGTGTGTCAGTGTGGGTGTGTCAGTGTGGGTGTGTCAGTGTGGGTGTGTCAGTGTGGGTGTGTCTGTGTGGGTGTGTCAGTGTGGGTGTGTCTGTGTGTGTGTGTGTGTGTGTGTGTGTGTGTGTTTGTGTTGTAATGCAATATGTTCTGTAAGGATGTTTGCGAAGTAGGCCAATAGACAGCACCATGTAATCAAAGTGTAGCACAATTAGAGCATTGGTCAGTTGCTTCATAAATCCAGTCAGCCTGTCGTCCAATTCTGCCCAGTGCTAAGTCTGGGGCAGGCACCGCATGTTCGGCATGTCTCATTTCGCCAATTGTCCGCGTCAGTATCAGACGGGTGTTCCGGCAAGCACGACTTCCGGTGGCGAGGTCCCACCATGGCGGCACGCGGTACTGACGGCGGCGGCCGGCAGCCACCCCCAGCTGACCTGCCACCGCGGCGCGCGACCCGCCTCGTCGCGACCCCCGACCCGGCCGGCTGACCCACTAACTGAGACGGCTCGCCGGCCACGTCGTCATTACACGCCCATTGTCGGCTGACGGTCCAGGTCCAGGTCCAGGTCCAGGTTCAGGTCCGTCCGTCCGTCCGGCGCCGCCGCAAAAACACGACGAGCGGCGCGTTTTTGCGCGCTGCACAAGGCGCCGCCCCAGGCTGCGAAGCCCGCCAACCGGCTACTGCTGCTCCGGTGACGGCCAGCCCCTCGGCACGTGCCGTGCTCGCCGCCCCGCGACGCTTGCGGCGCAGCTGCGTCCGGGCCGAGACGTGCGCCACATGTTGTTGGGTTTCCGACGCCGCCCCGACCTGCCCAGCCGCACGTAGGCACCGCTCGACCGCTGCACGTCGGCGCTTCTCACTGCTCGTGGGAACACCGTGGCGATACGTGCGTGTTCGGACACAGCGCATGCATCGGACAGAAAACGACCCCGACTGCTCCCCTTGTAACTGTACGGGGGGTCGTATGCAACATTAACATATAATGCACAATATGAAAATGCGCATAAGCCCTTGCTGTCCGTCGACATAGGTGTGGCTAGCATAAACGCCGTCAAGCTTTAGTTGAATGCCATGCGCCGTGTTAGATGCCATGTTCTTGCAGAGATGCATGAACGACTCAGTAGCCATCGGTCTTAAATATTATATATGCCGGCCAACAAGCACCACCAACAGCTGACAGTATGAACGTCGCGCTCGGATGCCTAGTTCTATCCGAGTATACCATGGTTATGGATTTCTACTAGCTGTCGATCGGCAGTAAAACAGGGGATCAATGGCCATCAGCCATGGAACTGATAATCAATGCCACCACACGCTTGCCCAGTTTCACGTGGCTAGTCCTCAGCCTGTTTGCCTGGTAAGTTAATCGTTCGGGACATCCTGGAAGGTGTAATTATATTCGCGATGAGTGAGTGTGAAACAGATAACGGCCGCGGCGAATCGGCGGCGTCCTGTCCTGGCTATCATGTTGCTGTTAATTGGCAAAACGTGACCTGGAAGAACCAACAGAGGTGACCGTGCCAACGTCGGCACTCAATAACGCTCCGAACTGCCTGCTGTGACGGCTCACGAGATGGATCGAGGTTGGTGCTCGAGCCTCGACTCGTGCCTGTCCACGTGTCCACGTCCACGTCCACGTCCACGTCCACGTTCAGGGCAGCTCTGCACCACACCTCACTATCTCCGCTCACGTCTACGCCGAGCTCTTTTGGTGAAGCATTATCGCCAGGTCTTTAGCCGATGGAGGCCGACCAAGCGGACCGAAGTTAACAACCTGCCACAAAAGAATATAACCCGGCCGTCAGATGCGGTTAAGATCGGTAAAGACCGATCACAGCGCCATTATATGTGAATGGGTTCTGAGCAAGATCCGTTTTCTTTCACCAGAGCCGGCTGTGATATACGCGGTAAACATAAAGCCAACAAGAAAGCTGGGTATGCGAGTGAGTTCACATATCGTCACCGCGCAATGTCAGCGCTCACAATTCCCGGAACAAAAAGCACCTAGTCTGCCTTGGCCTGCACTTCGAATGGACGTAAGTGTGCCGGTTTGTATTTCGCCACGCCGCCGGTGAGAGCGGAAACAAACGGTGTTCACTTGAAGGACCTGGTCGTCGCCTGATCAAAATTCCACAGCTGCGTGATCGACGAGCGGCCGACGCGACCCAGCGTGACCCCGGCTGATCCATCGACCCTCGCCGCATCATCACCGACACCCTGAATAGCGCCCCCGCCGCGCTTACGTCGGCGTCTCACCGGCGTCTCACCGCCGCCACACACGGTGACCGGCCGTAATATCAGCCACACGTGGTGGCAAACCGTCACACCTGTCACGTATGGTGGTAGTTACGCCGCCACACACGATGACCGACCGTAATATCAGCCACATGTGGTGGCAAACCTTCACACCTGTCACGTATGGTGGTAGTCACACCTGCCACACATAATGACTGGCCGTCACACCTGTCACGCACAGTTGTAGACCGTCTTATTTGTCACACACACACACACACACACACACACACACACACACACACACACACACACACACACACACACACACACACACACACACACACACAAGTCACATCCAACACACCCACACATACGGCCGGATAGCACACGGGAACTCATATTTTAGATGGCCTGAGCTTGGCGGCTGCGTCACAGCCGTCACAGCAGCCACAGCTGACATAGCCGTCGCAGCCGTCACAACCGTCGCAGCAGCCACAACAAACGTCACAGGAGTGACAGCCGTCACAGCCGTCAGAGCCGTCACAGTCGTCACAGACATCACAGCCATCACAGCTGTCACAGCCGTCACAGCCGTCACAGCCATCACAGTCGTCACAGCCGTCGCAGCCACTACAACCGTCACAGCCATCACAACCATCACAGCCGTCACAGCCGTCACAGCCATCACAGTCGCCACAGCCGTCACAGCCGTCACAGCCGTCACAGCCATCACAGCCATCACCGCCATCACAGCCGTCACAGCCGTCACAGCCGTCAAAGCCATCACAGCAGTCACAGCCGGCACAGCCGTCACAGCCGCCACAGCCGCCACAGTCATCACAGTCGGCACAGCCGTCGCAGCCGTCGCAGCCGTCACAGCCATCACAACCATCACAAATATCACAGTCGGCACAGCCCGCACAGCCGGCACAGCTGTCACACCCGTCACAGCCGTCATATCCGACGGAGCCGGCGCCGGTCCGGGGTGCGGCCCTGTCACGCTGCGACATTTGAGCGGTGCGCCGCGGCCGACACCGTTAGGCGGAGCCTGCCGGAGCCGGTGTCGGTCCGGCCAACACAGTTAGGCGGAGCCTGCCGGAGCCGGTGTCGGTCCGGCCGACACAGTTAGGCGGAGCCTGCCGGAGCCGGTGTCGGTCCGGCCGACACAGTTAGGCGGAGCCTGCCGGAGCCGGTGTCGGTCCGGCCGACACAGTTAGGCGGAGCCTGCCGGAGCCGGTGTCGGTTCGAGCGGTCCGGTCGACTGACTGACCCTGCCGGCTACTCTGCCACGGCTGACTGAACACGCCGTGCTCGCCGCAGAGGAGTTCACACGCCCTGCACACGCGTGAGATCAACGTAGCGCACCGAGTCGTCGGCAACGGGACCGTGACTAGGCGCATCTCAGCGGCAGCCCGCGGGTCTCGCGCGACCACACGTGCTTAGCTTCCCGTCTGTCGTGCTTAGGTCCGCGACTGACGTGCCTAGCTTCGCGTTTCGCGTGCTTAGCTCGGTGTGTCAGTCCGTCCCACGCTGTCGTTGGACATATTCCACCGGAAAATCGGCCACTGTCGAAATGTGCAATCGCGGGATTTTGCAGGCGGTTGGCGCGCTGCTGCTGGGCTGGCAGCGTGTCTTCAGGTCAGTGTGCAGGCCCCGTTGGCATTGTGTCGGCTCGGTGTCCAGGGTCACGACTTCTGCCACCGCCGCCGGTTCGGGCCGACCGAACCCCGGTCTGCAACGGTTGGGTCGGCGAACCCGTGTCACGACGGCATCGGCTCGGCTCGGCTCGGCTCGGCTCGGCTCGGCTCGGCTCGGCTCGGCTCGGCTCGGCTCGGCTCGGCTCGGCTCGGCTCGGCTCGGCTCGGCTCGGCTCGGCTCGGCTCGGCTCGGCTCGGCTCGGCTCGGCTCGGCTCGGCTCGGCTCGGCTCGGCTCGGCTCGGCTCGGCTCGGCTCGGCTCGGCTCGGCTCGGCTCGGCTCGGCTCGGCTCGGCTCGGCTCGGCTCGGCTCGGCTCGGCTCGGCTCGGCTCGGCTCGGCTCGGCTCGGCTCGGCTCGGCTCGGCTCGGCTCGGCTCGGCTCGGCTCGGCTCGGCTCGGCTCGGCTCGGCTCGGCTCGGCTCGGCTCGGCTCGGCTCGGCTCGGCTCGGCTCGGCTCGGCTCGGCTCGGCTCGGCTCGGCTCGGCTCGGCTCGGCTCGGCTCGGCTCGGCTCGGCTCGGCTCGGCTCGGCTCGGCTCGGCTCGGCTCGGCTCGGCTCGGCTCGGCTCGGCTCGGCTCGGCTCGGCTCGGCTCGGCTCGGCTCGGCTCGGCTCGGCTCGGCTCGGCTCGGCTCGGCTCGGCTCGGCTCGGCTCGGCTCGGCTCGGCTCGGCTCGGCTCGGCTCGGCTCGGCTCGGCTCGGCTCGGCTCGGCTCGGCTCGGCTCGGCTCGGCTCGGCTCGGCTCGGCTCGGCTCGGCTCGGCTCGGCTCGGCTCGGCTCGGCTCGGCTCGGCTCGGCTCGGCTCGGCTCGGCTCGGCTCGGCTCGGCTCGGCTCGGCTCGGCTCGGCTCGGCTCGGCTCGGCTCGGCTCGGCTCGGCTCGGCTCGGCTCGGCTCGGCTCGGCTCGGCTCGGCTCGGCTCGGCTCGGCTCGGCTCGGCTCGGCTCGGCTCGGCTCGGCTCGGCTCGGCTCGGCTCGGCTCGGCTCGGCTCGGCTCGGCTCGGCTCGGCTCGGCTCGGCTCGGCTCGGCTCGGCTCGGCTCGGCTCGGCTCGGCTCGGCTCGGCTCGGCTCGGCTCGGCTCGGCTCGGCTCGGCTCGGCTCGGCTCGGCTCGGCTCGGCTCGGCTCGGCTCGGCTCGGCTCGGCTCGGCTCGGCTCGGCTCGGCTCGGCTCGGCTCGGCTCGGCTCGGCTCGGCTCGGCTCGGCTCGGCTCGGCTCGGCTCGGCTCGGCTCGGCTCGGCTCGGCTCGGCTCGGCTCGGCTCGGCTCGGCTCGGCTCGGCTCGGCTCGGCTCGGCTCGGCTCGGCTCGGCTCGGCTCGGCTCGGCTCGGCTCGGCTCGGCTCGGCTCGGCTCGGCTCGGCTCGGCTCGGCTCGGCTCGGCTCGGCTCGGCTCGGCTCGGCTCGGCTCGGCTCGGCTCGGCTCGGCTCGGCTCGGCTCGGCTCGGCTCGGCTCGGCTCGGCTCGGCTCGGCTCGGCTCGGCTCGGCTCGGCTCGGCTCGGCTCGGCTCGGCTCGGCTCGGCTCGGCTCGGCTCGGCTCGGCTCGGCTCGTTAGTGGGCGGCTGGGTACCATGTACCATGCTCAGCTGAACCAGCGCGTGTGCACTGTACACCCGACTACCATGCGAACACGGCTGAGTATCGCCTCTCCTTCACGCGGAGGTGCGTCGCGAGGGCCGAGGGCCGTGCCAGGCTTTGATGCGCCGCCCGGTCACCACGCCGTGCAGATAAGAGACCAGCCGAGCACTACCTGACGGCCGCTCCGCAACGGTTTGTCTCAGCTCATGAGAGGTCACCAGCAGAGGTGAAGAAACTGGCCGGACCGCCCACCCACCGGGGTGGCAGCCTGGCTGACATCAGCACCTGTCGGCTGACAGCCTGGCCGACATCAGCACCTGACGGCTTGGTCCGGCTACAGGCATGAACAGGACAAAAGCTTCTAACGCTGATGTGTATGCCACGATCGCCGGCTTCCCACACTTCCAAATCGGCTCAGCTTCTCTGATGCTGGCACATTGAAACCTGGGTTAAGGAATGGCGCAAGCGTGGCTCGCTTCTCACCGGCATTTTCACCTCCACGTGTAACCGGTCTGCCAACGTTTTCACTTGCAGTCAGTCACGGGAACACCCGAGTAATTTAGTCTTTTCCCCGAGTTTTGCACTCGACCAATGTGTTGCTGAAGTCAGTCATACGGCGAGCATACGTGCTATTTGTACCGGAGCGATTCGTGGCGGTGGGATGACTCAACTGAACTGTAATTTGAACTGTAAGCAGTGTGCCTTCCATCGTTAAAGATGGCATATAACTGTCACGACATAGCTCCTTGGGAAGATCAGATGGGGCCGAGTTAGGCGCTAGGCCGTGTCAATATGGGCGGCGTAGTGACGTCATCGCAGGTGGCGTCGCCCATCGCACCATCGCAGGTGGCGTCCACTATATAGCTAGAAGGTCATAGGTCTACTGCCTGAAGAGGGCCACCGGAACTTCTGACCGGCCGGCCGACGACATTAATGGCACAGTTACTTCCAGGCGCACACATACGCGCTGAACTGGAGTCTCAACCCTGGTGGCGGAGAGGAACAACGATTGCTTTGGATTCCTATGAATCCAGACAATCCGAACCAAGATTTTGCATGGTGGAATATTTTTCCCAGGATAGCCTTATTGCAACAGGAAACCAGTGAGACACCTCACCAAGAGGATTATAATAAGGCGCAATAGTTTTCATCCATTATGGTGCTCGAGTTTTCAAATGCTTCTCGTTGCATTCAACATGTCATACATCATTTCACATCTAATACAAAATCGGATCCGGGATTGATGTAAAGTGTTCTGTTGCATTGCAGAATACATGCTTTAAAGGGAATTGCCATTTTCTTTGATATCATACCTCAGGTTCTGCAGACAAGCTGAGCGCATGTAAACATATAACTATGCTGAAAATGGCGGCTAGATTAATGCTCCAAAAGGCCAGAAATTTTAGTTATAAACCACACAACTTGAGTTGGCGGCACAATAAAGCACAAGCAATTCCAAGAAGTATTACCATTGTTTAATACAACGAAGAATCGCTCTTAGATGCTCCTGGGTTTTAGACATTGCGTGTAAAGAAAATATACGACCTTCAATGTACCAGGAGGTGCTGAGTTGACATTCACGTCGGAAAAATACGAATCACATTATGCTCTGGTGCCATGTTAACTTCTACAGCGCGGTAGTAGCACTTTTATTGGATGGTTTCGTTCACCAGACTACTTCTTGCGCTTCCATTGCTTGCGCACCATTCGGAGATATCGTGAATTCTCCTATGGCACGGGATGGACTTCTACCTGGAGTTTTCAGTTGTGATTGAAGGCAGTGTTACACATGCACATTGTTTTGTTGATATACACGTAAACAGAGAGTGTAGTGTTAGGTGAAGTAGCGCGCTATGATCATTAGCAAGTCTAACAGCCAGCATCCGTCATGTAAGGAGCACGCTGTCCCAGGCTAAAACCAAGTATGGGGAAAAAAATATAAACGGCATTCTTCAACATATCTCTGACTATCATTATTTTTTTCGACTTTAATTAGGTACTAAATGATCACGAACAAAAATTCCAAGCTCACATAGCGACCACGAGAACGGTTAATTCCGTTTAAAACGGCTTAGTTTAGTAGTAATTCCCATCTCACTACGGCATGTCTTATTTAAAAGTATTTGGCGATAATCACGACGAGCATTAACTGTGTTCCTCCCTGTAAATGGTGCAGCGTGTAAAAAGAAGCACCGGTGAATAAATACATCGGATCTCTAGGGCATGACTCCATATCGACTGGTGTATGGGTAGGGGGAGGAGGAAAATAAGCGAACCAGCATCTCGTGATTTAAAGCATACCACTATTCAATAATAATGGTATGTACGTACAACTTTTTCCCGTGATTCCAAGATGCGTCGTTGCAAAGCTATAATCCTCTCAAACGCGGTCCGGCATGGCGAATCAGGCCGCTCATGGCGACCTTCTCTGCGACTCGAGTGAAGACAGCCGGTCTTTATTCTCGCTCGCAACAAAGACACCACTCGAAGAACAGCGACCCCAAAAGCACCATTGCAGCACATGTTGGGCAGCGCCCTGGCTGCCCAGACGCAGGCACACCACCGGCGTGTCTGTGCCGCGGTGTGCAAACCACGCAGGCACCGGCACACCACCGGCGTGCCTGTGCTGCGGTCTGTCAACCATTCAGGCACCGGCACACCATCGGCGTACCTGTGCCGCGGTCCGCCGACCATTCAGACACCGGCACACCATCGGCGTACCTGTGCCGCGGTCTGCCAACCATTCAGACACCGGCACACCATCGGCGTACCTGTGCCGCGGTCCGCCGACCATTCAGACACCGGCACACCACCACCGTGCCTGTGCCGCGGTCTGCCAACCATTCAGGCACCGGCACACCATCGGCGTACCTGTGCCGCGGTCCGCCGACCATTCAGACACCGGCACACCACCACCGTGCCTGTGCCGCGGTCTGCCAACCATTCAGGCACAGGCACACCACCACCGTGCCTGTGCCGCGGTCTGCCAACCATTCAGGCACCGGCACACCACCGGCGTGCCTGTGCCGCGGTCTGCCAACCATTCAGGCACCGGCACACCACCACCGTGCCTGTGCCGCGGTCTGCCAACCATTCAGGCACAGGCACACCACCACCGTGCCTGTGCCGCGGTGTGCCAACCACTCAGGCACAGGCACGCCCAGTGGCGCCGTTTTCGCAGCAGTAGTTCGTTCCCGATTGCTGTCCGGCGCGGTACGTAATTATTCGTAATGATGGGCAGCCGACCTGACCGACCATGTGAGCTGGACGCCCGGAACCGGGTCACAAGCGCTGACCTACGACCTGCGCCGTCTCGAGTGCTTCGACTCAGCTACTCTCATGCTATGCTGTATAGGTGGCCTACTCACACTGAGCGCCGTGGGTTTAGACCAGCTCCCTGTGACCTGTCACTTGTTGGCTACTTGCTGTGCATTCTTCACTGCAAGTGTGTAAAGCTTGACAACTAAAGTGATATGCAAAGCAATGATATTTTAACGAGCGGCATACTGCCAGAAGCTATTTGCTCCTTGTTCATGATTACCCCGGCCCAGGTTGCGGTTAGCATGGTGAAGCGTCAATTAGTTGTGAATAAGTGCTAAATCGAACTGTTACCCCATTTAAATGAGCAGCAAAACTTCTGAATACGATGCGCTTATGAGAACTTGTGAAAATAACGCTCTTGTAAACGAGCTTTGGCATAGCAAAACATACAAAAAGCTTATCGCAAATTTACGCTCAGGGAGGTGGAATTTTGCGATTAACGCCAACCATGAACAACTAACGGTACGGGAGAAAGGATCAAGGCACTTCTTGAAGTTATTCTCTGCTAAGGTTTCAGTAAATTTAGGGTAATTATGAAAAATAAGCGTAATGTTTTAGATTAGAATTGCAAACCTTGTTGTGAAGCGAAAAATCAGACACGTCAGCTCCAAGCGGCGCTGAGACGTCACGTTATTCATGCGTGCCCCAACCGTGAGTTTTGCGATTTGGCGCAGTATTCTAACTTGCGGATTTGTGAAAGCGTTCGCGTTGTGCTGATTTATCTCTTGGATTACCTAGTGAACCTGATTTAGTCTGCTAATTTAACTATGCACAGTCGGTGTAGTCTGGAAACAATGCACCATTGGACTCACGAAGAAGAGAGGGTTTTTTTGTCATCGACAACGTGTTATCGGCTGCGTGAATCCTTCGAATTCGCAGTTACGCTTATCTCTCTGCCCAACAACCTCCAACTATGTGGATCACTAATGATACCTGGTGCCTGTGTGCGCCGTTACTCGATGCAGGTGCGTCAGAAGTGCAAAAAAAATCGCCAAATATTCGGCACTTTTCACCACATCGCGTCACCCGCCAAATCACAAAAAGCTCATTAGGTGGCTGCGTTGCCCTTGTAAACGGGCCGCGCGATCGTTACTTTTGCGAACCGACCGAAACGGTAACTTCCGTTTACGGCTGACCTGCTCATGTAAACGGGGTATGTGACAAGACATGTCGGGCTATTCTACACCATGTCAAGACATGTCAGGCTATTCTACACCATGTTGTGGTAGCATAATGGACACAACAATGGGTGCTGATTTCAATGCCTTCTGTGCCATGCTAGACGTGATTCAGGTTACTGGTAGAATATTCGTGATTCTCAACATGTTGTAATGTCATAATGTACACAATAATAGGTGTTGATTGCCATGCCTTATGTGCAATGCTAGACGTGATTCAGGTTACTCATAGAATGTTCGTGATTCCCAGCGATGCTAGAAGTGATTCAGGTTACTCGTAGAATTTTCGTTATTCCCAGTATCTTGTGTGTGACTTTGTGAGGCATGCACAAACCGGCCAAGGACCCACTCCAGGCATCTCAAATTAACACCTAAATCGTTCCTTCTTGAATTTGAGTGTTTTATGATAAATGCTTGTATTGGGCTTTGGTAGATTTCCGACTATCAATAATACATTTTAAACTCAATTCGGGAAATCCATGCGAAGCTTAGACTGAAATTGTGTCTGACAAATTGTTTCAGAAAGTGTCGATATCAGCCACAAAAAATGGATTGTAGAGGAATAATTTGGCCCAGCCAAAACATGACCTGACGTATATAATGGGATAGCTGACATGACATGGCACTTGTTTCTGGTGCTGGAATCTGACCACCAAGCTATCTGATAAATGGCAAGATGCCTAGAAAGCGGATTTTATGCGGGTTTTACATGTTGCGCAGATATGTAGGCATTTATCCACATTTCCCCGTACAAGTGACCTGTTAGCCTTAATATTGTTATGAAGCTCACCAAACTGAGCCACAAGCAATCTGTGCATCAGATTATTACAATTTTAACATTCAAGATCACAAATTGGTCTCACAGCACTCCTGGGAAACAGACCATTTCTCTGGACACTTGCAAGTGGCTTAATATCCGCCACGGCCCTTGATTGATAACTAGACCGTGTGTCAGTTCCCGTGTGGGTTTTCGCTTGAATATGATGAGATTCTTTGAATTGCTTCAACTATTCCTATATTGCACTCATTGCATCACATTGCCGATTCGTCGTGAATTGAATACCATGAGCGGCGCTGACGGATGCGATTGGCGGCAGCCGCTACACAAGTGAATGTCGGACAGCCCTGACGACTGGCTCAAATGTCGGACAGCCCTGACGACTGGCTCAAATGTCGGACAGCCCTGACGACTGGCTCAAATGTCGGACAGCCCTGACGACTGGCTCAAATGTCGGACAGCCCTGACGACTGGCTCAAATGTCGGACGGCCCTGACGACTGGCTCAAATGTCGGACAGCCCTGACGACTGGCTCAAATGTCGGACAGCCCTGACGACTGGCTCAAATGTCCGACGGCCCTGACGACTGGCTCAAATGTCGGACGGCCCTGACGACTGGCTCAAATGTCCGACAGCCCTGACGACTGGCTCAAATGTCGGACAGCCCTGACGACTGGCTCAAATATCAGGGAGACGATTAGTAGACGACTGGCTCAAATGTCGGACAGCCCTGACGACTGGCTCAAATGTCGGACAGCCCTGACGACTGGCTCAAATGTCGGACAGCCCTGACGACTGGCTCAAATGTCGGACAGCCCTGAATACGGACTGAAATGTCCGACGGCCCTGACGACTGGCTCAAGTGTCGGACAGCCCTGACGGCTGGCTCAAATGTCGGACAGCCCTGACGGCTGGCTCAAATGTCCGACGGCCCTGACGACTGGCTCAAATGTCGGACAGCCCTGACGACTGGCTCAAATGTCGGACAGCCCTGACGACTGGCTCAAATGTCCGACGGTCCTGACGACTGGCTCAAATATCTGAAAGCCCTGACGACGGGCTCAAATGTCGGACAGCCCTGACGACTGGCTCAAATGTCGGACAGCCCTGAATACGGACTGAAATGTCCGACGGCCCTGACGACTGGCTCAAATGTCGGACGGCCCTGACGACTGGCTCAAATGTCGGACAGCCCTGACGACTGGCTCAAATGTCGGACGGCCCTGACGACTGGCTCAAATGTCGGACAGCCCTGACGACTGGCTCAAATGTCGGACAGCCCTGACGACTGGCTCAAATGTCCGACGGCCCTGACGACTGGCTCAAATGTCGGACAGCCCTGACGACTGGCTCAAATGTCGGACAGCCCTGACGACTGGCTCAAATGTCGGACAGCCCTGACGACTGGCTCAAATGTCGGACGGCCCTGACGACTGGTTCAAATGTCGGACAGCCCTGACGACTGGCTCAAATGTCGGACGGCCCTGACGACTGGCTCAAATGTCGGACAGCCCTGAATACGGACTGAAATGTCCGACGGCCCTGACGACTGGCTCAAATGTCGGACAGCCCTGATCACTGGCTCAAATGTCGGACAGCCCTGACGACTGGCTCAAATGTCGGACAACCCTTACGACTGACTTAAACGTCGGACAACCTTGCAACTGGATGAAATGTCGAATAGCCCTGACGACTGGCTCAAATGTCGGACAACCCTTACGACTGGCTCAAATGCCCTGACATGATTACGCATTAGATGTCACGATGCTATCCATTTCCATCAATCTATTTAACCCCATCTCACACGCCAGTGATGCACTTCTAGATGCAGGGACAGTTCGGCTTCATCGCGTAAATTATCACAGGAGCTATGTGGTCCTTGTTAAACACTACTACCCTAGTATAGAAGTAAACGTGTGTGCGTGTTTCTTCGGGCTCGCCACGGGACATACAGAGACGGCATGTCCCGTGACACCTGGCTGCCAACGCGACCGTTCGCGCTATCTTCCGCCGCACGGTGTGACGGCGGGGATACGGCGTGTCTCGCACGGTGTGACGGCGGGGCTTGTGTCTCGCACGGTGTGACGGCGGGAGCTCGCGTGTCCCGCGGTGTGACGGCGGGGCTCGGCATGTCTCGCACGGTGTGACGGCAGGGGCTCGGCGTGTCTCGCACGGTGTGACGGCGGGGCTCGGCGTGTCTCGCACGGTGTGACGGCAGGGGCTCGGCGTGTCTCGCACGGTGTGACGGCGGGGGCTCGGCGTGTCTCGCACGGTGTGACGGCAGGGGCTCGGCGTGTCTCGCACGGTGTGACGGCGGGGGCTCGGCGTGTCTCGCACGGTGTGACGGCAGGGGCTCGGCGTGTCTCGCACGGTGTGACGGCAGGGGCTCGGCGTGTCTCGCACGATGTGACCGCAGGGGCTCGGCGTGTACGGTGTGACGGCGGGGGCTCGGCGTGTCTCGCACGGTGTGACGGCGGGGGCTCGGCGTGTCTCGCACGGTGTGACGGCAGGGGCTCGGCGTGTCTCGCACGGTGTGACGGCAGGGGCTCGGCGTGTCTCGCACGGTGTGACGGCAGGGGCTCGGCGTGTCTCGCACGGTGTGACGGCACGGGCTCGGCGTGTCTCGCACGGTGTGACGGCACGGGCTCGGCGTGTCTCGCACAGTGTGACGGCACGGGCTCGGCGTGTCTCGCACGGTGTGACGGCAGGGGTTCGGCGTGTCTCGCACGGTGTGACGGCGGGGGCTCGGTGTCTCGTGCGGTGTGACGGCAGGGCTCGGTGTCTGTCGGTGTGACGGCACGGGCTCGGCGTGTCTCGCACGGTGTGACGGCAGGGGCTCGGCGTGTCTCGCACGGTGTGATGGCGGGGGCTCGGCGTGTCTCGCACGGTGTGACGGCAGGGGCTCGGCGTGTCTCGCACGGTGTGACGGCAGGGGCTCGGCGTGTCTCGCACGGTGTGACGGCGGGGTCTGGGCGTGTCTCGCACGGTGTGACGGCGGGGGCTCGGCGTGTCTCGCACGGTGTGACGGCAGGGGCTCGGCGTGTCTCGCACGGTGTGACGGCAGGGGCTCGGCGTGTCTCGCACGGTGTGACGGCGGGGGCTCGGCGTGTCTCGCGCGGTGTGAAGGCGGGGTCTGGGCGTGTCTCGCGCGGTGTGATGGCGGGGGCTCGGCGTGTGACGGCGGGGACTAGCGTGTCTCGCGCTGTACGCGTGCGAACTGCCGCGCCGCATTTGTCAGCCAGTCGGCGGCAACACTGCCCAGGCGGCGGCCGATACAGATGGCACGCGCCAACACTTTCGCGCCGCGCCGCAACGGCAGCGGGCGCCGCGCGTGAATCCCAACAGGTAGACGCCGGACAGGGGCGGCCGGCCGGACGGGAACCCGGCGGCGCGCCGCAGGTCGCCTGGGGGCAGTTGTGGCGCGAGGCAGGCCGCCTGGAGGCAGTTGTGGCGCGCGGCAGGTCGCCCATAAGCAGTTGTGGCGCGCGGCAGGTCGCCCGGAAGCAGTTGTGGCGCGCCGCAGGTCGCCCGGAAGCAGTTGTGGCGCGAGGCAGGTCGCCTGGAGGAAGTTGTGGCGCGCGGCAGGTCGCCCGGAAGCAGTTGTGGCGCGCCGCAGGTCGCCCGGAAGCAGTTGTGGCGCGAGGCAGGTCGCCCGGAGGAAGTTGTGGCGCGAGGCAGGTCTCCCGGAAGCAGTTGTGGCGTGCAGCAGGTAGCCTGGCGGCAGTTGTGGCGCGCTGTAGACCGCTGGATGTATCAATGCTCGACAGGTCTCTTCTACCGGTGACGGCCACGGCGATAATTTAGTCTAATCGAGCTCACTGCGACAGACCTGACACAGGACCTGTGACCCTTACGGTCGGAGGACAGAATAGTATCACCGAGGCGGATCTGTCAGCGAGATTCCACTTTGTCCTCCGATAGCCGGTCTGTCAGCGAGGTGCCACTTTGTCCTCCGACAGCAGGTCTGTCAGCGAGGTGCCACTTTGTCCTCCGACAGCGGGTCTGTCAATGAGATGTCGCTTTGTCCTCCGACAGCGGGTCTGTCAGCGAGATACAACTTTGTCCCCCGACAGCGGGTCTGTCAGCGAAGTACCACTTTGTTCTCCGACAGCGGACCTGTCCTCTGAGGGGGGATTTTCCTCAGTGTTCGCCTGTTCTGCTGGTCAGCGCGCTTGCCCTGCAGGACCAGGTCTGGCTTCTTGTGTGGTGAATGCATTCCACACTGAAGTGGTCTCACGTTACACTGTGCGATATGGCCATGGTTGCTATAATTCATGGTTATTCATAACTCCAACACAAATCAGGCGATCGTGGATCATTAAGCCCACAATTAATCTGGCATCGAACCGTTAGAAACATCGTATCCAAATTCGCAAGTCCACCTTTACGTTCTTCTGGTAATAAAACACTTAGCCGTCTGTGGAAAGTGTACCACCACTGTCAATTTCAAATATTACAAATATTTGTCTCACAGGTTATAGACCTTTATCTGTTATCCAAGCACATAGCGGATTTCCGAAGCCATCCTTTCCTTTACTTGCGATAGGGCGGCTTTATTCGCGCCACTGTTGCATGGGTATCTGGCAGTATCTCTTTGAGCATGGCATTAGCCTGCGTCATTAAGCCTGTGTCCGAGAAGCCTGTTCTGCCTACAGTTAGCCGGTGAGGCGCGGCGCGGCTCCGGTGTGTACTGGCCGGCTCAATCAGGTCGGGGGCGCCGCCGAGCCGAGCGCACACACACGATCACCGGTAATTGGTATCGTCTTTAATGGCCTGCTCGAGCGGCAGATAGTGATCTGTTAATGGTGTCCGGCTAGCGTGCGGCCGCTGCCGCCGGCAGATGGCTATTAGTGGTGCCCAGTGATAACGCGCCGCATCTGCGCCCAGAAGAACTGTGGCGCAGATGTGGCCGCGATACGCAGTGGGACTGGGTGAGGCGCGCGCTTCTACTCGATGGATGAGCGAGGTAACCGCCGTGTCATGGCGGGAGGACGATTTTCCACTCCACGACACCTCCATCGGCAAGGGACGAGTAACAAATGGAACACTCCTGCTCTAGATGGCCGCTGTGCACTGCGTTTGTGATTGATCAAATCCAGCAGGAATTGAATTTGCAACTAATTCTAACGACATAAAGTTATTTAAATCGTGGTTTTAATTTTTGTTTTTAGCATAGCTAGTTTTAATGAAATCTTGATAGCCTAATTCGTGTTCTGGTAGGCCCATTTCATGTTGGCTCCACATCTTGGTGTGCCCCGATTCCCGGGAAATTCAAAGTTATTAAATCGCAAGTTCTACGTTACACATAGCCTACAAAAGTATAAATGATATACATATTCTTCATATAACCTGCTAATAGACGATCACTAACATTGATTACGAACACGACTGAAAGCTGGGTGAGTCTTTACGAAGGGGACCAAATGCCAAGAGGGAGCCTTCCCCAACCGTAAGAAACACACCTAGCTTGACGGTCCGATCTGCCCGGTCCCATCGCCTCTGAGGGTCTCGCAACTTCACAACTGCGCACCCTATAGCCACACAGTGGGCGCAAGCACGCATCATGGAAGTCTTGTGGATGATTCTCTTCAGCATGCAGCATGCAATCTTTTACGACTTGTGTATGAAATTGACAAGATTCTGGTGCGCTTACGTCCCCAACACCAATTATTCTGGGTTGAAATGAAATATATTATTGAGCTTGCTAAAGCACTGTGCCACGTAGTAAACCACCTTATTTCAATATCTGACTATAATTGTTACGTTTCATCAGTTCATTATGTTTCAATATCTGAAAATAATTGTTGCGTATGAGGTAGAATGCCTTCCTTGTGATCCGTACATCACGACGTCCTGGTGTCTGCAGGAGATAGGCCTTTCAACTTAGGCAGGCCGGCCCGGACGTAGCGACTCGCTGTTGACTAGTAACTTTACAACCGGCAGAACTAAAATAATAAATATTTCACTAAGTAGCTGTCCAATTGAATAAAGGTTATTCTTTGTCGTTTGATGGGTTGTAGGTAAGGTTCTCTCTTAGAGACGCCGTCTTACCTAATTTCAAGCACTTGTGCGACTGCGGCGCTTCCAGTTTTGTGCGAAAGAAATGAATGACACACCAGAGAGAAAGTTGCCGGCCATACCTCAGCAGCTAAGTCAGATTAAGGGTTCCGGCCATACCCCACCCGCCGAGTCAGATTATAGGTTCCAGCCATACCCCAGCAGCCGAGTCAAATTAAAGGTCCCGGCCATACCCCAGCAGCCGAGTCAAATTAAAGGTCCCGGCCATACTCCAGCAGCCGAGTCAGATTAAAGCGAACCGGCACACTTCACCAGATAATTGAATGTCAAATCATGTCTCCGCAGCCGCGAATATTTTTCCGGGACAGAGGGACCCGACGGAGAACCGGCTCCCTGCTCTGGCATGCCCACTTCCTTCCGACGAGCTGCATCATGCTACCATACATACCAAGGGATAATTTTGTTGAACCGGGAGGGGAGTGGGCGGTGACGCTACACACTTTCCATAAGCACTTTGTGGGTGCACGAACAATGTTTGTGGGTGCACACATTTTGCTTATAGATGCACGTGCCACACATTGAAACATAAAGTCACTCTCCTGGTGCCTATGACACTTTTACACAATATTTTGGAAGGCAAGTCACTCTCAATCATTCCTTTGTTTTTACTCAGCATTTACTCACTCCCATCTCAGTGTCAATTGAATGTCACTGAATGCCGGAGATGTAATTACCATCCATAATATAATATCACCAATACCTGTCCATCGAACCAAAAAACCTACGTAGTTGCACTTGCATAAAGCCATTTGGATTGCAGCTGGTGTATTTGAAAATTCTACGTATTTGCTGGGGCCTATAAGATATGGAACCTGGAGGAAGCAGGTGGTAGGTTTTTCGTTGACAATATTTTAATCGGACGTTTGTGTGGTGGGTAGTTATGTACGAATGTACTTCTAGCTGTTTTTAATTCGTCATCGATAATTGCGCCATAGATCATTTCCTTCCTAATGACTCAGCCATTTAGTGATCACAGTCCAGCAGAGGTATCGTGATTGTGACATTGTAAGTAAGTATTTGGCCGACATGCTTAGTTGGAACTCGGAAGCGAGTTAGTGTTAGCAGTCGAGCAGAGGTATCGTGATTGTGGTACTGTATGTAAGTATTTGACCACTATATTTAGTTGGAACCATGAAACGATTTTTGGATTGAACGTTGCCATTTGGACGATGTAGAGCGATTGAACGTTGCCATTTGGACGATGTAGAGCGTATTGACACTATTCCTGTGAGGCGCATAAGGCTAGCGCGTACTAGAGTTCGGTGTCGATGCCTGGCATTCCAGCCGCATGATGACCAAAGGCTGGAAGCTGTGGTAAGTGGTTCCGTGCCTACAATACGAGTGCGAGATCCAGCCTAATAAACATTTAAACGAAGAACGAATTGCCTCCCAATTCTGCACGTGATAACAGTCAATGGTAGACATTGTCACAAGGATGTAGAGTGACCGGGTGCGGCCAGAGCAGATGATGCTAGTCCGCAGAAGCCGGCGTCGGACACCAGTCAGTCTGGATGATTTGCTGACAAGATCACACCCCGACACCTCCGGATTATAGAGCATGTCTGCATACATGCTGGCGCCGGTGGTCACTGAGCGGAAGTAACAGCGGCTATGCTGCTGAACATATGTACACCCGTTCCACCTTGCTAGTTGCTCCAGTGCAACACGCTGTAGTTGAGGCTCGGCGTTGTGCGGCTGACGGTGGCTGACTGTGTAACAAGTAACCAGCCGGCGACAACCCGCGACCGGCCCACCTGCGGCCCGTGCTGAGCATGACTTGGGCCCAGAGAACTGCCTGAACTGGCGGCCGGCAGCTGAAGCGGCTGCACCGCGACCAGAGTCCAGTCGACTCACATTGCTCCCATCTGGTGGCCGGCGAAGGCGACTGTGCCCCAACCGACGGTACTCAGTACTGTGTGGAGGAGTCGGCGCGCTGCGACAATACGTTAGCACGTGCGCCGCCGCCAGTCACCGAGTGCCGCGCGTCGCATATTCAACAAAAGCCGACTGGCACTGCCTGTCTGACAGGCTGCACAGGCTGTGCAACAGTTGTGTGACCGCACCACGAACCTCCAAACAATGCACACTCCCTTCAAGTCATTTTACTCTGGGATCCGGCTGTATCTTTTTTTAAGTGATGTGATCCGCGATAAAATTAATAAAATATTAAATTTTCCATGAGTGTACCTGTATTATTGATGAACCTAGCAGACTATAAGCGGTCTTCTTATGTGGAATTTAGCTCGTTGTTCGTTGTGTGCAGGTATTTTGCATAAAATACTCAATTTACAGAAGCGAGTTCGATGTCATTTTGTATTTTCCATCGCCAATGGCATGTTTACAAAGGCCCAGGAAAGCACTTCTCCATACCGGCTGTTTATGATGCGGTGCTTGCTGCTTTTTTCGTTTGTTTAAACTTAGACACGCAACATTTTGCTGTCGTGATTTTCTTTGGGTAAATATAACAAAATGTTCATAGTTGCACGTCTCTGCGTCATCAGTTGTGGCATTATCGTGACCTCGTGTCCCGTCTGTGCGTTATCAGTTCTGGCATTATCGTGACCTCGTGTCCCGTCTGAACCGAATTCAAACAATGAAATACTTAACGCGAATTTAACGCAGGTCTTGCTATAGGAAACCCAAGAAAGCTGCACAACATATATCAAGGACGAAACGAAACAAGAGTGTATTTAGTTTCCACGTGTGAACCAGAGCTGGACGTCAATGACTCAACCGCGGCAACCAACGCCGATTCAAAATCGGATCCCATGGAAGAGCAGAGTCGTCGAACCAGAGCTAAAGGAAAGCGAATCGAGTGAAATATTCGCTCGGTAGTCGTAATCGCGACGAGAGATTCGATTGATAATTAAGCTGAAGAAGGCACCGACTGCATAGGTCATGCTGCTTCCAGTGGGAAAAGCATCTGCATCCTCTTCGCTTGGCGATATGCTTAGCTTTCCCTCGAGGCGCCCTTCAGTGCAGTAAGGGGTTCGGGACCGGGGTCGCTCCAGATGGTGGAGGGTTCGGTAATCGGTTGCGCCATGGCCACCAGGACAGGCCTCTCTTCAGGATACGATCTGTAAGGGTTAGGAATTAAGGACAACGACATTGGACATGCATGCGATGTAGCTTCAGGTAGTCTTGAAGACTATGTAAACAAAATCACAAGTAAGCAAAAAAAGACTTCCCTTTCACAGCTCATTTCGACACTCATGCGATGTTTTTTTACATCTTGATATTTTGTTTTCGACATCGCCCACCTAATAAAAAATATTATTTTGACACTGCTGGGGTGTCCCAAAATTTCGGAGGGTGTCAGTGCCCCTATGGCTCCCTGTAATGACCATACAAACCTGACCATACCCGTACTGACCCTACAAACCTGACCATACCCGTACTGACCATACAAACCTGACCATACAACTGCAACCTGACCATACCTGCAACCTGACCATACCTGCAACCTGACCATACCTGCAACCTGACCATACCTGCAACCTGACCATACCTGCAACCTGACCATACCTGCAACCTGACCATACCCGCTAAATGTCGTGACAAACCTGCGCAAACTACACACCTGACGATGTCCGCAATGTGTCGTGTCCAGGTATTTTGAAGGCTTTTTGTCGTTAGTTATGGCGGGGTAGCTTTACGGCGCGTTAATTGCTATGGTTAGGAATACAACAATAAAGTCAACGTAGCCCATAGCTCTTGCCAAGGCATCTTACTGGCCGAGATTTTCTTCTAAGGAAAGCGCATTACTGCCATTAAGTGTAGCTTTGTCGGCATTAAACAAACATTAACGGCTCTGGCATGCTAATGTCAGGGTGACCATGTCTAAACGTGCCAAGGAAACTGACACGAAATGCCATGCTTGTCGCGTCTGGACAAAGGGCATGGTATGCCTGTTCACCTGCTGATCTGGTGCTGGGCGACGCAATGGATAGGTCTGACACGGCACTGAAAGTCAGGAATGACTCGCAAGAGAAGAGACGGGCGACTCACACTGGCGCTTGATTTATATGCTGGGCGGCGGCTGACCGAAGCCGAGTCGGTGGTGGCGGAGTGCCGCTGCCTGGCTGAGCTCATCCAACAGTTTGTGATAGATTTGCCGCCAGGGCAATGCTGGTACGGATGTTGACGGCCATCCCACAACCACAGCGTACGTCTCTCCGAGGCACATTAGCATCACAAGCGTGTCGGGAATGCCTTGACGACAGCCTTCCGTGACACAGATCACAGTCCGTGTCGGGAAGACTGGAACGCTACACGCTGCTGTGTTCACACAGGCCAGTCCATCGATGGCGGCCGGCTAATTATAGAATGGCATGACCGTGCCGAAGGCAAAAAGCAAGGCAGACGACCGACCTGTGGTGGCTGCACATCTAGGTGGTCGGCTGGTTGGTTGGTTATTGGTTTTACGACACGTCGACCGTTGAGTCATATAGCGTCGCCAATCTCTCACGCCGATTGGTCGCGGGCGAAGAGTAGCGACAGGTGAGACTCGAACCCACAATCTTTCGATTGTGAGACGAGCATATTACCTCTAGACCACTCGTCCCGGTAGGTGGCTGGCTGGTCAAGTGGAAGTCGCCACGAATAGTCGGTCGCAGTTTCGCCTTGGATGCAGCTTCATGTAATGAGTCATCAATACGAGATGAGAAGATGCAAATCGCGTACGAGCTAGGCATTATTGTGTCGGTGCCGGTGGCATGCTCCCTTCCAGTCTCCTTTGTTCAAGGACGGCAAACATTGTGAGCCAAATAATCTGACTGGTGATTGTATGCTCCACTGAGCTGACGAGCCCGTCGCAAAATTGGAACCCTTGAGCCTTGAACACGTGTCTTTACTACCACTGTGGAACACTTGCTTGGGTGTTTTTTTTTACGGTAGTTACTTCTTCCGTCGACTAGAATCACACTGAGTACTGCCTATGCATTACGAAAAGGCCATGCTCACTGTAGATGATTGACTGTTACAGTTGAGATTCCCCACATTATTGAAGACAAATATAAATACGAATATCCATGCCGTCCACAATAGACTCGTGGCTATTACAGCCCATTGTCGAGTTTTAAAACAAAGGTCATGAGTAAATAAGGGCAGCTACAGGCGCACATAAGTACAATTATGGATACCAGCGGAACGGGAAGAGCCAGTAAGTACGATGAGATCCGCATATCCCCCGCATTCAGTCCAGTGTCATGCACAAATGGAATGGAATGCAATGAATGTTTCGTTCCATGTCGAAAGGATATACAAATATCGTAGCTTAAAGGAAGGGCATAATTATTACAAACTCATACACTGTGTACATATCTGCTTGTACGTAGCCAATACAAACATTCCACCTGTTTGTTTCGCTCTTCATCGCTTGGTTCACCAGACGCTAACCCATCTTTCGAGATATTTCAGCCACAGCCATCATCTTCACCAGTCACGGCTTACCTAACCTGACCTGAGGTGGATCCGGGATGAGGGATGAGGAATGTCTATCTCCGCACACCACATCACTCTCTTCACGAGTTGGGGCTCTCGCATTTCCACCGAAGAGGGGTGTCAGTGTCTGTACTTGAATTCCAAACCTGCATTTGTTCTGACCTTCGGAGCTGAGCTGTAGATTCTGCTGCTTTCGGGAACATTTTCCTTGTCTTCTTTTTGCAACAAGGGAGTCCATTTTTGGACGAAAATTTGAACAAGGTTTGTGTGCTCCCAAAGCTTCGTCTCGACCTTCATTGGTGTCCGAGACCAAGACCAGCCAAGTGTGATTCATGCTTCTGCGACTTCCCCTGGGTCCGAGTCTGGCGTCAGCAACCGGCACGTGTTCTCTGACCACATTCCAGGACCTAACACCACACCTCTCTCATCTCACGTGTCAACCTAACCCATATTAACACCGCACTCGCTTACCCAACATCCAGAGCCTAAAGTCTCATCCCTCTGACCACATTTCCGAACCTGACCCTCCTCCTACTAACGCAGCACCTTTTTAGCCAACGCCAGAGTACCAACACCATGCCACTTCGACTCCGTCTGACAACCTTGCACCACACTCGCCTGACCCCACGTCAGAACCTGACTCCGCCTTCACCTTACGCCTGTGTACATGAGCAATGTTGCTCTGGCCGCAGGTCAGCAAGCTACAGCGCCGTCTCTGGCGAGTGCACGCTGAGCGAGGTGGACCGGTTCACCATTCGCCAGGGGGAGACGCTGACGACCGATGCGCAGTACGACTACTACGAGTCAAACTGCGTCAACGATCCGGTCCGCATGTGCGAGTTCGAGCCCAAGCGAGGCCGCATCCTGAAGACGGTGGACGTGGTGTTCCAGGTGAGGACGACCTTGCCAGGCTCATTGGGCTAGCTCAAGCAATCACGTATATTATCGACACAGGGCCGACATAACTACTCGCCGTCTTATTATTACCGCACGTGCATGGTGCCTTAAATCGCTTACCGGATGCTGATCAGACCGGCATATTGGGTAGCATTAGCCACCGTTAAAAATGCATCACAAATTGGGAGTACATTGACTGGCATCACAAAAACGCACCAGCGGCATCGCATCTGACGGCCGAACGCTCGTGCCCGCCGCAGGACGTGGAGAGCCGGGACGACTGCCAGCGCCTCTGCCTGGGCGCAAACTTCAGGTGCCACACGTTTGACTACGGCGACACTGGCGAGGGCGTGTGTCGGCTGTCGCATCACGGCGAGGCGTCTCTGGCGCACGTGCGCGAGCCCTACCTCCAGATCCCCGGCGCCACCAGCTACGAGAGACAGAGCTGCTACAACGTGACGCTGCAGTGCAACGGCGCCAACATGGTGGCTACTATCCAGACCAGCCGCATCTTCAACGGCAAGGTCGGTCCGCACCGAGTGACGTCAACACAGCCACACTGAGTCTGAGGAACCCTGGCAGGGCGGCACGGTGCCGCTGAATCTGAGGAACCCTGGCAGGGTGACATGGCCACACTGAGTCTGAGGAACCCTGGCAGGGTGACATGGCCACACTGAGTCTGAGGAACCCTGGCAGGGTGACATGGCCACACTGAGTCTGTGGAGCCCTGGCAGGGCGACACGGTGACACTGAGTCTGAGGAACCCTGGCAGGGCGACACAGTGCCACTGAGTCTGAGGAACCCTAGCAGGGCGACACAGTGGTACTGAGTCTGAGGAACCCTAGCAGGGCGACACGGTGACACCGAGTCTGAGGAACCCTAGCAGGGCGACACAGTGGTACTGAGTCTGAGGAACCCTGGCAGGGTGACATGGCCACACTGAGTCTGAGGAGCCCTGGCAGGGTGACATGGCCACACTGAGTCTGTGGAGCCCTGGCAGGGTGACATGGCCACACTGAGTCTGAGGAACCCTGGCAGGGTGACATGGCCACACCGAGTCTGTGGAGCCCTGGCAGGGTGACATGGCCACACTGAGTCTGTGGAGCCCTGGCAGGGTGACATGGCCACACCGAGTCTGTGGAGCCCTGGCAGGGCGACACAGTGGTATTGAGTCTGAGGAACCCTGGCAGGGTGACACAGTGCCGCTGAGTCTGAGGAACCCTGGCAGGGTGACATGGCCACACTGAGTCTGAGGAGCCCTGGCAGGGTAACATGGCCACACTGAGTATGTGGAGCCCTGGCAGGGCGACACAGTGGTATTGAGTCTGAGGAACCCTAGCAGGGCGACACAGTGCCGCTGAGTCTGAGGAACCCTGGCAGGGTGACATGGCCACACTGAGTCTGTGGAGCCCTGGCAGGGCGACACAGTGGTATTGAGTCTGAGGAACCCTGGCAGGGTGACACAGTGCCGCTGAGTCTGAGGAACCCTGGCAGGGTGACATGGCCACACTGAGTCTGTGGAGCCCTGGCAGGGCGACACAGTGGTATTGAGTCTGAGGAACCCTGGCAGGGTGACACAGTGCCGCTGAGTCTGAGGAACCCTAGCAGGGCGACACAGTGCCGCTGAGTCTGAGGAACCCTGGCAGGGTGACATGGCCACACTGAGTCTGTGGAGCCCTGGCAGGGCGACACAGTGGTATTGAGTCTGAGGAACCCTGGCAGGGTGACATGGCCACACCGAGTCTGTGGAGCCCTGGCAGCGCGGAACGGTGACACCGAGTCTGAGGAACCCTAGCAGGGCGACACAGTGGTACTGAGTCTGTGGAACCCTGGCAAGCGACACAGCGATATTGAGTCAGAGGGACTGGAGAGGAGAGATTCTGTATGTGTTGTTTCACTGTGTGCGTTGGTATGACGCTGTATGACACTACATGTAATTTCACGTCTTTTGCCAGTCTGTCCCCTTGTAATGTTACCATGTCTCTGAAGATGATGCAGACCAAGTATATATAATGCATCGTACTCTGTATACGATCCGGAAAAGAATCAGTATATGAATCATGGGCTATGGCTAGGATGGTGTAACGGAGTATGTGTAACGTGGAGACTTCACATAATACGTCTTGGCCCAGTAAGCTGTGATCACGATTACGTACTGGGGCTGCCATGACCGGTCATGCCGGCATGCAAATGATGACATTGATTACTTGCAGCAATCCAGAGCCGGAGTGTGATGACCTGTGCGCCGCGCTGCAGATATACGCCCGGAACAGCCCCAACTCGTGCGTGCTGGACGTGGAGGGTCAGATGGCGGTCAAGTTCCGTCTGGGCTACCAGGACCTCAACTGTGACGTTCACCAGGACCCGCCGGGCGTCTTCTCGTCCGACATCATCATACAGGTGCGACGGGCCACTGGCGGCATGCTGGATATACGATATATTATTATACGATGTGGTGAGGCCGAATTAATATAGTGTCACATCACACCAACACATAATCAAGTATACGCCACTCCACACGCCACTCCACGTACGATTGCAACAATTAACTGTAATTTTCCGTCGTTTTAACCTCATCACACATTCGAAATTTAGCACGATTACTAAACTATTGGTACTGCCATATATGGCAGTACCTGTCAACTTGTCATTGCTCATGCACATTTTCACGCATTTACATGCAAAGCACGAACATTTTTCTCTACGTTTTGCAGTAGTTTCTGCATACATGGATTTGTGCTTAAGCGGAGGTCGATTAAATATTGTGTAGCATGTTTATATATATATAAACATGCTACACAATATTTAATCGACCTCCGCTTAGCACAAATCCATGTATGCAGAAACTACTGCAAAACGTAGAGAAAAATGTACGTGCTTTGCATGTAAATGCGTGAAATGTGCATGAGCAATGACAAGTTGTATACATCATGACACCAGAGTTGAAGTCTTAAATCTGTCTTGTGCACCTGCTTGTACGAAATATTCACACACACACACACACACACACACACACACACACACACACACACACACACACACACACACACACACACACACACACATATATATATATATATATATATATATATATATATATATATATGCATGTCATTATCTGGGCATATCCAGACTAGCCAGTGCTAGGCCCCCATAATTATATTTGATGGATGTGGGGCGGTTCCGCGGACTAACGATAAAACAGTCCTATGTGCTTCAAATGGCACTGACAATGCCGACTTTAGCAAAAAGTACCGCGCCTTCACAAGTCTTCATTCACCGCCCACCGCTTAATGACACGGCTCGTGAGGCCGACAGACTCTGAACGTGACAGTCTTGACAGCGATAATGTAGGACGTTCGGGCCGTAGGACGGGCGGGCGGACCACATCACGCTCCGTAGGGTGCCCCCGAGCCGGGAAGAGCCGATGGGCGGGTGACACCGGAGCCGGATGTGTTACCAGGCTAAGTCGGCAGCCCATCGTCCAGGGTACCCCGAACCGGAAAACAGCC